>WBMW01003947.1:93831-140400 GCA_013396635.1 Penelope pileata | reverse complement strand
GGAGGTGTCCTTGCCCATGGCAGGGGGGTTGGAACAAGATGATCTCTAAGGTCCCTTCCAACCTGAACCATTATATGATTCTATGATAATGCATGCTGGAACAAAATTTAGTTTGAGACATCTGTAAGAGAAGATTTTGTCAAGGACAGCAAAAAACAATCTCAAAAAACAAGGCAGCAATCTAAGAAAAGTCATGGCTATATACCAAACTCACTTTACTGCTATTGATAGGCCAGAAAGATGCTGATGGCAACCATAAGAGCATTATAGTGATTGTGGCCTCTATTCTACAACTATAAAAAGCTTCTTTAATTCCAGCAAGTGTTTCAAGCATTCTTGGCTTCAGTAAAAAGAGCAATTAACAGAGGGAAAATAACCAGAGTGTCTCTGGTCCAGTGAATAATTAATTATAGACATAGAAATAGTTCTCTTGAGAACTACTCAGCGACCCTCACAGCAGTACAAACTACAGGCTGTTGGTCAAGTCAAAGTGGTGACCTGGGCCATGTAGTCTAAAATGGAAAATTTGCATTTTCTCCCTCAACTCTCAGCTTATTTAATTTGCAACAGTATGAATAAATTTCAGTTTTACCATGCGTTTTCCTACTCAGCATTTCTGCCTCACACATTTGATAGTGTGTTTCCCAGCTTTTTGTGTCCCTGCCTCTCTCCCCTGTCTCACTCATCCTTAGCTGCTCTTTGTGAAGGTACAAATTTTCCTTTCTCCAGAGACTTTTGCCTATTCAATGTGAAGTGGTGAGTGGGAAGCCTTCATTCCTGATGTCTGGGCACAGTATTCAAAAGAACTTAACATAAATAGGCAGCAAAACTCAACCAATAAAACAAATCATCCAAGACATCTAATTTTCTTTAAAGAAGAAACTTCGTGTTATTTGCAACATATGTTACCTGTTGGAGCTCAGTGCCCTGAGACATATGGTTTGAGTTTTGAATGGTCCTGTGTGGAGGCAGGAGTAGGAAATGATGATATTTGTGGGTCCCTTCCAAGCTGGGATATTCTAAGATTCTATGATACCTAAATGTTTCAAATATTCAAAAAGATACAGAAAAACATTTCAAAATCTTCTCCAGCTATATTTTCGAGAGTAACAGTGACACCTACTGACCAGATAGAAAATCACAGCTTTGTCCTATTCCGGGATGAATATACAAATTCAGGTGCATACTTGAGGCAGCTATAAATTCACCACAGATTAACTTCATGCGTAAGTCTTTGCAGTATTTGAATGTCACTGTTTCTTGTCTTAGAAATCAGCAGAAATGATAAACCAAATAAGACTTAAAATTGTCTGGCTTGCTAGGGTCTTATACAGCTGCAGAGTTTTATTTTCACAAATGAAATATCCCTCATACTTTGCTTTACTGTCTATACTGTGACATATTCAAAGAGCAATAAGCTATAAAATGCACTTGATATACTTTTTCGTAACACCAAGACTAGCAAAAATGAATGTACTATTTAAGGTGCTTTTTTTTTTCTTTTTTTGTTCCCTAATATGGACACTACAGCAAGAAATTTCTGAGTTTTGTGTTATTATGTTGAACGATATAACATAAAACATTGATGTTAACACACCATAGTTACAGATACAAACATATGAGCTTAGTTGATACTAATCTTTATATTTTTTTTCCAAACTGCTGTGGGTTTTTAACTTTTGTTTATTTTATCATCTCTCAGAGGGCATTATTTCCCTCCCATTGTCCTAGACAGTGGATGAATTTCTGAGATATAAAATTTGTACTTATGTTTCTGCATGACATTTCTTAATATTGATCACAACCTACAAATGCTTTTTGATATTAAGCATCTTTTTCAGCTTTCACTTTACCAACATGACAGCATAATGTGCAAACAACATTTGTATTATGGAGCAGTTCATTTTATGTTCTATTAATTACACGATACAAGGCAGTGAGCTACATCACATTATTGTAATGTAATTGGCTCTATTCTACCATTCTGGACTCATTTGAAGCTGTTCTTGATTGGAAAATTGCTATAGAAAACTACAATTCTTATTTTCACAATAGCTACATTATCTAACATGCCCTATATATCATCTTAGAGTTCTTTCTTCCTGATAAACTTTAAAATTCATCTAGAAGATTGCTCCAGTAATGATATGGCAATTTAATCCTCTGTCTTCTTGTTAAAGACTGATTGCACATGCTATACTGTCTGATTTTGGTTTGGGAAAATACTAGAGCTTATTTCTACAACATAGCCTTTTATCTCAGAGGCAATCAAGCATACGTCTGAATTTCATTGGATAGTTATGAAATTTAGACATATTCATAAGTGCTGTTCTGAATAGTAACACAAATAGAAAAGTACTCAGATTTTATGCTGACCTTAGGTCATCTGTGTCCTGTTGTATATCCAAAGAAGAAGGTTGAAAATCACTGTAGATATGTATACTTATTCCCATTAATAGAAGTGTGTAAAAAAATTTTGCCTTTCAAATTTGCACCAGGTTTCATTAAACACAGCAACTCTATAGGGATTGAATGAATTGGTAAACACATCTTCATGTTAATCCCATGCTGACTTCAAAAGCTGCCCCAAAGAACTTCAGAAGAAGCAACCAAAACAACTCTAAGTAAATTCTAATCATAGGTATTTTTTAAGCAGAGAGCTTGTCAAAATGTAGCTTCTAGTTTAGAAAGTTCTCCAGCTCTTCTGTATACTTCCCTATCTAACCAACTAGTGTTAAATTATTCATATTATAGATTGCATTATTTAGACAGAAAATGTATTGTTTCTACTGATAAAGGAAAATCTGAAAACCAACTTAGTTGAACCTTACAAATTATGACAAAATAATATAATAGTAAGAACAAATCCAGGGTGTCTAATAAGAAAAATTGTCATTAAAAGTAAGGGGATTTACAAGAAATTACACTCTAAACCCCTGTTATGGGTTGGCTCAGCAGATAGCTGAGTTCCACACAGTTATTCACTCACCCTCCCCCCTCCCCAAATGGGACGGGGGAGAGAAGTAGAGAGATATGCAGTAAAACGCGTGGGTTGAGATAAATGCTATTTACTAAAATAGTAAAGAGATCAAAAGAAACAACAGTACATATATATATAGATATATACACAAAGAGGATACGCAGAGCAAGGGCTCACAGCCACTGGTGACCCTTCCTCCCGGCTAGCCCCCTCCGTAACGAACGGAACCCGGAAAAAAACCACCAACCAATCACATGATGTTATATGGGATGGAATAGCTCCTTGGCCAGTTTGGGTCAGCTGCCCTGGTCCTGTCCCCTCCCAGTTCCCAGTTCCTTATGCCCCCCTTAACTATTTCACTGGCAGAGATTGAGGAATGCGGAAGTGAGTTATATCCTCGGCTCCGCTCAACACTGCCAGGATGTTATCAGTATCTCGGAGGTACAAGATAAATTCATACTAGACACTACGAGACGTGTAGCTTCTGTTAGAAACTAGGACAACCCCATCTAGTTTTCTATTTAAGAATCGAAATATCAATTATGAATAAATTTGTCATTAGAATCACGAAGAATGAAATGGCTTATTTAGTTAACTGGTCCATATGGCCATTCAGGGTGACAAGAGCTATCTGAAAAACAGACACAACCTATTTTTATATACAGCTGACGAAATTTTACATTTGTGAAGTAAGCATAATTTTTATTTCATTTTGGTGTTCTTCAATATAAGATCCATGTTATGATATCAGTCTGTAAAGAACACAAACATAATTTGTTTCTGTAAAACAGGTTAACAAAATCAGCAGACAAAGTTGCTGGCTTGATGTCCACAGTTCAAGGATGCATCTGTAATATCTCAGTTTGGCTCAGGAGTGAGTTTTCAAGCTAGCCCCCCTTTACTACACTTCAGTTTGCACAGCAGAGATGTCCTGCAGCACAAAAAAATCATTTCTCTTCATAAATGAAATGAAACCAGGAGAATTATGTACACAGTACACTGTGGTCATTAGGAATTAACTGGAGTTAATCTGACATAAACGCCCCTGAAACACAGGCAGTGTGCACACCGGTTTCTCAGTGCTGACTTTACACTGTTGTAAATCCCTCAATACAATATCTTATATGCCAGTTAAAATACTGATACTTCTGAAGAGTCCCTTAAAGATAACAACTCCTCTCACCAAAGTTTTGAAAAACATTCAAGATGTCTATGGTGGTACCTGTAGAAGTCACTGTGAAGTTTCTGTTTTATAGTACGCTATCATTTTGGAGATCAACACTTTTTTAGTAGAAAAGACTACGCTAGATGAAGTGAATTTTCTAGTCTTCCTCTAAACCAGACCTAGAATACACAGAGGTATCTAGATATAGTCTCCTTCTTTCACTCTTTCCAGGGAGGATAGATCATACTCAGAAGAGACGGGTATAGAAACAAGCTCCTGTGGGATATCTGGGTCATTTCTAGAATGGAACCTGTTCTGCAATAAGTGTCCAGGAATCTTGGCCAGAGTGAATTTTTGGATGAACAAAAAGGTGAGCTTGACCTACAGAAGAGCTGTAAATCTGACTTCAGTGATGCAAATCTCCAACAAATAATTTTTTGCTGTTGTGTAGTTTATGCACATCTGCAGGTCTCTGAATGTTGTGCTGCTTCCTAAAGCAGGATGTATATAGCCAAATGTGTATCTATCAGTTGCAAGTAGAGATGACAGTTGTAACTTCCAGTCCCACACCTAGCATATTTACTTAATCTTCTCTCTGTTTCCTAGTACAAAGCTGAAATGTAATATCTGACATTATTGTTTTGCATAAATGTTTAAGCAACTTAGGTACCTACATATAGTCCACAGAATCAGAATTTCATCAGAATTTCCAGAATTTGTTTTGTGGTACACAAAGTATTTCAGCTTTCACTCAGGTCTATAGCTCTAAGAATATTCAAGCGTTTTGAAGATTCAATAATTAATTCAATTGTGTATCTGAATCTGGTACATTAGACATCAGTAGCCTCCAATGTTACTAGACAATAGAATACTCATTTCAGATTACTGAATATCAGATTTTTCCACCAAACACTATGTGATCGCTGGGAAAATACCATCTGTTACGGAAACCTTGCTTAAAAATCTTGTTTGCCTGCAAGATTCAAGATCTCCTGAGGCAAGAACACAGAAACTCATCATTATTTACTGATTTGATGCTAAAAATCTTGATTCAGGTCTGCAATGACAGTAGTCATCTGACTTTAGATTTGCAGTATGTTCTGGAAAAGTAATATATCACTACCCCTACTAGTTCAAACTGCTGTAAGTAAATATCTACAGGTTTTCTTAGAAAAGTTCTAAATACTCAAAAGTTGTGCAAAAGAGCTATGAATATAGATTTGCCATCACCCAAAGCAGCAAGTGTCAGAGAAGAGGATAAAAATAAAGTATATGCAGTATTCCTGCAGATCTCATACCAAATCAAGAGAAATCTGCAGGAAGATTTCATTACATGTGACAGCAGTTCCTTGCAGAACAAGTTAAAAATTTCAAAATATTAAGATTTTGTGTGTACTCCCTAGACATCTGTATTTACAGTAGTACAAAATGCAAACAACTCACCAGACCATGTAATTCTTCACAAATGGTACTTACCTATAAAGCAAACAAATAGAAAACAAACTTAAATATTTATACAGACACATGTATATTTTAGCATTTAAAAAGACATAAGAGAATCAAAATATTGTATTAACTTATACAAAAAGTTTCAGTCAAAACATACTCCTGAATCTGTAACTCCTTATACATTATTGGCCACGTGTAGTCACACAATTTTAAAAGGATTTGCACATCAGACTGCTTATAAATTTATTTTGCTTTCATCCTTCTTAATTTCAGAAAATCATCACTTTTAATCTCTAAAAAGATTTTCTGAGTCATTCTAAATTCAGATTTTAAGATTCAGCTACAATGCAAAAGTACAAGCTTTCAGTTTAAAAATAATGATCCAACAATAATAACTGCAGGAATAAGCTAATTTTTCTTCTTTCAATAGGGGTTATTAAAAAGAGCAAAATTTTTTCATTTTAGTATGGCTTTATGATTTTAGTTTTGGATGATGCTATTCTGCAATTCCAATTGCTTCTGATATCACAGATCAAAAAAGTTCCAATATTATAAATATTCAGCACTAAATAATATTTTTGTTGTTTACAAGTCAGACTCTTTAGTTATATATTGCCCATATGTGACAGAAAAAAAAAACAACATGGCACATAACTGACTTGGCCAACTTCACAAAATCAGTCAATGATCAGATCAAAAGGATACTTTGGTCCTCAAACGCCCAGTCATGTGACATAATGGAGAGTGGATAAACATGATCAATTGCGGTCCTTCAGATTCATTCATAACATTAAATTATGAAGCAGTCACGAGTTCTCAAGTTCCATGAGGTAAAATAATAATAACAGTATAAATTTCTTAACTAGTAGGGACTATTAAGCTGTGAGTTTCTTGTTTGTGTTTGTGCGTAAACTAACCAAAACACAGTTGTATTGTATATGTAAAGCATGCTCTAGAACACTATATGCAATGAAAAAAATAAAACCAACCAACAATCTTAATGCTCAAGTGATGACATTATACCCTAGGACAGACCCATACTCTGATACAGCTGTTCTAAATTCTTTTTTATTCCTGCAAGTAAATGCTTCCAAAATCTATGTGTCTGCACCTACAAGAAAATCATTTGTTTCTAATACTCCACAGTAACAATGATGTCTGTGGATTTGCTAGCCAGCAAAAGGTTTCAGTTTCTATTCAAAAAAGAGATAAGAATGAGATTTCATATGAAAGGTCTGTTATGACACTGCAGAATGTGAGACTGCTTTATTTGTTTAGCATTGTGCTTTATTGGTTGCGAGATACTTCTGCACAACAAAGTGCAGTGGCAGGGTTTGCATCAAACCAGGCCATATTCCATATTTATGAATTAGCAGTAAAACTGCTGCCTTGGGTGTTGAGATTCTGTTGCCCAGTAACCTGATTACAACAGTAGTTGACTTTGCTTTTTCCTTTTCCTTATCTAGGCTCTATAACAGAAAAGCTCCACTTCTGCCAATCCAGGAATTCTGCGTTTCAACCAAACATACTCCTTCAGCACATGATGTGCATGGCAAAGCTGAAAAGAAGTGCATGTATTTTCAGAAAAAAAAACTCTTTACCTTACAGACTCTCTTAATCATAGTTGTGATAGATGGCCAGAACAATGGCCAGAAACCTCTAAGACAAAGCTATCTTGTGATGTGAAGCTGTTATTCCAAATTCAAAATCTGAAAGTCTTAAATCCCGCAAAATAGTAGACTACCCTGCTACATGCAGCCTCTCTTTACAGTAATCCCAGTGAAAGCATACATTTGAACTGAAAAATTGTTGGAGATATTTACTCAAGGCTAGCAGGTGTTTGAGTACATAAAGGCGTATAAGACTAATGTGGTGCAATACCCAAAATCTTTGGACAAAATTCTCTTTTCAGAAGGCAATACATGATTTTTTATCTTAGAGTCAATTCAGTTCCCATTTAAACTTTGTTTGTAATGACAAAGGTTCAAAAGTTATAGATAACAATGACCCTTATGTTGTCACCTGCCTCCATAAACTGTGATTTGAATACAAACCGAACATACTATACCACTTTGCAATATAAGATGATTGTTATTGTTTTGATTTATGACATTTTCCTCTATAAAGCAACTTCATATTGCAGAGATTATCTTTTATATCTCAGCAGTACAGGAAGAGAATCTGGTGGCCTTCTATGATGGAGTGATGTCATCAGTGGACAAAGGGAAGGTGACTGATGTCATCTACCTGGATTTGTGCAAGGCCTTTGACATGCTCCCCCACTACATCCTTATCTCTAAATTGGAGAGATGTAGACTTGAGGGGTAGATTATTTGGTGGGTAAGGAATTGGTTGGAAGGTCACAGCCAGAAGGTTGTGGTGAATGGCACTACGTCCAGCTGGAGGCCAGTAATGAACGGTGTCCCCCAGGGGTCTGTCTTGGGACCGGTTCTCTTCAATATCTTCATTGATGACATCNCCCCAACACAGGAAAGATGTGGAACTTTTGGAGAGGGTCCAGAGGAGGGCCACAAAGATGATCAGAGGGCTGGAGCACCTTCCATACAAAGACAGCCTGAGGGAGCTGGGCTTGTTCAGCCTGGAGAAGAGAAGGCTGAGGGGAGATCTCATAGCAGCCTTCCAGTATTTAAAGAGAAATTGTAAGCAGGACGGAAATCAACTTTTTACAAAGGTAGATAGTGATAGGGCAAAGGGAAATGGTTTTAAGCTGAAGGAGGGAAGGTTTAAACTGGACATCAGGGGAAGTTCTTTACCGAGAGAGAGGTGAAGTGCTGGCACAGGCTGCCCAGAGAGGTTGTGGATGCCCCATCCCTGGAGGTGTTGAAGGCCAGGTTGGACGAGGTCCTGGACAACCTGATCTAGTACCAGATCTGGAGGTTGGTGGCCCTGCCTGTGGCAGGGGCGTTAGAACTTGATGATCCTTGGGGTCCTTTCCAACAGTAGCAATAAATAGAACCTTCAAGAGTTGCATGTACCTCCAAAACTTTCCTGCTCAAACTACTAAGCATTGGCGTGAGCTTTAAAGACAATCATACTATAAATTCTAACAAATGCGTTTATTTCAAATGGCACATGCACAGTTTATATGAAAAAGACAACATGTTGAAATTTCTAATCTATGCCTATTACACTTATATGAAATTTTTATCTCTTGAAATTATTTTTTGAGAATTATTTGTATCAGATAATAACAAAATTAAGGTTGCAGACAGTATGACATGCTTTAAGAGAAAAAATCGGATTGCATTTGAAGGTTCCTGGAATTATTGATTTCACCAACTTCCTCACTATTTTCCAGCGTATCAATCCCCACAGCCTTAGCAAACTGACAGGTGTGCTTGCTGAATATAGATCTGCAAACTTCCTATGTTACAGAAAGCTCATCTGCAGAGAGCTGGAGACAACCTAATTGCTCATGAAGATCAACAATGTTATCTCATTACTTTTTACTGTCCTATCTGAAGACTAAAAGCCAGCTCACAGAAAGTGCTCAGAGCCAATTACTGAATATAACCAGGCATAAATCATTTAATGACTTTTCATATCAAAGAATTTAAAATAAATGCAGCTCCCCCTTCATCCTAGCTCTCAAAAACTGAAAATGATTGGAGACTGTAATCACCACTTGTCAGTCTTGAAATATCCTAGTCCAATTGACCATGCAAAGAAGAATACATTAATATGAAATCACATATCTATCTGACTACTCCTATGCTTAACATTGGAATCTTAACATTGTTAATTCAAGTACAAACCAATGGCAATGTTAAATACTATATAGTTGCAGGATTTTTTTTCAGCTTTCAATTGGTTTGTGATTTGTGAGTCAAACTCTTCCAACTGAAATAAATCAAGGGCGTGCCTCATAAGTGATGGCAATTCTACCTACACAACTGTGCAAAGAAAACTTGCTTCCAAGATGCACTTCTCCTATCACTCCACTTTTGTATTAAAGCAAGTGCATTTACATATGTTGTGGGCTTATAAAACAATAATGATGTTTTCAAACAATTTTAAATATGAATTTTTAAGGCAGCGAGTGTATTTTCCACATAGTATCAAGTAAGTATTTCAAATCACTAACATACTTGTTTTAAATATATGCAACAAGTTTCTTATGCTATTAGCCACAAATTATTTACCACAGCATTCTCCTCAGCCCAAGTGTTGTGGTTTTAGTTCTTAACAATAAAGTATAATTTTCTTCCTGCTGGCACTTTCTTTTTCTATAAACATTAATCTTAACTTGTTTTTAAATTTGTCACATAATCAAGAATGCATGTATTTTTCCTGTTAGCAAGCAGCATTAACAGCAATACAGAAATGAACTTGGAAGATTATAATTCTAGAAGGTTTATCAGACATTACAGTAGTTTATCCAAATGATTCATGTGGCAGTAAAGACTTGAAAACTCTTTGCAAACTGTAGTTACTGGTTAATACAGTTACATTACTATAATAGAAATCATAAAGAAGTTAGCCAGAAACCACGAATACACATTTGTATTGACTTGTGCAATTTTTTGCAAAGTATTTTTTTAAATTCTAGCTTGAAAAACATAAAAATTAGCATTTAAACATAGGAAAAACAGTTCTTTACAAAACATACTGAGATTTACATAAGGAGATAAGAATATGCTGCCAACAAAATAACGTAACTGTGCAATTTGTCATATATAACAACAACAACAAGGAATTACGAGTTTAGTCTATGCAAAGTGCTAATTCTTCTTTATTAACCTTAGTCTGTTTGCTTTCTTATGAATTATTGAAACTGACAAATGTGTTATAAAAATAATGAAAATAGATGGAATAGATGGAATAGATATCTTCGAGGATTTCTTTCCTCTCATATTGCTTAATCAAAAACTATATAGATATTAATTATTTTCCCCTTAATTCTAAAAAAAAAAACTTTTCCAGTTCACAGATGCGACCCTACTGACACACTAGCATTACGCATCTTTCTTCCTGTAAACATTAGACTCTCACATGCAATCTGTTCTCTTACTCCCTTTAGATCTCAGGGTATGTTAATAGCTTAAGCAACGTAGGAATGAAGAGTTGCTGAATATTGTCAACGTGTAAACTTTTTTTCTATGTAAGCATGAAACTTGTATGTTCAGATTGATGACATTCATCCAAGTTGCTTGCATTCCAACACAAATCTGCCTGCTGCTGCTTTCTTCTACTGGAACTACAGGCAACAATATCCATTCTTTGCATTCTAAAAACCATCAGAAATTGAACTATGTTGTATGCTACCACATGAAATGCATTAATCAGAACAGCAGAGAGAACAAACAAGTATTTTTGAAAGCCCACAGGACTGTCACTAACTGTGGTGATCTGTTCATGCACAACAAAAATCTCAGATTTTAAAGAGAAAAAAAGATTACAGCAATTGAGCTAAAGATTTTTCTTATTATCTATGCTTGAAATTCTCTACAAAATAAAAAATACACTTCCCTTCATCTCCCATAAATTACTTTCCTCTGTGCAGTAACCTCAGCAGGAGTTAGACACTCCTAAAATAAATCTAACAAAATGACAGCAGAGAGCTCAGCAAAAAGAGAACTCAGTAAAGCAATCTTATAACATTCTACTATGAAATAACTGTCTTTAGGTGAGGGAAGAGCAGTGGATATTGTTTCTCCCTTGAATTCACTAAGACTTTCAGTATAGACCTCTACAATCTTCAAAAACAATCTTATAATGTGAGGACTGAATGAGCAAATAGTGAGGTGGATTGAAATCTGACAATGGCCAAGACCAGAGGGTGGTGATTAGTGATCTATTTGGACAGTAAGTAGGGGAATGACAGAAAGATCAATAATGTGTCTAAATCTGTTTAACATCTTTATTAATGATGTGGATGATGGTGCAGAGTATACACTCTACAATATTCTGATGAAACAAAACTAGTAGGAGAGGTAGAGATGCCAGAGGGTGGTGCTGCCATTGAGAGAGAATTGGATAGGTAGGAGAAATGAGCTGACAGGAATCACATAAACTTCAAAAAGGAAAAATGCAAAGTCCTGCATCAGGCTCCAGGTGCTTAAATCTGTGTCTTTGCGCATTCTTGGCAGGCAGGGTTCCAAGGACCCCTGGAGCATCACAGCCTGGTGAAAGGTGCAAGTGCTTGGCACCACTGAAGACATACAGCCAGCTCCTCCACCTTCTCTGAAAACCTCCTTCATCAGGCAGAATTGTACACCAAGCCACTTTCAATCACTTACCAACAGTTGTGGCCAAGCAAGGAGGACTCAGCTGATGGGAAATTTGCACATCTGAAGCCCATCTGCAAGAAGGACAGGAAGCAGGATCTGGGAAATTACGCACATTTCAGTCTGATCATGGTGCCAGGAAAGGCCACGAAGCAGTTCATCTTGATTGTCATCATATACCATGTGCAGGACAACTAGGTGAACAAACCCAATCTTCATGAATTCATAAAGTTGAGGGGCTAGAACCTGATGATCCTTGAAGTCCCTTCCAACCCAAGCAATTCTATGATTCTGTGATAAAAGGCACATCCTGCCTGACTAACTCGATCTCTTTCTATGATAACACATCCCCCTTTGTGGATGAATGAAGGGCTGCAGACGTCATTTTCTTGTATTTTAGCAGCGTACTTGATACTGTTTCCCCTAGCATTTCTCCTGAAACTGTCTCGTCATAGCTTGGATGGATGTGCTGTTCTTCACTGGACTAATAAATGGCATGATGGCCAGGCCCAAAGTGTCTCTGTGAGTGAAGTTAAATCCAGCTGAAAAACAGTCACAAGCAGGGTTCCCCAGGGCTCATTACTGGGGTCAGTGAGCCTCACAAGCCTCTGAAGAGTGTCTCCTCATAACATTTGCCAAATGCTCTTGTCCTGTAGCCTGCAAGGACACCTCAGTCCTGGATGCAGTGACCCTTGTAGGCTGCAAGGACCCACACACTGCTGCTGCATCTTGTTATTCCGTTTGTGGACACCATGTGAGATATGAGGTGGTGTGACTCACAGATAATAACATGAGAGACAGGAACATTCTGGATAGAGACCAGGTGAAGACCACTAAAATGGTTAAGAGTCTGGACAATCTCCAAGAGATCGAAAGGTTAAGACCTTCAACTTTTCAGCCTGAATAGAAAGTGGCTCAGGGCATTTTTCACTGAGGTTTACAAGTAAATGATGGAGGATGGAAAGAAGATATTGGCAGGCTCTGCCCATCACTGGGCAGGTGGTGACCAGTGACAATATAGGAGGCAATGGCTACAAACTGAAGCACTGGTGGTTTCTCCTGAACATCAGTTAAATGTTTCTTTACTGTATGGGTTATAGATCACTGGCAGAGTTTGTCCAGAGAGTTTGTGGAGTCTCCCTCCCTGGAGATACTCAGATGTCTTTGCAACCTTCTCTACATAACGCTGCACAAGCAGGGAATTTGGACCAGATGGTTTCTAGAGATCCCTGCCAACCTCAACCATTCTGTAATTCTGTGTATAAATAGACTGAACAAGGAAATCTAACTGAAATTTAATACAAAGTGATCCATCTTCCTCGTGGGAATAGGCTAGATACAGTATCGTAACCTTTTAAATGGCTTTTTTTTATGCTCAAATAGCTTCTCAATTTGGCATGAATTTTAATATTTGTTTAAAAAAGGTCACTAAAGTAAAACACTCTTCAACACATGAATGAATTATGAGCCGTGTATTTGTTCTTTACGTGTTTCTTTTCTAAAAAGATTGATTATTTTTTTTCTAATTTATGTCCGGCAGTCTATTCTACACATTAACTGTCTATTTTATATATCTCTTACTTTGAGGCTTTTGTTTTTTCTAGAATATGATTGCTGTGTGGCACTTCTGCTATACCTAGAACACTAGTGTGTCTCTTCAGGGATTTGCTTAACAGATGAAGGAGAGTCTCAAATTTGACAAAGGTAGATAACATGATCAATCATTTTCAAAGTGTTTTATTTCTTTGTGATGATGTTGTTATTCCTATCCTCAGGAAACAGCAATTGCAATTTGTCTATTACATACAGAAAGTGCTATTTTCTCATTGTTGTTTTCTATGAAATGCAAAACTCCAAGGAGAATTTTCATCATGATAAAGTCCACACTTAAAAGTTCAAGCTTTTTTTAAAATGCACTTACATATATGTTTATCATATGTTTCTCAAAATATGCCTCCTATAATATCAAAAGAAAAAGTGATACTAAGAAGAAGAAGCTGTTAATGTCAATCCATAACTTACGGTATGTTCACTACGGATAGATGCTCCTAGATTCCAGCCTAAATTACTGTCTAGATCTAAAGTAAGTTGCCATATTTCAGGTTCAGCATTTCTGTATGAGACTACTTGTAAGTGCACTCAAGAGAAAATATAGTTGAAAAAAAAATCACAAATTAGCAAGGCATATTCTCTTCCATTCACTATTATAGTGGAATGATTAACTAATCACAACAGTGAGCTAAAATACATATAAAATGTATTTGTTTCAAGTCTTTGTTCTGATTATAATAGGCACAAATTGCCCTATTTGAATTAATCCACATCACATTTACACTTCATTTAAAAGCTCTAATTATAATCTACATTTTTTCATGACTCACTTTTACTGAAATAGTGCTGGAGTATTGTTCCTCAGCAAAACTGAAGTTAGTTCTGTACTGTATTTTCTTTCCTTTTTGCGTCACCAGTACTGAAAGCCACATGAGACTGCTTTACAGGTAAATCAGCCTTGGGGAAGCAGAACCTCACATACTAGCTCAGATAAACTGTACGGAACCCCAAAACTGAGGAGTCTTTGATGCTTATCTATTTCTATTGTACAATCATGAAAAAAACCTGCCAACTTTGTCTTATGTCAGTTTCACTGACACTGTCTTACACTGTCTTATTGCAGACAGAATGACTACTAATGCACCGTATGGCCACCACTGCTAAAAGCAAACACTCCACAACTTGACATCTTTTACAGATAAACTCTCTTAAAGCAGCTCTAAAGTCAACTGTCTTGTTTTTTGTCCCCAACTTTATCCTTTGCTATCCATTGTGGGCTCTGCAAAGAATTCAGCACATGGCAGACTAAAATTTTCTGTAGTAAAAAAAATACAACAACAGCAAAGACAAAAGCAAACAAAAAAAAAGTAAAATAAATTCATTAGAAAGAAATAAAACCTTCTACATCATTTGCAGAGAAAACACACGTAAAAAGTCTTATTGTGTCTGATCCCTTTGAAATGCTCATTTCAGTTGCCTGTTGTAGTATCAGAAGATAAAATGACCTTTTAGGTCAAAGGCTTCAGTACCATGGTCTCATTTGCATTGCATTCTTAGCCCAAATGCTGATCTGAACTTTCCTCTGACCTTTCCTCCAGAATCACAGAACTTCAGACCAAGTTCTGTGATGCTATGGCTCAAAGTCTCTGGCATGGAATAATCTATAAGTTAAGGTCCTGGTTTTGCTGAGTAGGCTAGCAAAGCAGAAGTGGTTATTAAAAATTTTTGAAACACAGACAAGTCTCCCCGCAGTAAAGAATTTTTACAAATTTATTGCTCTGTGATTTTGCTCACCTGCTCATTTTTGCCATGCAATAAATTTGAAATAATGCAATATAGCTTTTTCATTCTCCTCAGTGAGTGAAAAGCTCTCACATTAATCAAAACACTGTACTCAGAATGGGTGATGATTTTTAAACATGCCAAAATACCTGTGTATCCCGAACAAAACCACACACAAGATTCATAATTCTTTGAAACTTTTGAATTTAAACAAAAAAAGAAACTTTTTTCCCCTTCTGCTTTACTGATCTAGTTCTCTGTCACACAATCTCAGCGAGAGATGGAAGACATTCAGGAAATTCCAGCTATTATAGAATCATAGAATGGTTCAGGTTGGAAGGGACCTTAGAGATCATCTTGTTCCAACCCCCCTGCCATGAGCAAGGACACCGCTCACTAGACCAGGTTGACCAAAACCCCATCCAACCTGGCATTGAATACTTCCAGGGAGGGGGCATCCACGATTTGGCATGTTTACCCCATAGTCTAATCCAGCAATAGAAGAGCCAATTCAATGGATAAAAATTAGATATTTCTATATATGTGAGTGTGTATGTATATATATTTATATATGTAGGTTGCTCCAAAAGTAAAGGAGTGGAGCATTTATTTCCATGGAAACAACAATGGATACAGAAAGCATGACAACATAATTTGATAGAGAAAATTCTCAGCTATAAAACTCTATTTTTCAACGCAGTCACCACCATTAGCTATGCATTTTTGACAGTGATGAACGAGTGCCTGCACGCCACACTTGTTCTGCACCAGCAAAGGTCACCCAGTGTTTCACAGCTGCCATAATGGTGTTGTTGCTAGGAAAATGTTGCCCATTAAGTCCATCTTTCATTGGCTCAAACAGATGAAAGTCAGAAGGTGCCAAATCCAGACTATGTGGTGTGTGTGGCAGGACAGTCCAGTCAAGATTGGCAACATGCTCCATGGTCTTCAAACCAATATGGGGCCTGGCATCATTGTGCTGCAAGAGAAAGGCTGTCTTCTCTGGCCTGACACTAGAAGTTTGAACCTCCAGCTCAGACAGCATCACAATGTAGTGGTCAGAGCTGATGGTTTGTCTGGGTTCAAGGAAATCCAGAAGGGATGTTTTGTGTGTCATTTGTTCTGTATATGTCATTATTGTTATTTCTCTCTTCTTTTTCATAATAAATAGGTTTTTTTACTATTTACTAAATACTATCTCCATCTACAAGTTCTACTTTTTTTTTCCTGTTCTCTCCCTCATCCCACTGAGCACAGTGTGAGTCAGCAAAAGGCTGTGTGGTGTTTAGCTGCTCACCAGGTTAACAGTTTCTAACACATTGAAGCCGATATTCAGCTCCATACACAGTTTCCTGGTTATGATACATTAATTCATGCTCAGGAGGTGATTGAGATGCTCTTCATTTCATGGTGTGACAGCTGTGCATGGCCATCTGGAATGTGGCTTCTCTTTCACATTGCTGTCACCACTGCTGAAATGCACCACACTGGGCTCACATCCACTGTTTGGTCTCCAACATTTAGCAAGTGTAAATGACTGTGAATGGAGGCCATTTTTTTCACATGGAAGAATCCAATTCCACGCCTTTGCTTCATACACACTTCTATGTCTGATGTCATTTGGTCAGATTGCCCCTCAGCTGCCATCTGTCACACAGCAACAAAAGTATCAGAATATTGGTAGGGAGGTTCAGCCTCTACTGTCATCCCACCAACATTCACCTTTGATGTAATGGGCCAACATAATAAAACAGGAGGCATTACTTTCAACGGTCCTCATGTCTCTATATGTATATATATATGTATGCACACACACACAAAAGCATGTAGAAAGATTTCAGGTATAAGCAGATATAAAGTAAGAGAATTCATTTCCATTTTTTATCCTTACAAAACTACACCTCATTATGTATAAGGTAATACTTTAACTTCATTTTTATGCATTGTGCAGAAGACTAAACCTTGTAACACTACACCAATATGTCTTTTAAAGGGAAAAAACATCTAATAGAAACTTTTCCGAAAACAAGAAATATTAAAAACTCTCTGTTGGTCTCCTATCAGCGTAGAAGCTCCCTGAGTTTCCTGGGAATCATATTTTTATCTGAGAGTATCTCACTGCCTCCCTACTCACAGACAATTGGTATTAAAAAATCTCATTTCTCCTTTCTGTATTTCTGATGCATGTCACATGCACTGAGCTAACACTGTGTGGGAAACAACATTGGATTTTAAATCTATCTATAAGAAAAATATTTTTAGTATGAAGAAAAGGCAGCAGTGGTCAACAACCTATCAGAATGATAATACTTCCTTGAACATTGCTAATCTGACTCTATTTGAACAACAAGCAACAGACATTGAACAGTGGCAATAAAATACTTATATATTCTAAAATTGAAAGTGATGGAATTATAAATATTTCTGTAAAATTTCTGCACTTCTATTATTTAACAAAAGAAAAAATTAAGCTGGGCAAGAGGGACTGCATAGTATTTTCATTTATATTCCACAACATCAAATGGTATTTTCATCAATTGAGATTAATTTTAGCAATAAAATATGAACAATATATTCCCAAGCCTTAGCAGTGTTCCGTGGTGTCTGTTTTCTCCCTAAAACTCTATTAAATTCATGGTCTTAAATACATAAATTTATCAGTGGGCATTTAAGAAACTAAGTCAATTCAATTAAAACTAAAGAATCAAACCAAATCAATTAGGTTAGCAAAGAGGAAAATGTATAGGACAGACTCTGCTGAGCTGTTTGAATTTCTTGGTAAATGTTGAATATTGTCTAAGTTACCATTTAAAGCTCTCAATTTAGTCAGTGTTGGTATAATAATATAAGCTAGCAAAATATGACATTGTTTCCATGGAAAGCAAGTGTAAAATTCTTCAAAAGAAGAATAAGCCTTTGTTCTCCTGGGACAGGCAATGCTGTGAATGCTGATGCGATCATAGAATCATAGAATGGCCCGGGTTGGAAGGGACCCCAACGATCATCAGGTTCCAACCCCCCTGCCACAGGCAGGGCAACCAACCTCCAGATCAGGTACTAGATCAGGTTACCCAGGACCCCGTCCAACCTGCTCCTGAACACGTCCAGGGTCGGGGCATCCACAGCCTCTCTGGGCAGCCTGTTCCAGCACCTCACCTCTCTCTCGGTAAAGAACTTCCCCCTGATGTCTAACCTAAGCCTTCCCTCCTTCAGCTTAAAACCATTCCCCCTTGTCCTATCACTGTCTACTCTTCCAAAAAGTTGGTTTCCCTCCTGTTCGTAATCTCCTTTTAAATACTGGAAGGCTGCTATGAGATCCCCCCTCAGCCTTCTCTTCTCCAGGCTGAACAAGCCCAGCTCCCTCAGTCTATCCTTGTAGCGGAGGTGCTCCAGTCCTCTGATCATCTTTGTGGGTCTCCTCTGGACCCTCTCCAACAGCTCCATGTCTTTTGTGTATTGGGGACCCCAGACCTGGACACAGTACTCCAGATGGGGCCTCCTGAAGGCAGAGTAGAGAGGGACAATCACTTCCCTGTCCCTGCTGGCCACCCCTCTCCTGATGGAGCCCAGGATACCTTTGGTCTTCTGGGCTGCAAGAGCACACTGCTGGCGCATATTCAGTTTTTCGTCCACCAGGACCCCCACGTCTTTCTCAGCTGGGCTACTCTCAAGGACCTCTTCTCCCAGTCTGTATACATATCTGGGATTACTTCAACCCAAGTGCAAGACCTTGCATTTTGCTGTGTTGAACCTCATTAGGTTCACACGGGCCCACCTTTTGAGTTTATCAAGGTCCCTCTGGATGGCATCCCTTCCTTCTAACGTATCAACTGCACCATTCAGCTTGGTGTCACTGGCAACTTGCTGAGGGTGCACTCAATCCCATAATCGATGTCGTTGATGAAGATACTAGATGCAATACTGTCTAGTAGGCTGATAAACAATATTCAGAACATTTGCAAATGACTTAGCCCATTCAGGTGAGCAAATGTTGTCTTCCCAGGGGCTGCAATTAATCACTGAAAAGCATTAGAAGGTAGGGAAGGATTTCTAGCCTCAAATATAGTCAATTTCCACATTTAAATATTGCCAAATAATTTCAGCAAAAGTTGACTTTCCTGTATTTATAGTAATAATTCTCAAAACAGTTCTTTCCTGGCATGGGATGCTCCACCTTGCTCTGGTTTGATACAGACATAAAAGCAGCTTGCTCAGATTCCACGCATAGACATAGCCTCTCTGGGTTGGGCCACAGGTTCACCTAGTACTACTTTTCCTTCTCTCTTAACAGAGGCCACTTGAAGATACTTACAAAATGAAAGTAATAGAATGTCATTTCTTTCAAGACTTCCTGTCAGAATTTGGCAACCTGAATTCATGCTGAAATGCGCATCATCGTAGTGTCAAATGTCTCTTAGCAGACTTTTCTGTCCAGGATTTTGTCTGATCATATTTTCAACGCTTGTGCTTTGGCATCCTCTTAAATAACTTTACTACTCATTCTGTGAAGAAAAAAGAAAAAAAAAAAAACTACTATCCTGGATACCTGCTGTCTGATTGTTTCATTGAGCAACCTTGTTCTTACATGAGCAATAGTGAGTGATTTTTCCTCATTCATATTTTCTATACTGTTCAGAATTTAATAAATTTGATCATTACCACAGGCTCTTCTCCAAATTTAAGCATCCTAGGTTTTTTAATTGCTCCTTGCTCTGCTCACTTTTACTTTCCAAAGTGTTCATACTAATCTAGATATTTTTCTGACTCCCTAGCACTGAGTTGGTATTCTCAGAGGACAGCCCACAATGATTCCTATACCTCTGTCTTCATGTTTTAGTTAATTTAAGAACTCTTGTTAGCTATGCATAGCTAAAGTTATATTTTCCCTTTTGTATTCATTCATATTTACCGACAACTAATCTTCTTCATCATGTTGCTTCCCATTCAATCAATGTTCCATGACAGCTTTTTCTCTTTTGGAGCTCTTAATGAAGGATGTTATTTAAAAAGAAAAAAGTGCCCACAATCCTCGCGATTAAGTAATATCTGGACTTGGAAGCTTAAGAAGTGGACATTGGTCTTTGCTTGAAGACTTCAACTCAGCAGTTTTAACCAAAAGATCAAGTGGAAGATACTTTGGAGTTACTTTTTAGCAAAGTGTTCGAAAAAATGTTTTTTTTCTGCTGTTGCCTTGACTTCTTTGAATACTCCTCTCAATCATATATCATCTTATGTACCAGAATAAATTATAAAGTGGGTTAGAAAAAACCCATTATCTACCTGTGTGAAAACCAACAATTTGAAATCAGCTGACAAAACTAACACATCCCTAGCAAGGCATGCTAGCAGCTATTCTGCGTTACACAAAACTCTTCTTTCCAAGAAGAAACATACAACAGAATTTAAAAGACAACAGAAATGCTAATTCTAGACTCTGATATTTGAAACTGAATTTGATCAAGTACTAACCATGATACAGTTAATGTTGGTTAATTACAAAGGCATGCAGTGATTTAGAATGTTTTCATACTAGCTGTGCATTCTTTTCCACTGACTTCATTGATTGGAAAACAACATTTGTGGAAATTTCTTTTTGACCAGATAGGAAAATATTCCAAAGATGCTATGACTAGAAAAATAAAACTCTATGGAGAAACCATGCATTATCAAACATTAACCTCCAAGCTACAGCTGTTTAAACAAAATGAAACAGTCTTTGACAAATAACCTGGTCAATAACACAAACTTTATGTTCATACTTTGTATTACCAATGTATTAGTTATTCTGTTCTTTTTTAGGACACTTGACAAAATAAAAACAGTTATTTTCCACTGAATTATATATCACCTGTCTTTGAAGCTATTAATTCTTATGTATATAAAATTATAACTATTGTAAATATTTAACAGTCCAAGACAAACAATACTTTCTGCTTCAGCAAATGGCATGCTATACCGAAGTTTGCTAGGCATGAAATGCACCAGTTACTCAGATAGAATATTAAAAAATGCTATTTTGTATTACAGAGGCAGTCCTATTTTTCTGTATATTGAAAACACATTGTGGCTTAACACAACTCAAATTCTGTTATGCTCTGCATATATTCTCTTCTGACCTTTCCAACAGTGCAGCAGGGGAGAGCTGGGGCAAGCTGAAAATGACTGAAGCAATCTTAGTCCAGTTTCCAGGCAACACAGAAGTGTAATGACTATGCAGCATACTGTTCGTTGCTCCAAAAGGTGTTAAAACTTATAATTATTGTGAATTTTAATTTCCATACTTTCTGTTTCCTCCATCTCATATATTACAAATTTTTTTTCCCTAATCCATCACTGTGAAGAACATCTTTGTTCTAAAATACTACTTGTTTGTGTAATCAGTGCAGCCACTTGTTAGACAAAGTCCCATGATAAAGGTCTATCACAAAACCGAAAGAAAATTCAAAAGATACTCAGGTAATCATGCTACCTCTGGAACCTGCTTCTCATGTGTTTCAGATGAATCAAAGAATATATACTAAATAGTAATAAGGATGCTCATTCTGAGTTAAAATATTTTTAATTTATTTGGTGAAACTTACCCCAAAATAGACTGAAAAAAACTGAATTAAAACTACATAGAATAGAAACAGAAATAGGAGTAGAATAAGAAGTGAATAGTCAAAATATTTGTTGATAAAACAGGAGTTTAAAGAAAATTAGCTTTTATTAGTGATCAGTTCACATTAGTTTGTTATTAATTAAAATATCTTATTATTCTGGATATGGTACTGAGCAACCTTCTCTAGGTGTCCCTAGTGGAGCAGAGGGGTTGGATCAACCGACTTCCAATCTCAATCTCAATTCTGGGATTCTGAGATTAATTTTGATTTATTTTCTGGAGTGTTCCTGTTCCTTCTGTTGTACACATCAAAGAAGCTCCATCCCCTACAACTAGAATTTTAAATTTTTTAAATAAATCTTTACTGCAAATCTGCAAATTGAACTGTGTCATTATTAATAGTAGCAGAGTATTTACTTCTACCCTATTGCAACAGGCTTTCAATCACTACATATGGGAATATGTATTTTTGTAGTGAAACAAATGTATGTCATTTTTGCACAGTACTATATAAATACTTCGATGTATTAATGTATAGAATGCTATTAAAACAAAGAATAAGCCAAACTCCTGTTTCTTCTCCAAATTAAATAAACATTTATTCCTGAAGTCTCTGAAACTGTGAGCTCACCTCCTGAAAGAAGGGCTGCTCAGATCCACCAAGTTCCTAACACGTTGCCACGAAGTGATCTCCAGTCTGAGCAGCCTTCTGTCAACATATCACCCATGCTCTTGTCCAATGTGTTCAGACACAGTCCTCCTCTGGCATCCTCACTTTCTAATCACTGAAAGCAGTGCAGCTCAAAGCACAATAAAATCTTACTGCTGTATTGTTTATGTTCTATCCAATGACTGAGAAAAAATAAGTTAGCAAGGAAATTATTGATTTTGCCATGTTGGTGTTGATTTTATGCATTTGTTCATCTCCCACATAAAAATGCTACACTGCTCATCCATGTTTGTCAGAAACAAGCATAGGTAGTTTATGTTTTCTGATCTAAGTTGTTTTTATAGCTAGGTTCTCAGTTCCTAAATGTATGTTAGAAATGTAAATTCAAAGCTGTACAACAGTATACCAGTGTAATTTTAATATAAACAGAAACAGCCTTAGGTAAACATTCACTTCGACAACACCAACAACCCAATTTTGTTTAATTATATTTCAAAATGCAAGTGATTCATTTGCTCTTTCTTCCTCTTTATGATATTTCTTTTTAAAATTTTCCCAGCTTTTCATTCCCAATTTGACTTCTTATTTTAATCAACATGTGTTCATTTCAACCTCACATCCTCATCTGACAACAACAGTCATTCATTTGTTTTAGGTCATTTAAAACATCATTAAATGTAATTTGCATTTAAGAAAATGATATATACATTTCTGTTGGACTTAAGAGACGGAAAAAAGTTTATTTAGACAACAGAATCATTTCATTATACAATTTCAATGAGTGTTCTGCACAAAATTGGGAAGTCTGACAGGCCTACAATTGCAGAAGTAGAGCATATGAAGGTCTTGAGAAAGTTATAACCCATACAATGTCCAAATAATATCACACTACAAAGAAATTGTTTATACTGCCACATTGCTTTTAACCCTTCAACTATAGAATGACTCGCCACTCATGATAGACATTTCACTGAAAGCCATCAATGTTGAGTGTAGATTAATTGCCATATCTGTAGATGTAGACACACATAAACAAGAAGCAGAATGTAAAATTCAAATTAATTTTAAAAACAAAGAGAATATATACTTAGAGTTGATATCCTTTAAGTAGTGTTTATATGTCTGTTTTCAGAATGCGATTTGGAGTTTAAAATTTGCAATCCTCATCCATGAAAATGTCCCACTTAAGATAGATAAGTTCTTATTTGACTAAGAATAACATATGTGACCAACCCAAAGTACAAGAGCCGAGTTCAATCCGTATCTTCTCAAACAGAAAACACAGAAAATTTTCTTCTGCTTCCTTCTGTACCACAACTGGTCATCATTGCCATCTGTGTTGGCAACATGATTCAGAACTAATTGTCTTTCTCCCTGAGTCATGTGTGGCAACCCCACAAGCACAGAGGAAGCCGTAGCAATAAAATGCTTATTCAGGAAGAAGGTTTTCCTAATCTTAACAAGAAATGTTTGGTGAATCATGGAATCATAGAATGGCCCGAGTTGGAAGGGACCCCAACGATCATCAGGTTCCAACCCCCTGCCACAGGCAGGGCCACCAACCTCCAGATCAGGTACTAGATCAGGTTACCCAGGACCCCGTCCAGCCTGCTCCTGAACACGTCCAGGGTCGGGGCATCCACAGCCTCTCTGGGCAGCCTGTTCCAGCACCTCACCTCTCTCTCGGTAAAGAACTTCCCCCTGATGTCTAACCTAAGCCTTCCCTCCTTCAGCTTAAAACCATTCCCCCTTGTCCTATCACTGTCTACTCTTCCAAAAAGTTGGTTTCCCTCCTGTTCATAATCTCCTTTTAAATACTGGAAGGCTGCTATGAGCTCCCCCTTCAGCCTTCTCTTCTCCAGGCTGAACAAGTCCAGCTCCCTCAGTCTATCCTNGGATGGTGTCCCCTCCTTCTGTTGTGTCAACCACACCATTCAGCTTGGTGTCGTAGGCAAACTTGCTGAGGGTGCACTCAATCCCCTCATCAATGTCATTGATGAAGATGTTGAAGAGAACCGGTCCCAAGACAGACCCCTGGGGGACAGCACTCATTGCCAGCCTCCATCTGGACATGGCGCCGTTCACTACAATCCTCTGTCTACGGCCTTCCAACCAATTTCTTACCCACCAAATAGTCCACCGCTCAAATCCATATTTCTCCAATGTAGAGATAAGGATGTGCTGGGGGAGCGTGTCAAAGGCCTTGCACAAGTCCAGGTAGATGACATTGGTCGCCTTCCCTTTGTCCACCAATGCTGTCACTCCATCATGGAAGGCCACCAGGATTGGTCAGGTGTGACCTTCCCTTGGTAAAGCTGTTTTGGCTGTCGCGGATTACACGCTCAACCCTCATGTGCCTTAGCATGACTTCTAGGTGGCAGAATTTTATTTGCCCTGAGTATTTCAGTAAATATATTCTGAAGTCTAATGGCATTTTCTACACCAGAAACATTATCAACCTCATGTCACTTGCTGGAAGATCACAGAACTATGAATATATAGTTATAATGTTTCCTTGTGCTGTTTAGCAGACAAAATTGAACCTTGTCCTGTGAGAGTCTAAGACTTCAAAATAGCCAAAGACCACCCAAATCTTTGCTCAAACAACCACCAGTGGTAGCTGTGATGGATGCATCCAGTTACACAGTAGCCAAGGGCTAACTGAGAATGCACCAACAAATGCAGTACAACTATGTATGCAATACAACTATGAGTCAATTGTCTTACTCCACAAATATCAAGAGAGCCCTTTGAGCTCTCCTGAACAGCAGCAAGCTGCATGCCAGCAACTCCCCGTGAGTAGGGGCACTTCGGAAGGTTAGTGTTTGAGGCTGAGACAGATTTTCTGTTAGAGACTAATAGTCAGCTGAAACTTTGCAAACTTTGCTAAGTTGAATCTTGGGTTGATTGTGTACATTATTGTTTAAACATAAACTGCTAAGTCTGAAACTAAGTTTGGATCTAGCTGTACCCAAACTCCTCTGAGAAACAAAGGGGTCCGCTCAGAATCTCATGACTCAATGGGAAGGTTCTCCATGACGATTTTGTCTGTGCTATCCTCTACATGGTAAATAGCCGACTGTACCTTGTCATCTAACCTTGTTAAACCACTGTCGTCTTTACAATTATATGTCATGAAATCACTGCCTAAGACTCGAATCTCATTATTTTAGTGGGAATAAAGCTCCTGAAAAGCCAAACCAACCTCAAATTAGTAGTAAAATCCCTGCCTAATGCAGATCATGTAACTGTGTTCGTACAAATATGAGAGCAATTGAAGTAGTTTAAATTCAATCAAGTGAAACCTCACATATTTTTTATAGTAGTGTGTGTTTCATAAGAAGTTGAGCTGCAGACTTTCATGACTAAATACTGACTTTCTACTGCTTGAAGTAGATGTGTGGCTGAGTATAGCCGAATGTTATTTTTATGCTCTGAGACCAAAGAAAGGATATCAACATGCCTCCACTAAAGAAAGGTTGTTTTAGATGTCAGAAGTTGGAGTTCAATTCAAATGAAACCTAAATTAGGTGATGACTGTCTACTAGCTTACGCCTACTTACATTAAGAAGTCAGAGCGAAAAATAGGGACTAAATAGCCTCTAATAATCCAAAAGACACAAGACTTGGAACTATTTTAGTCAGTTAGTAACTCTTTCAGGCTGAAATAAAGAACAAAAAACAGAAAAAACCTACTGTGAAGAATATTTATAGCATTATCCACTAAGCTTGTGATGAAAAATAGAGTACTAATATCATTTAAGCTTGGAGAAAATGTCAGAGGTAACTTATTTAAAGTACTCTGCATATTAATAACAAGACAAACTCACATGGATTCCTATGCAAATCGGAGATAGGCTGAAAAATAACAGGCTCTGGAAAACATGCATTTGAGGCTATGAATTTGTTGGATAAACTAGATGTCCTACATGTTTGTCCTAGATTTAGGCTGTACCCCCGTGAAATAAAAAAAAGCAATGTGTTCAGATTAAAAGAAAATTATGGCCTAATTATGACCCATCCTTGACTTCAGATTTTCTCCCATGTTCCATTAAAATACATCATTAGTAGATGAATTGGGTTTACCCCTTAACCTCACTCAAGTAACTGTTAATCTGCATTCACATGGTCCAAAACAAGCTGACACGTTGCAGGCTTTCATCCCAAGTTCCTTCTATTGACAGTACTGCCTTTTAGGAAGTCATCACTCATTGCCTGCAAAATTTAATGTGTTTAAGCAGACTTCTCCACTGCAAAAGTACTCTAATCTTCACAATAAATTGGATGCTTTTAGTGTAAAATTATTGTATGCATGAAATTAGTTATATGAAAGTCAGTTACCTTTGCAGAAGCTGCATAATGAACTAAGGCTAGTTCAAGGTCTAAACAGTCTTGAAATAATTACATTAAATTACATTTTTATATAACTACTTTATTTTAGGAATGAAGATTGTATAAAAGGAAAACTAAATTATTCATTAGTAACTATGTCATTTTTCTGTCGAAGTATTTTATTTCATCCACTTGATATATCCATTGCAAAATATATACCACTTGCTTCTAAAAGAGGTTAATCTCTATTGGAATATTCATGAAGAACAAAGTTTTCTAAGTTTTTATATAAGCTACACTACACAACCCTATTTGTTGGTAAAAGACAAGATCATCTTTATAATATGAGGTGATTTCCATTTCAAAGTCTCTATTGTTTCTTTTTGTTGTAACTCCGTCTTGGACAATTACAGGATAAACTTGAGTTAGTGAAAGAGCATGGATGGAACCAGCAACTTTTGGAACAGCCCCATCTCGTAACAGAAGCATATATCAAAAAATATAATCAAGTAAATTCTATAGACTTCATGTTTTTACTTGACCTCACCTTCTCTATATGTTGTAAGGATGATGTTTCATTGTGTATGTTTGAATAATTCATGACATTTGTATAAGGCTTTTAAACATTAATAAATTTCTTTCATTTATTTTTAACTGGAGATGATCTTTGCTCTTTGAATATGCAAGTAGTAGCTTGTAGCAAACCCACAAGACACAAAGCATTTTTCCTGTTTTGTGTAAGATATGTCTAGGAGTGAATTTGGAATTAAATGAAGCATACAGTCTGGAGAATTAGATAGTTCTGTGAAAATGTAGAGAATGAAAGATAGGGACTCTCCTCCATGTAGTCAGCAGAGATTTACTACAATCTTCCCCCACTATCACCCAGTAAAATAGGTTTGACAACAGAAAAGGACCAACTGATGCTCTAGAGACTGAAGGGGTTGTGAAACTCCCATGGTATGTGGAGGATCTAGAAGAATCATTGATAAATCATTGACTTTACTAGGGGGAATAAAAGGAAGCAGATATCACCATGATGAAGAGACTGTAGTGTTTTATTAAGATCAGTCATGTTCATACTACAGTCTTCAAAAGGGAAGGGTTTCATGATTTGAGGGGAAAAAATAGATGTCTTAAAAGGAAAAGACATAAAATAGTAATAACAGTGAAATCTGTTGTTGGATCATGAGACATTCATATTTTCTTCATTGCCAACTATTAGAAGAGAATAGGCAATGCTGTTTTCCCTCATCACTCAGCAATAGTCTTTCTCCTAAGTGACCTTGAGGTGAGATGGAATGAGGCACTTCTTGTTCTCTGCTAGTACTTGGAGAGTGATGTGGAAGACTGAAGAACTTCAGATTAAATATTTGAGGCACAATAAGTCAGTATTTTCCAATACTTTGTTAGAATATTCCCAACAATATCATTTCTGACTTTCATGCCTAAAAACTTCCCACTGAAATGGTTTTTACACATTGGAAGATGTAGTCCAATAACTCAGCATGACTCAACTTTAGTGTAACTCCTTACATTGCTAACAATAATAAGGTAGGATTTAACTTCTCTGATAGCTGGTTTATTGATTTCATTTATGCAAATAAACATGTTTTAAAATTGTTGATCTTGGCAAGACATTGCTGATAAAAGGCCAAAAGATTGGTGTTGTTACAGGTGCTTCTATAGTAGTGTCACAATATTTAAAATTGCTCTGTGATTATAGCTGCAACTACTGCTCTGATATATATACCTTGTACAACCACTAAATATATGCAGCCCACAAGAGGGCCACATGTAAGATTTCCAGCCTGTGACTGTCACAAGAAGTAAGTAATATTGAAGTACATATTTCTTCTCATATATAATCATTTCATCGCTGAAGCATCTAACTTTTCTATCTCTCACATATATTGCAATCTGCTAAAACAAGTGCTACATTTTTGGAAAAAGACTGACATTTCAAATATTTCTTCTGTGGTAAACTATTTTTTATTTAGGAAAAGAGCTCACTGTGAAGGCATTTCTTAGCCTTTTTAATTAACCTTTTTTTTTTTTTTTGCGATTTTGCTGGATTTCCACATTTAGTTATGTGGTTTAATCTATTTCCCACAGTAGCATGCTTTTAAGCAAATCATTATTTTTCTTTTTGATTATGTAATGCATTATATGCTATGATTGTAATTAACACATTTCTAGAATTAAATCTCTGTGATGTACCCATGAAGGTACAGCGGGTGATAATAATGGTTCTTATAGCTGCACAGCAAGATTTTGGAAAGACTGGAAATACAATAGCTTGCTCTTCTGACTCAGAGAACTTTCCAATCCTTAGAACAAAACAACATATGTTATCTGTGATTGTGCGTTTTTCTATAATGCTAAAGTATACTCATAGAAATGATTAAATAAATTATTTATTTGGATATAATTGGAAAATTGTTATATCAAAATGCATATCAGAAATGCCTGCACACATGGATGCATACTCCTTATGTTTTCAAACATTTAACTCATCCACAATGTTTTTTCAAATTATCACTGTAACACTGTAATGAGAGAATCCTAAAGACAAATTCACATCTTAAAGAACACCTATCAAAGTTCTTGGATATGCCAGGTAGACTGGCCCATAAAACTCTTACATATAATTGTACATCATGCATTCTTACATGTTATTACAACTTAAAAGTATTCCGGAGCTTAGTTGAACAATCTAATGTCCATAAAAATCTATTCTACAATAAATCAACCTTATTGTCATTATCATACTTGCAGAGCACCCTGTCACAAAAAAATACTCATCACCTATATCTGTCATAATTACATCATAATGAGAATATTTAGTCAGTGCTGATAAATTTGATATACTGAAAAGCACAAATAAGATATATATTAAGTCTGTATATATTCTTTCTAACAAGTTGAATGCAGAGACTTGGCAAAAGTAAGTTGTTGAAATTATTGGGCAGAAGATGCTGAACATTTTCTAAGAGGAGAATCTGCAACTACCAAAAAAGAAGTTCCGTGCTACCATACCTGTAGTGTCATGCCATTTCTCAGAAAGGAAAAGGAAAATAAAAGAAAACAACTTACTGGACTTCAAGAGTTTTGAAAATGGAAAGACGGCCCACTATACATTTATTAAGCACACTGATTTTCATAGTATAAAACAGTAGAGATTTGAACCAGATTATTCCCTTAAATTTTGCAGTGAAGGGAGGTGTCAATATTCCCAATATCATTTAAGACAAAGAACGCTAGCTGAGTGTGAGGGAAAGGACAGATCTGGTAGTGCATCCCCCCACATCTGACCGCCCTCATCACTACAGAAACAGCCTAAGCACCAGTAATTTGCCCCAGCTACAATCAGTTCCAGAACCAGACATTTTGCCCAGGTCCGGACAGAAACAAGCTCTCTGCTAACTAACAAGTCACTGCACATCTGTATAAATCAGAAGTCTGACAGTACTTTGACCTTTGACAGAATAAAACTTGCTGGTTTCAGTTGCTCCTCGGGGGAATAGCACCTTGGCAGACTGAGATGCTGAGGCCCCTCTCCCAATCTACTTTCTCAGTCTTATGTTAATTTAGCTGCATAGAAATGTACTCTTAGAACTGTTGAGCTCAGTGTCCTTCTGAACCATTAGTGGAAAAAAAGGTACTTGACATGAGATGAAACCATTGTAAACAAGAAAAAAGTTTATCCATGAGAAACAGAAAAAATTTAATGTAAGGAAGAAATGGAGCAATGCACATAAATCCCAAAAAAGATAAAGCTCTTCAATAATGTACAAGAAGAAATGACAGCTAGCCACTAGATTGTGCTAAAGACATTTAAGAATATGTATTCCTAAAAGAAACAGATCTATTAGAGATATGGATTGCTGTGAGAAATCAAAAACAAAAATACATTTCTGAAGCTTTTTATAACATATTTGAAACATTGAGGTTACATATATTTAACTAGAAAAATCTTTTAAATCCTTAATATAAGGCCAAGATATAGTAGAAGAAAAGGATACCAGGATTTCAGCTTGAATAAGAACACTGAGAATGTTTCAAACTTCAGAACAAACAAACAGGATTGCAAGGGCTGCGGCAAGAACAAATAACCTCCTTTTACTGAGCCATAAAGAAAATAGTAATATACACATGTAAGATGAACGTGAATTTAGCAAGTTTGCAAAATGCAATCATAATGACACAAAGAATCAGTGTGGAAGACTGCTTGACCATTATAGGCTTCCTAAAATTTTACACTAAGCTAACAAATGATTCTACAAGAGCTAGAGGAACTTTTTGTAAATTCTTAAAAAATTCTTAAGGAAATTGAAGAATTTGTCATGTTAGAAGGGTACAAGAATTAAAGCTTTTGAAGTCACACATAATAGCTTGCAATGTAAGATATAATCAAAATGTGCAGTTGTAATAACATTCTTGCACTCAGTTGTACTTTCATCTAGTTGTTAACTACAAAGCAAGGAACTATAGCAAATCAGTCTATTTCTGTCAAAGCATTCAGAATTTATACTAAATTCTGTACAACAGAGAACATGTCACTAAAGACAATAGATACTACGGTCTAGGTGAAGCACTTTAGCTGTTAAAACTTCTGAAGACAAGATCTACAAAGCAAGAGGTTATCCATCAGACAGAAAGTCTCTGTCAAAATGGTTGGGATGCATTTTCTTTTGCAAAGAGAGATGCAATGGGTGCTGCTATGGAAGAAAAATCTGGCAGTAGCCAATCTAGCAAGAAAAATTTATTATTCTTTCTCCTTCTACTGCTCTTCCTTACTCATTTGTACAATAAAGGCTTGCAATTTAGACTTGGCTTGTGCACTGATCTTTCCAAAGTGGCTTTGGGTTTCCTTTCTGATACCATCTGGAGCTCTGCTCTATCCTGGCTCTCATTTGGGATGATGTATCTTTGCTTCTTCCTACTTTAAGGGGAAATATGTTCTAGTCTTATCTGTCTCTCCTCAGCTTTGAGTTATGAAAATATTGTAATTCCTCTCAGCTAAAATATTCTTCTCAGTAGTTAAACCATTGTGCAGCATCCTTAGCTTATTGCAAGGCATTCTGTAGCTACTGGGCAACACCATGTTCCCCTAGCTGGTTCTTTGTACCTGCCCATTAACACAAACGTATGTTTACTCAGACTACAACAAATACACAAACCATCTTTGCAAGTCTGTTGCCTATTTGCATACACATGTACATACAAGCATGACCCCCTTTATTCAACAGAATTTAAAGAAAAGAGGGGATATATGGATTGAGTTACCATGTATATTTTCAATATGTCTCTGTAACAATTCTGTCAATTAAATTAATTCCTGGGAATAGTTTATTCATCTATTAGTCATAAGTTTACAATAGTATGGAATCCTCTCGACGCATATTCCAGAAAAATAGTAGCCCAATCTAAAAAGTTTGAAAAACGGTGGAAGAGTTCTCTGAGGTCCTCAGGGTCCTCTGTAATATGCCAGTTGTTAACTTGATTAATAGTTACTAAATCAGCTGACCAAATGAATGTGAAATGTGAATAAAACTTGAGTGAAGGAAGCATTGTCGTAGAAGAAACAGAAATCCTGGATATTTGAGACAAAAAAAAAAAAAAGACTGTTTTATTTCTTAATTCAACAGAAATAAACAAGTTCACATGCAAATGAAAAATTCATCTTCATCTTATTCATACAAGTTTCTGTTCTTAAGATTCACATTTTATTTTAATAGTTCCTAGAGGATGTTATTTTTAATCACATTTTGTTGCATTTATAGCCTAAACACTGCCTTATTTTCTGGAGTACCTGCATCTCATTAAATCCAACCTTTTGGCTTGTCTGGGCTGAATTGAGTGAAGAAAAATTGTCTTGGGATACATATAAAATGTATAATATAGTTAATGTGTATAAATAAAAACATGGTTTTCTAATGTTCTTTATTAAACACAAAAAAAAGGAGGAAAAAAGGGTTCTATGCCCTAGAACCTTTCAGTTGTTAGTACAGAGTATACATTCCTTATGTATTTGTACACATCCTTCCCTATATATACATTAATACACACGAGGGATGAACAGGTGATCTGCGACAGCCAAAACAGCTTTACCAAGGGAAGGTCACACCTGACCAATCCTGGTGGCCTTCTACGATGGAGTGACGGCATTGGTGGACAAAGGGAAGGCGACCAGTGTCATCTACCTGGACTTGTGCAAGGCCTTTCACACACTCCCCCAGCACATCCTTATCTCTACATTGGAGAAATATGGATTTGAGCGGTGGACTATTTGGTGGGTAAGAAATTGGTTGGAAGGCCGTAGACAGAGGATTGTAGTGAACGGCGCCATGTCCAGATGGAGGCTGGCAATGAGTGCTGTCCCCCAGGGGTCTGTCTTGGGACCGGTTCTCTTCAATATCTTCATTGATGACATCGATGATGGGATTGAGTGCACCCTCAGCAAGTTTGCCGACGACACCAAGCTGAATGATGTGGTTGACACAACAGAAGGAGGGGACACCATCCAGAGGGACCTTGATAAACTCAAAAGGTGGGCCCATGTGAACCTAATGAGGTTCAACACAGCAAAGTTCAAGGTTGAAGTAATCCCAGATATCTATAGAGACTGGGGGAAGAGGTCCTTGAGAGTAGCCCAGCTGAGAAAGACGTGGGGGTCCTGGTGGACGAAAAACTGAATATGCGCCAGCAGTGTGCTCTTGCAGCCCAGAAGACCAAAGGTATCCTGGGCTCCATCAGGAGAGGGGTGGCCAGCAGGGACAGGGAAGTGATTGTCCCTCTCTACTCTGCCTTCAGGAGGCCCCATCTGGAGTACTGTGTCCAGGTCTGGGGTCCCCAATACACAAAAGACATGGAGCTGTTGGAGAGGGTCCAGAGGAGACCCACAAAGATGATCAGAGGACTGGAGCACCTCCCCTATGAGGACAGACTGAGGGAGCTGGGCTTGTTCAGCCTGGAGAAGAGAAGGCTGAGGGGGGATCTCATAGCAGCCTTCCAGTATTTAAAAGGAGATTATGAACAGGAGGGAAACCAACTTTTTGGAAGAGTAGACAGTGATAGGACAAGGGGGAATGGTTTTAAGCTGAAGGAGGGAAGGCTTAGGTTAGACATCAGGGGGAAGTTCTTTACCGAGAGAGAGGTGAGGTGCTGGAACAGGCTGCCCAGAGAGGCTGTGGATGCCCCGACCCTGGACGTGTTCAGGAGCAGGTTGGACGGGGTCCTGGGTAACCTGATCTAGTACCTGATCTGGAGGTTGGTTGCCCTGCCTGTGGCAGGGGGGTTGGAACCTGATGATTGTTGGGGTCCCTTCCAACTCGGGCCATTCTATGATTCTATGATTATACCACCCTTCCTTAATGTTCTGAGCACAGTTATAATCCTACCCTGATTTGATTGGTCTTCCTTTTGTAATACTTTTCATACACCAAATTCCTTCAGCTTCCTGAAAAACCCTGAGTAGTGAAAGAGAGGAAAGCATAGATAGATGTTAAAAGTCTTTGAAGAAAATATATCTTAAAACTGGAAGATAAAAAGTCTATAGGTTCTGCTCAATATAATTTCAATGTAGTTTAGCACAGTATCAGCGTAAATACATTAAATCCAGCAATTTAGAACAACATCTGCTTTGACAGATCACAGAGAAGCAACAGAGTTATAATTGATATGAGTTTTTACTGTATTTTGTAATTAGTGTTAAACGTGTATGAAAAGATATTGTGAAATAAAAATAAATGAAAGGCCTGAATTTATCAATACCCTTATGTCAGTTACATTCCTGAAACTTAAAATGGCACGCCCTACCCATATCTGTCTAAACTATTTCTAAGGCATCTATCGTTTTCATATCTGAGTGCCAAAGTCAATGTGAAAATATTTACTGTGGGTGGGGACAAAGGCTGGCTGAATTCAGATGAAAGTACTGTCTGTAAACAGGTACATACTTGTATTCTTACAGTCAATAATCATATTAAATGTTTAGGTTTGAGGGTGCGTATGTAAAGAAAGATCATTTAAAAAAATCTAATGAGCAAAACCATAAAAATTTCAGACATCAAAAAGGTACTAAATGAGTCCCAGAGGAGGTAAGAGAAGGGATAGAGATACCAAAGTTGAAGATAGCAATGAAACACCATCACTTCATATAATGAAGATAATGTCATTTATCACTACTTGCTATATTTAAATACACACACAAAAATAGATCCCAAGGGGAGCAAATATTCTGTCCAAAATTACAAGCAACATAGAAAAAGACTGTTTGAACATTTTGTGTTCAGGGAAACATTGATGCAACAGATAATAAAAAAGCCAAACAAAAATGAGAAATTGAGTACACGGATGTCATGACTTCATACTTTTAATTCATCAGATACCATTTAGTTGCACTGACATTACTAGTCTGTTCCAAAATGCTTCTTGTTTCTCCTTACTTCCCTACAGAAAAGAATTTTTCATGTTAAATAAAGGAAAGATGACTTCCCACAAATTGCTAAAGCTGCAGGACTTAAAGTATCTAAACATCCTCCCACAGACCTTTGGATGCATCACACATGCTGGCTGTTCTTGCAGCTGGGGAACTCTCAGACCTCCCTCTCTGGATCCAAAGGGCCCCTCTGCTCACAAGTCCCAGTACGCGTGATCTCGCCCTAATGACACCCATGCCAAACTGCACCAGGGAGTTGGTGACTGAGAAACAGCATAGGAAGAGCCAGCAAAGGTAATACAGAAACTGAAATTGCCAAGCATGTACTAGGAAGGTTAATTTATCTTGTCTGTGTCTGATTGTCTTAAGTGCTGCTACGTCATTATACTAAACATACCTCAAAGCATTATAATTACTTTTACAGTAGTTCAATATAATGAATGGCTACACTCAGAGATTTGCGGTCAATGGCTCAATGTCCCAGTGGAGACCAGTGACGAGTGGTGTTCCTCAGGGATCATTACTGGGACTGGTACTATTTAATATCTTTGTCGGCAACATGGACAGTGCAATCGAGTGCACCCTCAGCAAGTTTGCAGATGATGCCAAGCTGTGTGGTGCAGTCGACATGCCAGAGGGAAGGGATGCCATCCAGAGAAACCTGGACAGGCTTGAGAGGTGGGCCCATGCCAACTTCATGAAGTTCAACAAAGCCAAGTGCAAGGTCCTGCACCTGGGTCGAGGCAAACCCAAGCACCGATACAGGCTGGGCAGAGAATGGCTTGAAAGTAGTCCTAAGGAGAAGGATTTGGGGGTGTGTGTTGATGAGAAACTCAACATGAGCCGGCAGTGTGCGCTTGCAGCCCAGAAGGCCAAACAGATCCTGGGCTGCATCAAGAGAAGCGTGGCCAGCAGGTCGAGGGAGGTGATTCTGCCCCTCTGCTCTGCTCTCATGAGACCCTACCTGGAGTGCAGTCAAGTTCAAGGGCCCCCATCACAAGAAGGATGTGGAGCTGTTGGAGTGGGTCCAGAGGAGGGCCACGAGGATGATCAGAGGGCTGGAGCACCTCCCCTACGAGGACAGGCTGAAAGAGTTGGGACTCTTCAGCCTGGAGAAGAGAGGGCTGCGGGGAGACCTGATAGCAGCCTTCCAGGACCTGAAGGGGGCCTACAGGAAAGCTGGGGAGGGGCTTTTTACAAGGACAGGTAGTGACAGGACAAGGGGTATTGGCTATAAACTGAAAGAGGATAGATTTAGATCAGATATAAGGAGGAAATTTTTCGCTGTGAGGGTGGTGAGACACTGGAACAGGTTGCCCAGAGAAGTTGTACATGCTCCCTCCCTGGATGTGTTCAAGGCCAGGCTGAATGGGGCTTTGGTCAGCCTGGTCTAGTGAGAGGTGTCCTTGCCCATAGCAAGGGGGTTGGAACAGTATGATCTCTAAGGTCCCTTCTATGATGATGCAGATATCTGAAGAACTTGAGTTGGTTTTGGCTGAAGTATATTTGAATTCCTGGTCACAAAGCTTTGAAATACTTGTTTCTTTCCAGTTGTTATGGAGGGTTCCTATAGACTGACATTGTATATAGACTGATAGTGGTGAAGGCTAACAGTTCCAAATGAGTTAACTGGTTTTAATTTCACAGTTATGGGCAAGACTAGACATAGCACTCTCCAAAATTAAAAGCTATTCAGAAATTTCTCCATCAAAAATGAAGATCTTAATGCAACTCTACTGCTTGAAGTCTTATATTTTGATTTGCTCTTGGTGCAGTATTTTTTTCCCTGTAAAATCGTAAAATTGTAATTTGGAAGTTACTCTTTTCACTGTTAGAATGAATTCAGATTTACAGTTGAGGAAAGATAAAGAAGAATGGAAAAGAGAGAAAGACTTATAAAATGACCGAGGCTACCAGGCAGTAACACTAAGTTGAAAGCATCATTAGCAAATTTCCCATTGCACTCTTGTAAGCAAAATCAAGTTATCACTTTTCTGAATATAGCACATGGATAGCTCATAGTTTCCATGAAAACCTCATGATTTAAGACAGAAAGTAAAAAAAAAAATAAAATTCAAAAAAAGAAATAACAAAAAAACTCCTATCGCATGTCTTCCTGAATACAATTGCTTCCAAAACAACAAACTTAGATAAATAATCCCATCAATTTCTTAAGCACTCCTAGTAAATCACACAAGATGTAGTTTTCAGAATACAGAGCAGCTCAACTTTTCTGGAAAGGCGAACCATAGAGCCTCTTACAGATGCATAAAAAGTTTACATACACCATCAGCCTTTTTAAATCGAAAGTAGTGATTGGAAAGGTACATAAGTACCTTTCACATGACACGTGATCATCACACTGTATTAATTGGACGTCTACATTAATATTCCATCTTATAACTGGATACTTCATCACATAACAAGAAGTGAAGGCATTTTGACAGTTCACAACTAGGCCATTCGTTCAGTCTCATTTCATGTTGATACTACTGCCATACGACTACTATCTCTACTAACTCTTCAACTCATGCAAAAGGATAATAGTCAAATAATACAATAAATGCATTTTGATGCCAACAATTTTGCCACCTAAGCCACTAGATGGGGACAGCTATGGGCCGTATGCACAAAAGGAGAACTGAATTGCCAGAAGAATTCAGGGTCCCACCCAATTCCCGACTCTGTCTGAATGTAGTTTCAGAGCCTGGAGAACATGGAGTTAGGCACTAGCTGAATGAGTTGTTCAAAGTGCACTAGACCTGCAGTGGCTGTACTTTGCATCACTGCAAAACACAGAAATGTCTTTTGTGTTCTAAGTTTAGTTCCTATGTTTAGAATTGTGTGTGTGCATGTTTGTACGCGTACTCACTTATACATCATAACAAAAGAGCAAAAAAAATGGAAGAAATTACATTCTAAACCAAGTGGCATTTTGTAAATGCAGAAAGGACTGGAATGTGACATGAATGGCATTCTGTCTTACTGGTGGCTTAAATAAGATCAATATTAAAATTTTTTATGTCTGTGTGAACAGTGCACTAAACAAGAATGACATACACACAAAGAACTCAACCACTATTCTTAAAGTACAAAACGGATTAAATTATAAGTTTAAGAGAGTTAGAGCACTTGTAGAAAAGTTCAGAACTATGGTTGAACAGACTGTATGTCCTGAGACCAGAATGGATTCCCCATAATACAATATTTAGAAGTGAGCTTGAAACTACTCTATATTTTAAAGGTCACTTTTTCTAGGAGCTGTCTGAAATAAGATTATCTGAATAGGAAATTACAAACGCTATACTTCCTCTATAGCCAAAGCACTTTGAAACTACATGTCTCAGTTATCTCAGATTTCTAAATAGATAACCAAGTGAAGACCAGCTAGGTATGGGCTTAACGGAATTTAGCAACAAGATTAGAAAGCACACAACAGTACTTCAGCTTTCCTTTTTAGGCCTATAAGTCTGACAAAATGTGCAGGTTCTCAGGTTATTTATGCTAACTCTTTCTTTGACTCCCTACTTCTCTAATTTCTTGCTGAATAAAACCTGTTGCAAGGATGACCCAGTCTTACAACTATTTTAGAAATAAATATGAATTTTTCAACATGAGTTTTGTAAAAGTAAATTCCACTTTTTAATACTATGGAAACCTTTGTCACTTCACATTGCCCAGACCTGTTTGTTCACTTCATTACTGTCCCTGTTAGTACATTTCCTTTCTGTTTTCTTGAACTGTTCACAATAACTGTCATAACACATAATCACAAATGATAAATCTCCTCTGTAATTTTTTTGCCAAACATGCTTATTTTCAACTTGCAGTGTAAAACAGCTCTGTCTGATTTATTTTTTTTTTTTAATCCTACATGTTCTCATTTACAGACTGTTTTAGAAAAGTAGCAGTTAGAAAGCCTTAATAATGTTGAAATCAATGCTTACTTGTTAAGGGAAAATGAATTCTCCTAACTTCATCCTGTTTTCTCTGTTATACATGCAACTGATCAGGGATACCACTTATAAATAATTCTTTAAGAAAAAAGGCACACACTCCTTCCCTCATCCTTTTCAATGGTAATACTATCAGAGGAGAACTCGTTACTCTAAGCCAGATAGACCTGTAATAGCACTCTGAAAAACAGCATTTTTTTTTCAATATTTACATTTTGACATACAACAAATTTCCTTGTCTTCGATCGATTTTGTCTTAGCTATGTATCCACACTTTACTAAACATTGAGCCTAGACATCCTTCTCAAGTAACTTTTACTGTTTATTATGCTGTATATATTCGCTTTTCAATCAATGATTAACCTCAATGTTATATCAACATTTTCCGTTTAAATGTACTTGCTATTATATTTTAACATGCAGTACAAAAATATATTTAAGCCACAAATACATTCATTGTAAAGACGTAGGCACACGTGTATACACATCACAGTGCACATACAGGATACATATCTACCACAAAGCTATTGTGCAGATTTAATATCAAACAAATGAAAATATACTTGAATAGCACATATCTACGTGTTGCTTATAATGCATGGTTTACTTTGATTATATTTCGCAGTCTTCTATTCCTTACATTACATTTCTATTTGAAAAATACTGGGGATGAAATGTGACAATAAAAAAAAAACAGAACACATCAAGATGTCAGGACCATTAAAGCAAACAGGCATGTATTATTGAGTTACAATAATCTTGTACATATCATTTGGAAAAAAGAATGAAGTAAGTAATGAAATTATGCTACTGTTTTACAGAAGATGGATGCAACAAAATGAAGGTCTTTTTTACATTTGATTACAAAGACATGGCTAAAGAGTGACTGAGTTACGAAAAAAGAAAAGTAGTGCTACTGAACGATTTAACAAGGATTCCCTTTCTGTCTTTCCTCTGTTTGTTCTAGCAACTGTTTTAATAAGTATTATTTCATGTACAATCTGTTCTCACTCATCCCTAAAAAGTGTTTCTCATTGTGAACTCCGTTGAGATAAACTCGTGCTATCTTTCAAGTTTAGAGGCAATGGACAATAAATTTTTAAATTGGCAATAAATAAACTGAGTATATTAAAGAGATACATTTAAAAAAAAAGACTTCCTAATCACTATAGCCTGAGCAGCACAGAATCAGCAGAATCAGATAAGAACTATTCCTTCTTAAGATTCCGATTATTTTCTGGGGAAAGGGAAAGAAGAGAATTACCATCTGAAAAACAGACGGAAAAAAGAGTAACTTTGAAAAAGCAAGTACATGTTTTTTACTTTGTATTTGGAATCTAACTCACTGTTTTAAACTTCAGATCTGAAATGGGACATGAATTAGAACTACTAAACTCTCTCTTTCAGCCAACCGATTCATGCTGAAGTCAAGCAAGAAAATACAAGCTCTGACACCAAGGAGAGAAATACTGTAAGGAGACAAGTTAACCTGACATCTCGTAACAACCTGCTCAGTGCTTACCAGGTATGTGCCACAGTGAAACGCCGCTGCTTTGGTATGTTGCTGTTCAAAAACATCCTGCGTAAAAGCCTGGGAGAGTTTCGAGGAGAAATAACTGGCGACAAGTGGGGAGAAGCAGATGAAGATTTCTTAGATGTCCTGGACTTTTCATATTGCAACAGGTTTTCCCTCAGGGTCTTCACAAGATCTTCATTTAACCACGGATTTTGACAGTGTGAATTATCCACCTCAGGAACAGCCAGGGTGTCTGGGATTGTCTGCTGAGCCATGCCTCCCAAGTAAGCCTGTTAGTAAGGTCTCCTACAACTTAATAAAGATGTGACTGCTTAAAAAATCTCCTTTCCAGGTCGACTCCCAAGAACCATGCAGAGCTCCAGCTTCTGCTCTGCCTATTCTGCTCTCAACATGGTGCTGCTGCCCTCAGCCTCTCTCTACAGATTATGATCTGCAAAGAAAAAAGTGAGCTAACTCCTCCACAGAAACCTATTAAACATTACCACTCCTACTCACCGTCCTCTTGCCAAAGATCACTTATTAGCTATCATAGCGAGTGCGCACAGCCTTTGTCGGAGCTATAAAGCTGCCTGTTAAACTATTGGAACTAATGTGCTGCAGCTGCTTGAGTGGCTTCTTGTTATGTACATAAAAAGTGCTGGAGGAGGGCTTCAGCATCAGATGTGTGCTCATTTTGTATGGTTGTTCTTTCTGTTTGCTTATTTCTGAACCTTCAAGAAGGCTGAAAGAAGGTGAGAATGCTGAATATCCTCTCCTATGTTTTTTCTCTAGTATAAACAGTATTTATCGTTGTCACTCCTGATTACAAATGAAGATTATGAACTTTTACTTCAAACTAACTGGTAAACTCCACAATTTCAGTTCTGCCTTCTCTTCCTTACCCCCTACCCCAACAGCAGCAGTTTTATGGCAACTATTTTCAAGTGCATTTAGGAATGGCTAATGGTACCATACATTTTCCAGAAATATAAAACAAATGTGATGTTAAAAGCTGCAAACAAATCAAAACTGGACTGTGACAGCTACTGGCATCTGTATAATGAAATGTTCTTAATTTGGTGTATCATCACATCAGGTTCACTACCTGAACAATGGAAGTGCCTTTTTTTACTATTCACAGTTGGTGAGGAAACAAACTTATCTAATGTTACGAAAAGGGAACCTCTGAAATATGAAAAGCAGAAGTACTTGCATTTATTTCATCAAATGCTTACTGCTATTAAATCTCATTTAAATAATATTTTTAACAGGATTATGCAAAGAAGAGATCAGTACAGTTTTCTGATCCAACAAAACCTTCTTCAGTCATTTCAAGTGATAGGTTTTTGTTGGTAGTGGTTTTTTAATATTTATTTTTAATTAATATAACTCACTCCAGCTATCCTAAAGGAGGAAATTTTCATTAACATGCGCACTTTTGTTTGAGACTGATAGCAAAGACCTGTAATAACTGGTAGAAGGCTAATATTTACTTAAGCTTGCTGCATTCACTTTTACAGTGACAACAACATTTCAGTTTTAAACATACTTCCTCTTCATTCTAAAGGAACAAGTCTTTAAGAAAGATTTTGTTTTAATGTCTGAGCATTGGTTACATATCATTTTTGTCAGTGTAATATATTTTTCTATTTTACTTTATCTTGCAATTCTGCTTTCCTTTGTGGATAAGAATTTCATTTTAGAAGCACACAAGTTTTGACCACAACTATTTTGCCACGTGTGAAAGGCAGATACTGTTATCTACATTAAAGTAAAATCAGAAATCCCACAAAAGCGGACGTGCCAAAAATGGAGAGAAATCACCTTTGTACTTAGCACTTAGGCCACAAATCCTGAGAATTATAAAGAGAATATCACGATGCTGGCAGGAGCAGAGCAGAACAGCAACCGAAAGGTCAGCTTACATTAAGAATGACATTGCTATCAGGTGTCAGCCACATTATGTGGACAAGTTTAACTGTACTGTGTCATACGTGAAATTTGATAACAGTGTATTTACAAATTTAACTCAATCTTGGACAATGACACAGAATGCAGAAAGTACCATGCATTCCATTTTGGTCTATTTTTCTAAAATTTTATATATGATTTAATCAGGATGTGTGTCATGCTTTTAGGTGGGATAGAGTCAGTTTTCTTCATAGAGGTTTCTATGCTGCTTTTGTGCAGACTTTTGGTGAAAACAATGGTGATAATATGTGGATGTTTCAATGGCTGTTGAGCTGTGCTGCACAGAGCCAAGGACATTTCAGCTTCTTGTACTGCCCTGACAGAGAGAAGCTAGGGGGGCACAAAGAGCTGGAAGGGGGCAGGACCAGGACAGCTAACCCAAACTGGCCAAAGGGATACTCCATACCAGATGACATCACTCTGAATAATAAATAACACTGGGGTAAAGAAGAAGGAATGGTGAGATGTTTGGAGTAATGGCATTTGTCTTCCCAAGAAACTGTTATGTGCAGTGAGCCTTGATTTTCTGGACATGGCTCAACATCTGCCTGCTGATGCAAAACAGTGAATGAATTCCTTGTTTTGCTTCGCTTGCACATGAAGCTTTTGCCTCATCTAGTGAGCTGTCTTCATCTCAGCTTACGAGTTTTTGCACATTTACCTTTCCAGTTCTCTACCCCATCCCACCTGGGGAAAAGAAGCAAGCAGCTGCAGGGTGCTGAGCTGCTGCTGGGTTAAAGCAAAGCAGTGTGAAGACCAACACTGCCCAAATATAGACTAAGACCCAGATATATTTAAAACTTCAAAAACAAGTTTTAAGTTACCCTTTATAGAGATTAAAATTTAAACTCAAAATGTTAATCCACAGAAAAAATAATTGAATTAAATCATTACTAAGACGTAACTAACACAATTGCTGCTTTTATTCCTCTTTTTTTGGAAGGGTAGTACACAGCACTGCTACTCAACAAGAAGAAATATATTACGCTCAACAAGCATAATATGTATATGTGATTATTTTATTCGCATGATGAACAAAAACATCACTTCTGTTAGTCTACTATGCTATGCAAGTCCAATTATTTTTTTCAAACAAAACAGTTTCTGTAGTAAGACCTAGGTTCTTTTATGCTATGAAACACTGCCATCTTATGTCTATTCCAAAGCATGGTCTTTAAAAAACTAGTCTTTTTGGAGATTAATGAATCAATGACATCAATAAGGCCGCTAACACTGATTTTAGTTCATGCTTCAATGTGCACTACATTACAGAGAAAATGATAGAAAAGGAAAGTATTAGTCCACAGATCAAGAATTTAATTTCCCTTTTCTTTAGTATTATTAGAATTAAGGATGATTAGTTGGACACCTAGAATTACAGGTACTGAGAGAGTTACAATATATTCAAAGAGGTAACCTGTTGGCAGAAAATCTGAAGTAAGTCATTATTAAGTAGCACCATTTCCATCAGAAAGTAACCGAAATGCTAAAGGAGATCTGAATGCAGATATTGCATTTCTCCAGACAACTTAATCTGCCATATACCTGCCTCTTCCCCCTAGGAGGCAAAACAAACAAAAAAAATCTGGGAGTACTATAACAGATCTTCACATGATCAGAACCACAGACTGTAGGGTTTTTAATCAAGATTTTAAAAAAGTATTTTATATATATATATAATTTTTTTTTTTACATAAAGATGAGTTAGTCTTCTGGGCTTTTCCTGAGTCCTATTAATAAGATAACCAAACCTGGGGTGTGAAATTCCACCACAAAAAAAAAAAAAAAAAAAAAAAAAAAAAAAAAAAAAAAAAAAAAAAATTTACTGGTTGTTCCAAAATTAGACATTTGAGAGCTGATATATATCACATTCCCAAAAGCTAATACTGACGCTGCTTTAAGCATGCTTATATTGTATGTCTCATTTACACTGAGATTCACTCTCAAATTAAGTATTTAACAGCTCAAAAGAAAATCAGGGAACTAGAATCTCCATATAACAGAAATTTAGTATTACAAAACCCAAGAAGTGTCAATAACTTCTATTTTCTTCCAGTTAGCATTTGACATTTTAAAAAAAGAAGTTAAGCCCTCAATCCTTAAAGATCTTCAGTTTAATATTCCTTATTTAGAGTGTAAATGGAGCCACTCATCAGGCACAGAAGAACTCTTTCACGTAAAATATGAAAAATTATTGACATATCTTATCTGAGATCAAGCAGAGAATTCCAGACAAATGGGAACACAAGTGAAAAAGAAAACCTCTGACATGATTATTTCTTTGAAAGCAAGTGGATCAGTATTGCAGAATCATGGAGAATTCAGCTTGATACTGGCCTCAGGTGATCAAGTCCTAAAACATGGACAGCTGTGAAGTCAGATCAAGATGAAGTACTTGAGCATTTAAGAAGGGTGCAGAAGCGGGAAAGAAAAGTCAACAGAAAGTCAGACTTGGTTATGAAGTATGGATTTAATGGTTTAATTCCCTGAAGCAAATGACAGATTGCTTGAGGTGGAGTGTGATAGAGAAAAACCCTAATTCTAGATAAATTAGAAAAAAAGAATCTTGGATGATGACATAATTCTCATTTAGGAACAGAGGTCAAAGCATGAATTGAGGATCAGTGCCGTAAAGAAAGAATAGGGTAAAAGAAGCAACAGTTAATAGGTAATAAGAACTCAATACAATGTGATGCACCAGCAAAGTTCTCAATATCATTTTAATACCTGCGTATCGCCACATTCTCAAAGACGTGTGAATTTCTCAAGCTCAGGGTAGTGCTTGTCAGACTGTTTCCCACCAGCTACATTCATAATCCTTCTGAAGACACCACACATACGACAGAGCTGCACAATGTGAATGTAGACAGGATTGGTTACAGGTAGTGTAGAAATGCAAGCATTTTCTGATAGATAAAGCTCTCTAATAGGAAAAGGTACATAAAATGTGAAATTCTAAAAGTCCACGGAGAGTAAATGCTGTTGAGTTTGCTTTTCACATTTGATCTAATTAAAGTATTCTAAGATCCCATCTTTTATTTTCAGTAACATCCTAATAGAGTACATATATATACATAAAAGTCAATTTAAATTGTTTTAAAAAGTTTTTTAAGAACCGATAGAAGTGGGGAAGAAGTCATATTGATTATTGTATTTCTAACATTCTTATCCAATTAGCAATGTTCAGAAATAGTTTCTGAATAAATCTGGATGTCCCTTGTGAATTATGTTTGCATGATCATTGTAATGCCCCCATGTTATCTCTGCACTTCGAGCTATAACATCTATACTGAAAAGATACTAACGGGCTAGGAGACTAATGGACAAACAACTGTTGAACAACACATAAGGAAAAAAGGGATGCAGCCGCTTGGCATTTCAAACTGATGTGTTAAAACTTTGAGTCCACTAAATCTGACAGCTACTTACACAACTAAAGGCTGTTACATAGAATCATAGAATCATAGAATCATAGAAACACTAGGTTGGAAAGGACCTACAAGATCATCTAGTCCAACCGTCCTCCTACCACCATTACTACCCACGAAGATACTAAATCATATCCCTTAGCACCTCATCCAGGCGCTTCTTTAACAGCGGCAGGGACGGTGACTCCACCACCTCCCTAGGCAGGCCATTCCAGTGCCTGACCACTCTTTCAGAGAAAAAGGTTTTCCTTATATCCAGTCTAAATTTACCCTGGCGCAACTTGTGGCCATTCCCTCTCGTCCTGTCATTAGTTATCTGGGAGAAGAGGCCGACCCCCTCCTCACCACAACCTCCCTTCAGGAAGTTGTAGAGTGCGATGAGGTCTCCCCTGTGCCTCCTCTTCTCCAGACTAAACAATCCCAGCTCCCTCAGCCGCTCCTCATAAGACTTGTGCTCTAGACCCCTCACCAGTTTTG
>WBMW01003947.1:47259-87505 GCA_013396635.1 Penelope pileata | reverse complement strand
AGGAGAGGAGACAAAAAGAAAATCATCTCCTGTTTTCATACATAGCTTGAAGGAAACTTCAACAGATCAGTTCAACAATTTTCAAGTCCACAACTAACAAAAGCTAACAGCATTATAAAAGCATGAAAACATTTAGTTTAAAATTCCAGAACTATTAGAGGAAAGTCTAAGTTTTTTTCAGCTTGGAAGGAATTTATATTTAATTTTCTGTAAGGCCAACAGTTAAAAGTAGTGTTTGAATTTTGATTATGGGGGGCTCCAGATGCTTGTGCATTCTGGTCAGATCAAATCTATTCCTCCCTTCCCCTGTCTGCTCACATACATCATCACAAAGCCTATTCTCTCTCTCTTCACTATTCTATTCATAACTTTGGGTTAATTTCAGTCCCTTCCCTACTCCAATTTTCCATGCTGCAGCTGCTGTTTCCCCTGTTAATTTTTGCCTTCTGAACATAGCTAGAAATTATAACCTGCTGTCTGGATGAAGGGAGGCACAGCTGCAAGTCCTACAGCCTGGAACAAGAGAGAGGCTGGACTTGATTAAAAATGTGATGCACAGTTTGGAGTGGAGGAAGCAAAGTAGAAATTATAACTGGCAGGTTTAGCTAGATATGTTTTGAAGAATAGTGGCAGGCAAAAAAAACCCTGTGTTTACCAAAGAAAATCAAATAGTAGAAGAGAAAAAAACTACACACAGAGTTGCAAGGTAATCCAAATTGCTGGGAAGCACATAGCTTTAGTCAAATGTAATTAATTTACCCACGTCTTCTCCAACATGACCAGTGATGCTTCATCCCAGTTGAACCATATCTGCTTGTAAGCCCTCATCAGTTAAAAAAAAAAAAAAACACATTTGGTCAGCACTTCCCATCTGAAGGGGCAAAATTTGTACATTAAAGAGCCAAAAATCTTGTATCTTTTCAATCACACTATATTGGTAAGCATGGAACATGTTCAACACTCTTTTTTTTTTTCCATGTAATAGACTAATCTGTTTACAGAGCTTCGTTCTTTTTTTAGAAATTGAAAGCACCAGGAGTACAATTTCTTGTACGCAAGGTGACACAAGATGACTAGAGGATGGGAGGAATGACATAACAGCAACAGGACAGGAGAAGTGGCAGGCAGTATGTTGAAACTGAGAAATGTACTTCCAGATGAGCTCCTCTGAGTGTACCATAAGCACTATATGGCAAATGTAGCATCTGCAGAGCCAAGCTAATCAAGTATTATGGCACATAGGATCCCAGAGTAGGGAAAAAGTCATGGCACATGAAGAGCTAACATGCTTTAGCAATGTATTTTTGTCCTTTTTCTCATCCTGCTTTGCACTGAGCTTAGCAATCTTGCTTCAGCACTGACCATGTGCTTTTTCCCTGATCAAATACAATTCAAACAACTTTCCTTATTGTCATTCCTAGCAGTTTTTTCTCAATGATAAAAAGTTTTCCTTTTTTCCCACATGTTGAGTCATGAACACTCACATCCGACTCTTTCCTTTTCTGTTGCACCTCCGGTCTACTACAAAGTTTGAGCCTTCTATACTTGCTGCTGAGAACTGTACTTGTGGCAATACCAGACTGCACTGACTGCTGCACTGGAAGGCAGGGCTGCTCTTTTGGACATAAACAGGCTGTAAAAATGGGTGGACAGGAATGTCAGAGTGGATGTTCAACACAGTACAGTATTGTAGGTGGGGTGGAATAACTCCATGCAGTGATGAAGGTGGTGGGCTACCAAGGCAGAAAAGAGACCTGGTGTTTCTGGTGGACATCCCATTGCAGCAGTGAAGGCCAGCCACACACTGGACTGTGTTAACAAGATTGTCCTTAGCAGACCACAGAATGTGATTTTCCCCATCTTGAGACTATATAGAGAATACCATCTTCAGTTTTAGGCTTCCTTTGGCAAGAAATGCATTGACATGCTGGAGTGAGGCCAGAGATAGGCCACAAAGATTAAGCTGTGAAAATTGAGTTTGTTCCTCCTTAAGAGGGGAAGGCTAAGCAGACATCTTACTGCTGTTTGCAGCTATGCAATAGAGGGGTGTGGAGAAGACGGAGTGAGGCTTTTACCAAAGACGCATAGTGGCAGGATGACTGGCAGCAGATACAACTGGAACATGTGAAATTCAGTCTGGATTTTATGAAATATTGCCACAAAGGTGGTCAAACATTGCAACATGCTACACAGAGAGGTTGTACAAACTCCATCCTTGGAGACATTCAAAACCCAACAGGACACTCCCTGAGACAGCTTGCTCTAGCGGATGGCTGGACTAGGGATCTCAGAAGGTCCCTTCCAACCCACATGACTTTTTGATTCTCTATGCCATTCTATCACTCAGCAATATGGAATAGGAGATGGTTTTTTGAATAAATTAAACTTCTCGTAATTTGGTCAAGCCTATGACTGTACATTGCAAATGGACAGGTAGCCAGCGTGTAAGCAAATAAGTGCAGGAGAATGAAGCAAACAAGATTATGCATACTGAGAGAATATGAGACTAAATACTTAATTCTGTACTCTGATTGGAGAACTGGGCCTAACATGAGTCTACTGGGGATAAAGTCCATTGATAAACAATCTAGTTCTTCACGTAGTAAATAGTCAATTTATAGATCTTCTTGCCTAGAGTTGCTGTAGATGCCAAAATTTTCCATTAGTTTAAAGGCACACTAGGCAAGATCACAGGAGATAAATCCATTTTATATTGTTAACTGGATAGGGCATCCTGCATGGAAAATTCTTCAGCTGCAAACAGCTGAGAGATAAAGAAGTTTTAACTAGACTTATCATGTATGCTGGTGCTGTCCTTACCATCTTTTCTTAAGGATTTGCTAATGGCCAGTTAGAAACAAAATACTGTGCTAGATGAACTACTGGCCTGAACCCAAATTACTCTTCTTAGGGAGGAAGAGAAAGAGAGAGAGTAAACAGTGCTCAGCCAATTAGCAGTTAAAAGTCATGATAACATACAAGAGGGGAAAGCTAGCAGACAATAATTTCTGAAATGGAAACTGTGCACAGATTTGAAGATGGGCAATTTGAGTTTTAACTTCATGTGAAGTGGAAAAAAGAGGGTAAGCAATTGCATTCAACAGTATGTTTAGGAAGAAAAAGAAAAACCTTGGTTGAATAGAAATTGACTTGTTTAGCAAGTGTGCTGCATATTAGAGCAGAGGGGAAAACAGGCAGACAAGAAGAAAACAGATCACAATAGATAACTGAAGACATCAGAATAAGCTTAAATTTTGCTTGCAAGGATTTTAGAAACATACTTTAAAGAAAGTGGAGAATTTTAAGAGGGTAGTTTTGAGAAAAATTATAACAACAATATTGCAAGCCTGAAAGACTAGATATGCTGAAGTTCCAAGGGAGAAAGAGAGATTAAAGAGAAGATAAGCACATATAAATTTTTGGAAAAGCACAAGGAATTGGAAAAAAAAATCATAGTGGTGATGCCATATACCCTAATGCCAACAACAAAGTTATTACAAATCCCTTTTCTTAGAAAGGTTCTGCTTTTTAGTCATCTTGTCATCTTCAATTCTGAATGGACTTAGAGTAGATCTGAAAGCAAATATGAACCTAAGTTTATACATGAAATCAAGTTATTACAAGGGAAAAAAAATGCTGTTTTATGCTGCTTGCATAAAATATGCTCATTGGGATAAAAAAAAAGAGCAACAACAGTGCAATCATCCTCGAGAAACCATAGAGGCTTTTAGAGACTTCTAATAACAATGTTATATGGTTTCCAAAACAGCATTTCAAGCTAAAGCTTTTCAAAATTCTGTTTTCCACTCCCCTAATTGCCATCCTAGAGAACACTGCACAGCAGGAAAGAAGTCTGACCTTTGAAAACATTTTTAAATGACTGCATTAAAAATACAGAAATATAATTTAAAATCTTCTTACAACATTGTCTCAGATACTTACATACTTCCTATCCTCAGCTGTAGTAATTGCATGGTAGCTCAAATCCTATTATCCTTAATAAAGGGACAGGATATTCAGACTGTTTGTGCTCAAGCTAAAGTAAGAAAATCCTATTTCCTGCTTCTATTACAGGGATACATAATATAGTAAAAATTCTTTCTATTTTTTATCAAGAATATTCAATATTCTATGCTATAATTACAGTTCTTTTTAAAAGTTTCTTTTTAAAAGTTTCATTTTCTTGCAAAAAATAATTATTCAAGTATATATTTCCACGAGAGTAAACAAAATTCTGAAGCCTGAGTGATGTCACACACGTGGATGTATAGATGAAAACAAGTGCTCTGAAATTCTGTAGATGGAATTTGCAAGTTACACAGCTGACAAGCAGTGATGAACTTGGAAACAAATTTAAAAGCATTTCTTTAGTTAGGTCACAGAGTACTCTAGGCTGTCTTCCATTTTTCCAAAAGCTTTACAAATTGTAAATACATGTATAAAATGAAAGTGAAAGGCATGCCTAATCTTCATATATAGTCCCACATGGTATTAAACTCAGAGATCTTGGCTATGTATTTTCTTCAACCCTCTTATTCCCTCTTAATATTTGACTCAGCTTAAGAAAAAAGCATGCAACATTTACTCCTGTTTAACAGTAGAGGGGGCCCACTTCCTTGAAAAAGATTGGTTTTGTGCATTAACAATATCGAATAGAATGTTACACAAAATTGAATATAATGAATGCATATTGCTAATGGAGTAGAAAAAGAAAACAAAATTTCAAGTGTACAATGGAGGAAAAGCTGCTGTGCACTGGAAACAGAGTTACTTTAAGCCTTACCTTAAACAACAGAAAAGTTCTGATTTAGTGTCAAAACCTATCCTAAATTTACCTGAATTTTTATATTTTATAGAAACATACACAAAAAGACAGTCAGAACAATAAAAAGGAGGAATCACTCTTAAAAGCACACAAATACCACTATTTTTGCATAAGTATAATAAAAGCCACACAGTAACAGGATGTCAAGAGTTACGAATGAGTTTCTCATCCAGTGAATCGTGGAAAAATAGAAATTGTATGCAGGTTATCAGTGGTCTCGGAATGCTAAAAAGCGGTATGTGGCAACCTGAGCTCTGCAGAGACAGGATCACTAGCAGGACCAGTATTTGTGTTGGATGGCAATATAAAGAGTTATACATGATTCAAAACATAATGGAAAATGTTTACACGAAGTAGAAATACTCTCAGAAGTTTCCTGATGACACCAAGCTGAGTGGTGCACTTGACACAATAGACGGAGGGGACACCATCCAGAGGAACCTCAACAGACTCAAAAGGTGGGCCCACATGAACCCAATGAGGTTCAACACAGCACAGTGCAAGGTCTTGCACTTGGGTTGGAGTAATCCCAGATATATATACAGATTGGGAGAAGAACTTCTTGAGGGAAGCCCTGCAGAGAAGGAGCTGGGGGTCCTGGTGGATGAAAAACTGAACATGAGACAGCAGTGTGCTCCTGCAGCCCGGAAGGCCAATGATATCCCGGGCTCCATCAGAAGAAGGGTGGCCAGCACTGAGAGGGAGGTGATTGAACCTCTCTGCTTTGCCCTCGTGAGGCCCCATCTGGGGTACTGTGTCCAGGTCTGGGGCTCCCAATACAGGAAAGATGTGGAGCTGTTGGAGAGGGTCCAGAGGAGGGCCACAAAGATGATCAGAGGGCTGGAGCATATCCCCTACAAAGACAAGCCGAACAAGTCCATTGAGGGAGACCTCATGGCAGCCTGCCAGTATTTAAAAGGAGATTATGAACAGGAGGGAAATCAACTTTTACAAGGGTAGATAGTGACAGGATGAGGGGGAATGTTTTTAAGCTGAAGGTGGAAAGGTTTAGATTGGATGTCAGGGGGAAGTTCTTTACTGAGAGAGTGGTGAAGTGTTGGAACAGGCTGCCCAGAGAGGTTGTGGGTGCCCCATCCCTGGAGGTGTTCAAGGCCGGATTGGATGGGGCCCTGGGCAATCTGGAGGTTGGTGGCCCTGCCTGAGGCAGAGGGGTTGGAACTTGATGATCCTTGGTGTCCCTTTCAACCCAGGCCATTCTATGATTCTAAACACCTAAATTTTTTCTATTGATGGATTATTTTCTTTTCTACTTAACACATTGCCTAAGGTTATCTTTATAGCAAGAACAAAAAGGAATAGGACCAACACCAGCTTTAGGATATTTTAGAATGTTTTTTGCAACAGACACAAATGCCTTCTCATCATGCTTTTTTCTGCAGATAAGAATGAGTTACAATATTTGTTTCTTTCCTAAGTAATCCAATGTTATTTAAAAGAATATGAAGTACTGCCTTGAAGGTGCAGACTGTGTTACAAATAACAGCTAAAGCTTAGCAAAATCATAGGAAGACTTGATTTATTCAGCTTTAGATCATGTTCTTAAAAAGTTTTTTCCATAAATTTTAGAAGTAAATACAAAGTCACATCCTAAGATTCCACAAATGAGCTCAGGTACACTGTAGAGATCAAATCAGCCTCCCAACTGGTACCACTAAAAACTCATAAAAATCTTTCTTTCCAGTTCTTCCCACTGAAAATTCAATTACCATTTCACAAACAGAATACAATTTCTCATTTTTCTTTTTTTTCATTATTACACATACTGAGGTAACAATATTTTTACTTGTCTGTTGTAATAGGTAGTTTATAACTTTCAATGAGCTTACTGGTTTCATTTGTGATGTAAGTAGTCTAGTTCTGTACACATAAGCAAAATAAAGTAAGCGTACACAGGTCTGCAGATTATTCCCATGAGAAAAAATATATTGGCCAATGAAGTGACTCTAAAGTTCAAATGAAGAATGAAAAGTAGGTTACAACAAACAGTGGTAAGGTATATTAAAATATAGCAAAAGAAGGTTTCAATTTGTTGTATTAAGCAACTTTTTATCTTAGGAAATTAATAAGGATAATTCTCCAATGTCTACTATCAATTGTGAAAGATAACAAAGTATAGAATAAATTTTTTATTCATATAAAAAGGTTAATTTGCCTCAAAATGCATTTGAAAAGATATTATCAAATGTCTCATTGTTCTTATAATTTCATAATAAACAACCACTGTCTGGGACACTACTTGAAGTTAGAACTGCTCAATTTGCAAAGTTTTAGCACAATGTTTTCCTCAGATCCCACACCGGAATACAGAGTCCTCCACTACAGAACTAACAGTACCACATTTCCATGCCAGCCCCAGCAGTTAATTTTCAAAAATAAAATCAAATAAATTACATAGAAATTGGTGATTTAGGCACATAGCTGGAGATCATCAGTTACCTATGGAGTTAAAACTGTATAAACTAAAAACTTAATTTTACAACAAAGCTTCATATATAAATATATATGCAGACATGCACAAGATGGCTATGGAAGTGAAAGAAGGCATACAAGAGATTTTTTCACTTTACTTCACACTTTCAGAATATGAAACAAGATCTCATGAAAGTAATGCATTTTTAAATAGACATCTATTAGACATCTCTTACAGACAGTAATAAACATTTTTAATGAAATAAAAAGCAGTAAGAACACAACCAACCTAACTGCATTCGAAATGTAAAATATATTTGCTTGCTGTAGTCTTGTCACAAGGGCTACAACAAATAAATTGAAGAAAAAAGAAGTAGGAGGAGATATTCAACAGCCAAATGCCAGACTGACTGCAAAAAAATAATGATTATTAAAATTGGGGAACAAAGCTTTTATATAAGCAATTGAACACAACTGCCAAACAGAATATTAACTGCTACAGATACTCAGAAAAGAATATTTCAAAGTCTCCACATTGCAGGAACCTGAGTTCTTCTGTGTTATAATTTGCTTCAGACAAAATTCTTCCCTATATCCTGTTACAACAGAAAAAAAATTGTTATGGTTTATATCAGCAGATAGCTGAGTTCCACACAGTTATTCACTCACTCTCCCCCCTCCCCAAATGGGACGGGGGAGAGAAGTAGAGAGATATGCAGTAAAATGCGTGGGTTGAGATAAATGCTATTTACTAAAATAGTAAAGAGAACAAAAGAAATAACAGTACATATATATATATATTTATATAAAGAGGATACGCAGAGCAAGGGCTCACAGCCACTGGTGACCCTTCCTCCCGGCTAGCCCCTTCCGTAACGAACGGAACCCGGAAAACGCAGCAACCAATCCCATGATGTTATATGGGATGGAATAGCTCCTTGGTCAATTTGGGTCAGCTGCCCTGGTCCTGTCCCCTCCCAGTTCCCAGCTCCTTATGCCCCCCTTAACTATTTCACTGGCAGAGGAATGCGGAAGTGAGTTATGTCCTCGGCTCCGCTCAACACTGCCAGGATGTTATCAGTATCTCAGAGGTACAAGATAAATTCATACTAGACACTACGAGAAGCGTAACTTCTGTTAGAAACTAGGACAAAAATACAGCAAAACTCATATGCCTAGAATGCTATTTCACTACAGATTTAGATGATCATACTCTGTAACTTGGTCTTCTTGCTCCTCAAGCCATGTATTTTTACTTTTTCTTTTGAACCAGTGCTATCATTATTGCAATTTAATATTAAAACAAGTTAATCAGTTAAATCAAGTTGAGCAGGTTTCATAAGTTAGTTTATTCTGTAGCACCTGGAGTACAGGAGGCAGTTGAAAGGCTAATTTGTTTAAGCTGCTCAGGAACTACTAAAGACGAAGTACAAGAGGGTCTTACATTTTATGATTAAACATATTTCCTTCTCTTTCTGCAAATTTAAGTTTGAAAGAGAAAATATAGTTTCCTATCATCAATACAGCCTTAAATTCCTACAACTGGGTATTTCTTCAGTGGCTCTGTATCTTCTTTTTACAATAATGAAAACTTGTGGGTTTAGTTTTTATTCTTGAGGTATTCTCTAAAAGTTAAACTTTGCATCTTGAGATGCAGAATGGTTTCATTAACAAAAGTTCAAACTTTTCCAATCAATGTTATCAGAAATACAGTTTTGCATAGAAAAGAAAGAAAAAAAAAGGGTATCAGCTTTAAAAGTTAAATATTACTCACCAAATAGTCTTTATAAGGTTGAGCCTTTTTATTAGAAAGGAAACTAAGTTTTGTGATTTATCTCTGTAACACTGTTATTTTCATAATAACTGTGGAAGACATTGACTAATTGAAAGTAAGATACTGTAAAGATAGTCAAAGCAATGCTATCTCTTGATTTGAAATTTTGTAAGACACTGAAGAGATAAAAATTATGTTTGCAGTTTCACTAAGCAGGCTCAAGATGAAGTTTACATCGAAAGAATAATCAAGAGAATACACATCAAATATTTATAAATGTTTGAATTGCATTTAGAAGCTTCGTTTTGAGAGCAAAATGCTCCAAACACCAGTGTCAGACAACCTCAAGACACCAATCTGTAGCTAAACAGGCTTTCTTAGTTCTGCTGAAGTAAATCATAGAATCATAGAATCCTTAGAGTTGGAAGGGACCTTTAAAGGTCATCTAGTATAACTCCCCTGCAATGTACAGGGACATCTACAGCTAGATCAGGTTGCTCAGAGCCCAGTCCAGCCTGACCTTGAAGGCCTGCAGGGACGGGGCTTCCACCACCTCTCCGGGCAACCTGTTCCAGTGCTTCACCACTCTTACTGTAAAGATCTTTTCCTTACATCTAACTTAAATTTCCTCTCTTTCAGTTTAAAGCCATTGTCCCTTGTCCTATCCCCACGGACCCTGCAAAAGAGTCTGTCCCCCTCTTTCTTATAGCTCCCCTTTAGATATTGAAAGGCTGCTATCAGGTCACCTCATAGCCTTCTCTTCTCCAGGCTGAACAGCCCCAGCTCTCTCAGCCTGTCTTCCTGGGGGACATGTTACATCCCCTGGCTCATTTTAGTGGCCCTCTTCTGGATGTGCTCCAGCAGGTCCTTGTCTCTGCTGCGCTGATGACTCTACATCTGGATGCAGTGCTCCAGGTGAGGTCTCACCAGTGCAGAGGGGCAGGATCACCTCCCTCGACCTGCTGGCCACGCTTCTTTTGATGCAGCCCAGAATTCTGTTGGCTTTGTGGGCTGTGAGGGCGCATTGCTGGCTCATGTCCAGCTTGCCATCTACCAAAAGTCATTTTCGAGGGGACTAGAAAAGAACACTTCATGTTTATAACATATAGTTAGGATTAAAGACATTCTACTTGTACTATTGGCCTGCTTTCAAATGGTACTAGTATTCTTCCCTGTATGTTAGAAAGAACTTGAAGCTTTAATCATGACACACAGCTTGCTAAATTTACACAATCTGTAAACAAATATAAATATCTGTAGGAGAAATTGCAGGCATACCAAATATGAGATTGCAGATTTGATTTTTGGAAGTCACACTTCGTTCACTTTGAATAGTTACCTTGAACTGAGATACCTATTCTAATGGAAATATTCTCACAGCATAGAACCTGCACAGTGCAGAAGAAACTTAACACTAAAAGGTACTTTTTGAAGAAGAAACTTGAATCTGATCAGATCTATGTATAGAGAAGAATAAAATAATTTATGCTGAGAATATTCTTAGGAAAGCGATGGATTGTGTTCTCCTTTGGCTTTACTGAGTATTTCCTCTAGTGGTAAATTCAGGGCTAGATCAGGAGTTACATTAAATGCAATTGTTTGTTGGTTTGATACCGCTCTTAAAAAGTCATATTTGGGGACAAGCACCTATTTTCTTTATCTAAAACACTCTGCTGTCATTGCTAATACAACACTTGATCAAATTTAAAAACATTTTGTCTATTTATTTACTATTGCTTTTCCAGGACAATGGTTAAACTTAGCACTCTGCTGGCCTCTCCCCCACTGTATTACACAGGGCAAAATTCCATCAGTAAAAAAAGGGTATTACACACAGTACTTAATGGACTGATGATTTTCCTTTGAGTGGCCAGTATGGATGTACCATGTAACCTGCAACATCTTTAAATGCAGAATCTAATGGTAGAATATAGTAAAAATAGATCATTGGTAGAAGGAGATTTGGGCACTGTCTTGTTCAACTAGCTACAGTTCAATACTGAGCTTGGATCTGCGTCTATCTATATGACTGCAAATTATAGTCATGTCATTGAATGGTTTTTGACACTTATTAGATATGGAGTAGGCATATGTCACTTTTTTCATGATGAAATATGAACAGTTATTTTTGTGTAGACACAGGTTTCAAATGTTCCTTTTATGTATTTTCTTTGTTTTGTACATGACATTAAACTACAGTTTCTTTGAGGAAACCGGTCTTTAAAGACATGATTACGCAAGTATGCCTTTTTATGAAAAACAATAAGATAACTAAGATTAGTATTTTCAGGAGTATTCCGTATAACAGGTATCCAGCCTGCATAACTAGAACAATTCTATGGGCAATGTTCTAGTTCTCAAGAGAGGTTTTCAATACTGAATACATGTAGAAATCAGATAATTCTCTTGGTTGCCCAGAGGAGACAAGAATTCTCTTGAAAAATCTGCCATCTGCCTTGCACTACCGTGACCACAATTTTCATCAGCTGTTTGCTGGTCTAATTCAGAAAAGCATACATATGAATTCAAGATTCATATTTTACATATTTGTAGAATTTAAAAAAACTTATTAGAGAATCTCTAAATACTGAAAAGTTTTTCAAAGGTGGCTTCCTCAGGTAAGTGCCTTATAGAAACTGACTGATTGTAGATCTGTTTAAAAACCCAAAGCCAAAGAAATAATTATCATAAATTGCCTTTATGCATGAGTTTTAAAGAGAAAGAGAAAAATGGAGGAAGTTATCCAAGGTTACACCTACATTAGTAGTGAGGTGCAACAGGAGCATACATGAAGAATGAAATAGCTGGTACTAAACATCTAATGTCCATACAACTTGTTTCAGTATGCTCACTTCAGTATGCCTACAAACTGGTTTAATGGACCATGTCCATTAGTGGGCAGCATGTCAGAGAGTGTGCTGTAGCATCTTCTGGTTAAGATTAAGAATATGAGAAAATTTAAGCTAATGTGTTCCAAGATACTTACTTGGTGTAAACCAACATAAGACCTTTATCAAGAGTTTTAAAAGCACAGTCCTTATCCAGTCTAAATGTATGTGCATCCTCTCTCTTGGAGCAATCACATTGATAATACGTTACATCTCTATTAACTAAGTCAACCTCACTTTTCTGTATTACATTTGCATACCTTCAGATTTGGGTTCTGAAGTACACATATTCTGTCACCCAAAAAAACATGATGTTAGGCAAGAAGACTCTCATATTGTGATCAGATGGAGGCACCTGTCTGAATACCATCATTTTCTGATGACTGACAGAAAAAGATTCATAAATCAGCATATAATGTTCTTATTTTCCTCATATAGAGACATATACAACTACAAAAAATAATATATTTATATCATAAAGTAAGTCTTACTACAAAGATGAGATCCTTTGATCACATAAATATGGATCAACAATCCTTAAAGTACTAAAATAATAACACAGAGAACAGGCATTCCTATTGCCCATACAGATGCAAATCACTGCTGTGGCAAAATGATCACTAAAATGTCATACAGTTAATAAACAACAGAAAGAAGAATAAACAAAACCAAAATAATTGAAGATTCTTCTGTGCCTCTTCCCATGACTCAACTGGGCAGCTGAAGCTCGTATATTTTCTTACAATGAGAAAAAATATTTACAACTTAGCACTATCTGCAAATAGTCATTTCCATGTAAAGTGTTCCAAACTCACTTTCAAGTGTGCTGGAAGAATAATTATTATTAATGAAAAAAAGAAATGTTACAGTGTACAACATGACATTTTAAGATAAAAGTGTTTAATTGGCAATAAACACAGCCCAGGGGAGCATTGTGGTGTTTTTGTTACAATACATTTGTGAAGGTTTTACCTACATACAGCAATGACAAATTATCATTTCATTGCATTCTGCCAGATTTCTGTCAGGCAAATGGCAGGCTGAGAACCAGGTGTTAGAATCAAATCTTTTTTTTTTTTTTTTTAAGTAAACGTATTGCCCCAAACCTGCAAAAGTTTCAGCATAAATGTAGCAAGAGTTACTAGATTGTATGGTTTTATCAAATTCAACAACTTTACATCAATTCCATGATGAAGATTCCAAGTACACACTTCAAAGTAAAAAAAAAAAAAAAAAGAGTACGTTCTTGGTAACATTTCTTGATAACGGTTCTTTAATGATAAGCAATTACAACGGTGGGTTAACTGGGTTGCTAGTATTACAATCTTCAAATATTACTGCTGGAAGTAAGTAATTAAGAAAATATTAAAATATTCTATAGATTGTAAGGATAAAAAGGCAGATTCACAAGGAAGATTATTCACTATGTTGCCTTTTAATCTTGCTCAGAGATTTTCAACATAATGTGTCATATACTGTGTGTTACTTGTAGTCTTGATTTCTAACCTTTCTAACCTTGGATTTAAAAATGTTAAAGCCTGGTTTTCATTTTACTTCTAGATTAGCCTGCAGGATCCTGCTGGTCTTTCACCTTTATTTATAACTTCATGGTTTTTTCAATCTCATTTACTAACTTTATGACCCTAGGCTTTATTTTTTATCTCTAAACAAACACTGTGTACACTGAGTTGTTAATAAAGCACTGTGATGTCCTACCAGAGAAACCTATATTGAAGGTTCTTTACCAGAAATTATCCTTTAGTGTTATCAGTAAGACAGGACCTACTCAGTACATTATACAGTTCCAAGTCAAATAATTCATAGAATAAAATAATAAACTTGCTTTGGTAGCCACATCTGTAATCTCATTCTAAAATAATACTGAAAAAAAATGGTGAATACATATCAAGTATTAATCAAGATACTTTGAATATACCACAAAAGGCGGTTAATAAAGCAATAACTCACATGAGAATTTCCTCAATAATTACCTGCAACTGAAATTACACTTCATTTACCTAATGTGACATCCATGTGACATCACTTCAGCTAACCGTTCTAGAATACCTCAGCCTCAAAGTAGTATGGTTTCTTAAATGTATTGCAATAAAGCACTATTTTAAATGAACCTGAAGCACAGACTACAATTCTGTGTTCTCATCCTCACCAGACAGAATTCTGCATTTAGAATACCCCTCCACCCCCTAGGGAAACATATGGTGTTGAGTACTTAAGGAAATATGAGTCATACAATAGGTTGCCTTCTGGAGAACTGCACATACAAGTTATAGTAAAAAATGTTAGAATCCGGGATTCTATAGACCCCTGTAATTACAAATATATTGTATCATCCATTTTCAAAAGGCACAATATTAAATTTCACAAATGTCTCATTACCTCATCTTCCAGACAAAGCAACATTTTGATGAAAACTATAAAAAGGCCTAGGGAAAAAAGCTGTATCTAATTTCACACTTTGGTATTTTACAGTTTTACGTCTTACTTTGCTACAGGACGCAAGATACAGAGCTTTCATTAGCTAACCATCTGGTTACACAAGTAACCACTGCCGTATCTGCCGTATCTGCCTTCCACTGTATCTAGAAAGTATTTCACCCTTCCTCTGTTCTATTTAGAATACCTCCCAGTACGTTTTTCTGTATCACTTGCAAAAACTACCAGTAAGACATTTTAAGTAGTGGCTTTCCATCCAAACACAAAACTAGCTCTGTATAATATAGAAAATGTGCTCTATGATAAAAATCACAAAACTGAATACACAATTGGATAACTCAATGTTCTTCAGATTTTTGAAAGGGGGTATATTACCCGCTCTTAACATTGTTCATTATTTGAAAAACTCTATCCTCTAATCAAGATGATTTCAGATTATTCAACTACAGTGACATTGTTGGTCACTTCAACGCTAGCAGTGAGGAAGTGAAGCATAATAAAGTTCAGGACTTCCCATCACAACCCAAGGCACAACCCAACTCACAAAGCTAAACAGATTCACAGATTATGAAACAGGCCAGCATTTTAAAGGAGTTTTGTGCTTCTAGTGACATTGGTGGAAAAACACTGAAGAATAAACTATCATCACCGTGTTTAAGCCTCAGTCAAGGCATCACATTCATAATAAATGTACACTGCTTACTTTCCAGATGTTTATTATTTAATCTATTGATTATTAGAGTCTACACTTTCATTAAATTCTATATATAGACACAATAGAATATCCTTGCTTCATAGAAATGCACTTAATGAAAACCATGCAATGAGCCTTTGTGTTAACACAGAATAATTGTTGTTTTTACAACCTCTGATAGTCTTTTTATCTCCTTTTTATAAATTGTCAGATTCACACATGTATATAAATGTTCAGATAATATGTATACATGTATCAATATTATATATTCTCAGAAACATCAAATAACAATAACAGATGGATGAGGTACATTCCAAAATTTCTTGCCAAGTCTATCTACTCAAATATTACATATTTCGAGATTCACTATGTCAAATTTCATCTTTTAAGACAGTTAACTGCGAAATAGCCAAAATCTCCAACCTAACATAATACATATATTTTGAAAAGGGAAAAGAAGGACAAGTACAGGCTGTGGAAACAACAGCGTGTCACCTGGGAAGAATACAGGGATGCTGTCTGGACTTGCAGAGAGGGGATTAGGAAAGCCAAGGCACAGATGGAACTGTTAAAAACAACAGTAAGGGATTCTATGGGTACATTGGCCAGAAGAGGCAGGCCAAAGAGAGCTTACCTCCTTTGGTAAGTGAGAATGGAGAACTGGCTGCAACAGATATGGAGAAGGCCCAGGTACTTAATGAGCTCTTTTCCTCAGTCTGCACTGGCAGCTAGGATTCTCGTTTTTCTCACATCTCTGAACCTCACATCCCTGAACCTCTTGGTGGGAACTGGGGGAGTAAATCTCTCNAAAGCCAAGGCACAGATGGAACTGTTAAAAACAACAGTAAGGGATTCTATGGGTACATTGGCCAGAAGAGGCAGGCCAAAGAGAGCTTACCTCCTTTGGTAAGTGAGAATGGAGAACTGGCTGCAACAGATATGGAGAAGGCCCAGGTACTTAATGAGCTCTTTTCCTCAGTCTTCACTGGCAGCTAGGATTCTCGTTTTTCTCACATCTCTGAACCTCACATCCCTGAACCTCTTGGTGGGAACTGGGGGAGTAAATCTCTCCCCTCCCCCACTGTAAGGGCAGAGCAAGTCCAAGACTGCCTCATGAGGCTGAAAGTGTACAGGTCTACAGAGCCAGACAATGTGCATCCCAGGGTCCTTAAAGAGCTGGCTGATGTGGCTGCTGAGCCGCTCTCCATCATATTTGAAATGTGGCTGTCAGGTGAAGTCCCTGGTGACTGGAAAAGGAGAAAAGTCACTCCCATTTATAAGAAAGGGAGGAAGAAGGACCTTGGAAACTACAGACTGGTGAGCCTCACCTCTGTGCCTGGGAAGATATGGAACAAATCCTCCTCTTCTAAGACATGCTAAGGCCCATGAAGGACAAGCAGGTGATCCATGACAGCCAGCACAGCTTCACCAAGGGAAGAGCATGCCTGACCTATCTGGTGGCCTTCTGTGATGGAGTGATGGAAGTAGTGGACAAAGGGAAGGCGACTAATGTCATCTACCTGGAGTTGAGTATGGCTTTTGACACGGTCCTCCACCACATCCTTATCTCTAAATTAGAGAGATGCGGTTTTGAGGGGTGGACTACTCAGTGGATAAGGAATTGGTTGGAAGGTTGCAGACAGAGGGTTGTGGTGAATGGCTCTATGCCCAGGTGGAGGCCAGTAACGAGCGGTGTCCCCCAGAGGTCAGTCTTGGGACCAGTTCTCTTCAGCATCTTTGTTAATAACATCCATGTTAGGATTGAGTGCACCCTCAGCAAGTTTGCCGGTGACACCAAGCTGAGTGGTGCACTTGACACAATAGACGGAGGGGACACCATCCAGAGGAACCTCAACAGACTCAAAAGGTGGGCCCACATGAACCCAATGAGGTTCAACACAGCACAGTGCAAGGTCTTGCACTTGGGTTGGAGTAATCCCAGATATATATACAGATTGGGAGAAGAACTTCTTGAGGGAAGCCCTGCAGAGAAGGAGCTGGGGGTCCTGGTGGATGAAAAACTGAACATGAGACAGCAGTGTGCTCCTGCAGCCCGGAAGGCCAATGATATCCCGGGCTCCATCAGAAGAAGGGTGGCCAGCACTGAGAGGGAGGTGATTGAACCTCTCTGCTTTGCCCTCGTGAGGCCCCATCTGGGGTACTGTGTCCAGGTCTGGGGCTCCCAATACAGGAAAGATGTGGAGCTGTTGGAGAGGGTCCAGAGGAGGGCCACAAAGATGATCAGAGGGCTGGAGCATATCCCCTACAAAGACAAGCCGAACAAGTCCATTGAGGGAGACCTCATGGCAGCCTGCCAGTATTTAAAAGGAGATTATGAACAGGAGGGAAATCAACTTTTACAAGGGTAGATAGTGACAGGATGAGGGGGAATGTTTTTAAGCTGAAGGTGGAAAGGTTTAGATTGGATGTCAGGGGGAAGTTCTTTACTGAGAGAGTGGTGAAGTGTTGGAACAGGCTGCCCAGAGAGGTTGTGGGTGCCCCATCCCTGGAGGTGTTCAAGGCCGGATTGGATGGGGCCCTGGGCAACCTGATATAGTACTAGATCTGGAGGTTGGTGGCCCTGCCTGAGGCAGAGGGGTTGGAACTTGATGATCCTTGGTGTCCCTTTCAACCCAGGCCATTCTATGATTCTCTGATTCTATGAATGCAGTGTTTTACGTGAAAATCACTGGGTATCTAAAGCCTAAATATTTGTTATTTAGGCATTGCATAAAACTTTATGAACTCTATGCTAGGAATTAAACTAATTAATTTAACTAATTAATTACATTTCATTGATTACCCCAAAGGAACTGCTTGTTTTCAATCCTAACCTCAGAAAATGGGATGCAGTTTCTCTCTCAGTTGCAATCATTGAACTCTTAACTGAAGTTCAAAATTACAGTCTCTTCAAAGAGAAATTATTTCATCTTAAGTCTACGTGTATCTTCAAATTTCTACAGACCAATAGTTTCCTTTGTGTGACCTTTCATTATAGTTGGCCACCCTTGTTCAAGTAAATTTTTCTATCTTCAAAATTGAAGTTCTGTGAGGAGTTTATGAATAATTTAAGTGCTTTGCATGCTTATGCCTTTACAGTGTTTGATATAAAATTCTAGATTTGTAATCTCACTTCAGGCTAAACCACAGTAAAGGATTTATTCGTGGTACTTTCCCTAGCCGTGTGTGGGTAAGTGCATTTTTTACTATCTCAATATTGTAAAAATTCATTTTCCTCTCCCTATGCTTTCATATTTCCTTCTAGAAGTTCTCTAATTTTCAGTAATGAACCTGGTGGATCTATTGCCACATTTTAGAAAGCTAGCAGGATCTATCATGCAGTGTATTAAAACTTAAGATATAAGTTCAGAGTTTTTGGTGTGGAAAATTTCTGTATAAATTGCAGCCTATTTCATCACTGTTTGGCTCTAAAGTAAGTAGTTGAAGTACTTTCCTTGTCTTTCTGAACTTTGAGTTTTCCTATACTTTTATCAAAATCAGATAAATAGTTAACAAGATATAAAATTCATAATATATTCAGCTTGATTTAAATTCCTCTCTAAAATCCAGGGGTGACAAGCAATTCAGTGCTAAGTTCATGTTTTCAGCAATTTTTCCTTTAGATGTAAACACTGTTGATTTTATGGTGCTATATTTTGTGAAATTAAGACAGAAAATGTGTCATTTTCAAATACAGTGACATCAGACTGGATCAAAAAAACACTGCTTGTGTCTGTAAATACTTGGACATATTACGTGGAAAGATGTTTTCTCAAAGTAGTACATGACACATGTCAACAAGGTCAAAAAGTCAACAATGACATCAAGCCTCTAAACTTAAACCTGATGGTCTGAGACTGGACTTGTTGGGCAAGGCCCTCTCCACTGAGGGCAGCTTAAAAACCTTCGTATATATGAGATTAAAAAATACGCTGTCAGTTGACTCGAAAAACTTCTTTTAGTCCTGCTATTAGATTATTGCAGTTTCTTTATAGCCATAAGTTATGCTTTACATAGAGATTAAATAGTTTATATAGGGATGTGATGCCCTGCTTTCACAGATAGGATGTAGTCTAGCTTTCCTTAAACTTTACACGGTTATATCTGATTCTTAGCTGATGCTATCAATTGTTCTCACACTTATACAACAGGGCCATAGAAGCTTTCCTGAGCAAAAAAAATCCATTCATGCGATTCACTTTTTTATTTATACAGAAAGATTCAGCTTTGGGATAATGCCTGTCAAATGAGATAGGGATTTTAATCTCCAATACCTGTGTTGGGCAGAAATAGCTGCCATCCTGTTTTGCTCATTTCATTGTGAACCAGTTTATGAATGCCCTCTTTATTCTGGCCCCTGTAGAAAAGTGGCATGTGAATTTATAGGCATATACAAAAGCTATGGGATGTGAGAGCGTTTGCTTACTGCATGTGCTTTATTCTGTACAGCTATCCACATACACTGAGCTAAACATGAAGTAGTTTTCTCCTTAATAAAACTACCCATGATGACACAGCATATACCTATGCAATTATCACAAAACAGGGGAAGCTTTACCTGCTTACACCAATAACTTCCATATTAGCCTGCTTTAGGCTTTATATTGTTCACTAAATAGGGAAAGTAACTGCAGTATCTAGGGAGTTCAGTAGTAGGTGAGTTGAATAACACTGAAAATACCAGGCAGCCTTTCTTATACATGGCAAGTAACCCATATTCTGGTAGAGTACAATTCATTCTCAGCTTTTTGTCATGATATCTGTTGATCTTTAACTAAAACCTCCATGCTACAGCAGCATAAATTTGTATGTGAACTAGTAATTTAACTAGTGTTTTCAAAAGATGGCTGGTTGCTTTGTGTCCATATCACAGCGCTAATAGCAAGTAAACATGCAAAGACACAGAAGTAAGACTCTTCTGTTTACACACTCATGATATATCTTCACAATCAACTTCCTATCATATAATTTTATATTACCATTTTCTTATTACAGTAGTCTACTAGTAAGTATTATGAAACTTCATTAGTCTACTGGAAAAGCATATCTAATAGTTACATTTTTCCTTTTTTGACTTTTATATGCATATTCCTTCCTCTGATTGGGTAAAGAGAAATTTGAATTATAGGTATCTACAGTCTCTCTTAATAGACATTTAATATTTCTTAATATCTTAGTAAACAACTATAGCAGACATGTTAGCTTAAAAAATTACTGGGATTCAAAATAACTTCGAAAAGAGAAGGTAAATGCACTATTTTTTTCCCATAAATTAGAAAATTGACAGGAAGTTGTGTAGACAGCCAAATTCAACACTGCAATCCTGTCAGAAAATATTTGGAACAGTATGTATTGCCATTTGCATCCAATTCATTACATTAACATTATTCAAAATACTGATTAGGTATACTGTGGGATCAAGTTATGCCCAAGTGAACTGTTTCTGAATTGCCGTGTAATACGTGTTGTGACATACGCTTTTCACTCATTTTTATAACAATGTTCTGTTAAGAATGAATAGGAAAACATCATTTAAAGCAGAGAGCAGTGCAAAGCAAAAACTTTTCAAAGGAAGCACAGAAACCAAAAGTACTTCTTGAGGTTTCACTTGAACAAATCCAGTTCATTAACTTCCTTTGATTATCAGAACGTTAATATTAGCAAAGGAGAATTCATAGTCTAAAAGAGATTGTTTTAAATAAGAGGATATGCCATAAAGAAATAAAATGTATTAAAGTAGGAGTGTACTTCTCAGCCTATTGAGTGAGATAGTTGAGCACAATTGCTCACATGTTGCTGTAAGAACAGACTTCGCTGGTAAAATAAAAATTTCTTGAATACTGTGCATGTTGCAAATAAACCTGGAGTTAGCTTTTGCTTTTTGCATTACTTATAGGCACAATCCAAACACTCTAGAAGCCATCCTTCAGGTTGTTATTTTAAAAAAGTTAAGGTCTTCATATTTGTTTAAAGTCATAACATTCCTACTGAAATATCTTAGAAAGGCTAAATACTCAGAAACAATAAATAGAAGGTGCTATAATAACGTACCTGTGACCTTGTACCTACAGAACTTCCAAAATAAGTCAAATAATGCACAGTTCCTCAATATGTGTCAAGTTTAGATCTTGCAAGGAACAAAGCAATGATGATTGCAACTTCCAAAGTGTATGTGTATGTTTTGTAACAGATACTTGTTCAGGGATGCTCTATGAAAGACAGTTAAGACCACAAGCAAAAGCAAAACCAGTTTTCCAGATTTTAGATAAACCTCTTCCTATCCATCTGTACAGACAACACTGAAATCCAAAGTCTCATTATTTTAAATCTTTCTCTTTATTCACTTAGAGCACTGCTGCAAAGAAAACTGCATAAACCATTTGTTCAGTATCTCTCCCTTGGTGGATTCAACCTGCTCTCTTTACTCTTCCTATAGAATCAAATACAAGCTCCTCCTTTCACTTTCAAGGTTGTTCCTTAGTTATCGCTACCTTACTTATATCCTATCTCCTGTATGACAACTTCTAAACCAACTCACAATGCCAATTCTCAATTAGCACTTGTCAAATTTTCAAACAAGTTGAAAATGTTCTTTTCTCGTAGTTAGGGACAAATGCACCAGAAAGTAGTTTGTAAAACTAGCCCTTTAATCTCTTTTAAATTCCACTGGAGTGGCTGCTTACCCATGATACTTGCAAAAAAACACTGATAATATTTTACACAAATGTGACTTAAAGTACGTAAGCCTCATCAAACAGTTCAACATGGGACCAAGTACTCTAGGTTAATTGCAAGCCATACGTACTGCCATACATTAGGTCTATGACAGATAATATCCAGTGTTGCTATTTTGTACAAACTAAGGATTGAATATCAAAAGCAAGGGCTGATATTTCCTGATGAAAAACAAAACAGATACAAATCAGAAGTTATTTTTAAAAAAACTAACAAACTAAAAAAAAAAAAAAAAAACCTTTAAAACTAGCCTCTACACTACTTGAAGAACTCATGCATTTCACTGGCTGTCATATTTTAGTATTTTCTGAATGGTCCATTAAGTTCCTTATGTTCCTTATCAGCAATGGCAAAAAAACAGCAATTTTATCCAACTCCACCTAAGTAGACTCCTTCTACTTACATGCCCTTCTCAAGAGAGAGAAATTCTGTCAGATCATACAGAAATAAATAAAACTCAGAAGATTTAAAAAATCTGTGAAAGCAGAAATGGAAGTATATGTCATTGAAAAGCTGCAGGGTGCAAATATAGTATTTACATAATGACTTGGAATTATGCTTCACTTCTTAGAACAAACACAATTAGCAGGTGTTGCTTTTCTGGGATCAACACTTGTTGGTATTTTACAACCACACTGCCTCATAAAAATGCTAAAACACTGTTCTCTTGTGCTGATGCAATATACCAAGATACTCCAGTTGAAATGCTTGTCTCCATTTTTAAGTGAACAAAAATGCTTCATGTATGAATGGAAATAATTTTAGGGTACTTAGGAATTCTGGTCTAGGTCAAGGTGCTCATAACTGCTGCCTCTTTTCCTTGTATTTTTTTATCTACGTGTATCCATCTGTAATCTCTCACCATATAGCTAAATTTTAGCATCTTTTGAGTTATTTCTGTGTGGTTTGACCTTTGGAATGAGTCATCATGAGGCCTCAATGCTACCAAAAATAAGACAATAACGTTGTGACTGTAGCAGATATATTCTATATATAAAATAAATGACAAATTTGTGACTGAATTCATTAGAAAGTAATTAATGTAACTTAATATTACACCCCAACATAAGAATGTGATATATAACATTATACAACCAGCTAAGCTACTGTCTATTCATGTCAAATCAGAACTATTTTGTATCCACAAGGTACCATATCAAATATAAGGAATTTTTCCAAAGAAAAAGGAGAACAATGTGTGCTAGTTTTAAACATAAACGTCTAATAATATAAAAGATGCAAATAATGCTTTTGCACATTTTAATGTATATATATGCAGCACTTTTACTAATGAAAACAGATATTAAACACTTTAATCAGTCAGGTATTTATTATACTAGCTGCTCTACACAGTAAATAACTTAATTAGAATATATAAATATAATTAGATCTTGATTTATGTGGTATAAAAACTCAGCATTGTAAATTCTCTGGATTAGATTCAGTTTCTGCCAAATACCTCAAAATACCTTTATCATTGTATCTGGATTTTATTAATGTACAATTACTTTAAAGGCAGTTATTTTACCTAGAGTTTTCAGAATTTTTTTTTTTAAAGTTCAGAAAAGCGTTGTACATATGCAATTAACTTTTTTAACATAAAGAAAATTTAGGAAGCTAAATGCTGAAGAACCAAAGTTAGCAATATATAAATGACAAAAAAGAGACATTAAGTATATTGAGAATGATATGGTAACATGAGATCCAGCTGGGAAATAAAATATTGTGAAAGTAATATCCTTTCATCTATGCCAACAACCTTACTGTTAATACAATCCATATAATAAACTGAACAGTTAAAACCCAAGCCATCTAGAAGAAAGTAATCTAGAAGAAAGTAATAAATAAAGTATAATTGAATAATTCTAAACGATTCAGAATCTATCAACTGTGTTTGGTTTAGTTTCCAAAGGCTACTGAAATGGTGTACTTCTACTCCCTTGGCTCAGGGAACTGGGATTATTTAGTTTGGAGAAGAGGAGGCTCAGTGGAGGCCTTATCACTCTCTACAGCTCCCTGAAATGAAGTTGTGGTGAGGTGTCAGCCTCTTCTCCCAGGTGACTTGCGACAGGACAAGAGGGAACAGCCTCAAGTTGCGCCAGAGGAGAGCCAGACTAGGTACTAAGAAAAACTTCTTCTCAGAAAGAGTGGTCAGGCATAGGAGTGGGCTGCCCAGTGGGGTGGTGGAGTTACTGTCCCTGGAGGTGTTCAAGAAACTTATAGACGTGGTACTAAGGGACATGGTTTAGTGGTTTAGTGGGCAATATTGGGGGTAGGTGAGTGGTCAGACTTGATGATCTTAGAGGTCCTTTCCAACCTTAATGATTCTGTGATACTCACATATCTTTGTAAAAACTCTGAAAAGAGAAGAGTAACTCTACGCTACTTGACCTCTAAGCATCTTCTTTCATGCCAAGGAATACATAAACATTCATATATGTAGGTCACTCTAGAAGTAATGTCTCTATTTATTTCCATGGAAGCTATAATACATACAAGGAGCACAATAACATTATTTGATATAGAAAATTCTCAAGTACAAAATACTATTTTTCAACATAGTCACCACCATTAGCCAATTCATGCAGGTGAGCAGATGAGACACACTTCATTTCATGGTGTGACAGTTATGCATGGCCATTCAGAACATGGCTTGTCTTTCACATTGCTGTCACCACCACTGAAATGCACCACCCAACACCTCACTGTGTTCGCATCCACTTTTTGGTCTCCATAAACTTCAGCAAGCATCAGTGAATGTCAGTGGGAGCAACTTTTTCTGCATGGAGGAATTCAATTCCACTCCTTTACTTCACACGTACTTCCATGTCAGACACCGTTTAGTCAGACTGCCCCTCTTCTTCCATCTGTCACACAGCAACAAAATGTAATGGAACACTAGCAGAAAGGTTCAACCTCTACTGTCATACCACCAACATTCATCTTTGACATCATAGGCAAATGCAATAAAATTGGAGGCAATATTTCCAGTGAAATCCTCATACATATTCAATTAGGTTTTCATGTATGGCAAAAGGGTTGACAAAGTTGCATATATCCTCCCTCATGGCCATGAAATTGTAAAATGGGATAAGACACTGTGGAAATCAATTCTAGTAAACCCTTTGCTCTCTCTAGGTAATCAACATAAGGCACGGGATGCCTTGACAGCTTTATTTCATTTTCTGCTGAAAATGGGACTGTAGAAGAGGGTGTCTCTTCTCGAAGATACTGAGCACTTGAAGCTTATTTTGGGAAATGACAGAATTTTATCAAGACTGTTTAAAGAAAGTACTTGCTAAAGTGTCCAGACGTTCAGAATTCCTCCAACATTTGGAAAGATGAGGAGGTTTGTCTCAAGATATTCATAACTGATTTTCTCTATTTATTTTAATTTAGAATTGTGGTTGTTTATTCCATCTAAACTAATAACTTTTTTTTTTTCTTTTTTTTTTCCCCCTCGATCTGTACATCGGAACATCAGAAATCTAGAAGACTTAGGTAAAGATTCAGACTTCAGGACATTTAAGATATAGCAAGAATGGGTGGAAATTGGCACTCTACACATCAAACTAATGTTCAGCCCATCATCTCACTCCTAACAACTGTTATGACTTCTGTCACCATGCTTCATCTTGGAAAACCATTCAGCTTCTTATCTTAATAATCCCATATGGTTGGAAACTCTTACGACAGTTGAAATTGTATATTGCACATCACTCTTTCATTTCTCTTTCTTTTGGAGAGCATTTGAGTAATATTAAGGCTCATACGAAGCCAAAGATTTTTTAGTACTAGCAGGACAGTTTTTCAATTCTGTAAGCATATAAATAAGCTTGTACAGAGAGCAGTACTCTGGGATCTCTTGGCCTTATCAACTTTCTGTTGCCAAGTCTAAGAAGAAGAAGTTAAACAAAATTCAGTCTTCAATCAGATTGTTATACGGAGCTCCTGGATGTAGAGTCAGAGATAGAAGCAGATGCATTTCACAATATGGTCACTGGTAATAACGCATAATCTTAAAGGTGATGTATATAAAGCTAGAATCAAAGTGATTAAGTTCAGTGAATTGAAATTAATTGACATACACTCATGTATAATTTCTCAGCTAATTTCCTACTTATCAGTGAAAAATATGTGGTTGGAAGGGTGGAAAATAGATGTGTAGGTTTCAGACTACTCTTTTCTTTAGATTTCTGTGGTGGCTTAATATTTCTTTATTCTTTCAGTTTTGTTATTGCCAATTCAAACCAAAGACTTTTTCTCTGACCTGAGCTTCAAATTACACTTTAAGATTCCTTACCCCTACGAAATGTAAATATACTTTGAAAAAAAAAAAATAAAAGATTATTTACATAGATGGTTAATCAAATGCTAGGATTCATATTTTGGACATCAAGATTTCCTAAAACAATAAAAAATGTATTTGTCAGAAACAAGCATTTCCCTTCCTACTACAATCTCGCATTCCATTCTTCCTGGATCCAGTCATTAATTTTTCAACCGCATTTAGAATCATTAAAAGTTAAACATGTCAGAAAAGATTTAATGCACATTTTGGACAAGTGTACAGAAGAAGTTTACAGCTGAAACTTAGCTGATATATTTCTGCTTTTGAGTGTGATCCAGGTACAGCTTAGTCAGTTGTCTCCACTCACATGGATTACTCTATACTGCTGCATTATTTAACACACAATAATTTTACAATTATTTTCTGCATAGCTCATGCCAAGAAAAAAGGCACTTAAAGTTACTTCCTTACCTTGATTTCTTTGAGTTCTCATCTATCACTAAAAAACAACCCTACGTACTACTTTTGTTACGTGCAGTAACACTCCTCCTAGTACAGATCAATGTTTGCTTGTTATTTCAATGGAACTATCAAGTCACAAACTTTTCTTCTAGATGTTTGCTCAACATTAAGTATACCATCAAGAGATTAAGCAATCTAATAGGGCTTTCTACTGGCCCTATTTTACAAGTTACATTTAAAAAAAAAAAAAAAAGATACTTTGATACTAATTTTTCATGCTTCATGAGCTCACGGATGTACTTGATCTCCGTTTACTCATATTATTATAAGATTAACAGGAAGACACAACTGGGAAAAACTGAAGAACTGTAAGATAACAAATTAGATAGCAATTCTGTTGAAAAGCATTTGGGATTACCATGCATTAGAAGCTGATTACGATTCAGTATTGTCATGCAATTAGAAGAAAGTAAATCATCAAGCTAGGATAAACACACAGCAGCATAACTTGCAGAACACTTAAGCTATGCTATATCACCGGCCACTCTTAGCATTTCATCAGCAGAATGCTTTTATCAATTTTGGATGTATTATATATTTAAAGGTACGGATCAAAACTTGAAAGAGTCTAGATGAAAGAACTAGATTAGAATCCCAAAAATATGGAATGACAAAGAAAAATTGAAAGAAAAAAAAAAGATCTGTTGGGAATGACACTGGTATAGCTGTTTTTGTTCTGAGATTTCAGCTTTATGATTCTAAGACAATAAAAACAAGATATTTTTGCTATACAATTTAAAAATATGTAAAACGTTTGTAATGGCTTTTGCAGAAAACAGTTCATTGTTTTTGAAATATTGCAGAGCATTTCCAGTATAAAAATACACAGTACATACAAAATCCTCCTTAATCCAAGGAACTCTGCTAGTCTTCAAAAGATCAATGCTGGAAAATAGCTTATTTGTATTTTCATGATGACACAAAGAGTTTCTCGCAGTATGAAGTGGGAGAGACTACTTTGCTCAGAAATATCTCATGCTATACACCAAAACTATTTTTTCCAGGTGACCACCTTTCCTGTCACTGGAAAGTCAGTCAGCAAGCATGACTAGGAACTTATTTGAGTTCCTAAAGAAGATCCACTAATCCCTGTAAACATTGAAGGAAGCTAACCAGAAAATGATCACAAGATGGTAAGACTTTGTCCTGCTCCATTTATCAGAGTGAGGGGAGATTCTTTAATATACCTGGAGTAAGATTAAGACACAAACAAGGTCAAATGTTGTCCAACCAGTTTAATAAAAATTCTGGTCAGTGAGGACGACGGGGATGGGAAGGCAGGTGATAGTAAAAGGGTAGGAAATAAGAGCAAGGGTTACATATGATAAAGTAGGAACAGTCACCACCATGGATCCCATGCCATTGTATCAGTCCAGAAATATCTTCAGGCCTGTGTGGGAGTGAGGGAGCAAGAGCGCAGAAGCATCAGGCCATCAGGCCTCAGGCAGCAGGCAGCAGGTGAAGCAGGAGCAGACATCAGGAGAAGCAGGAGCAGGCTTCAGGCAGCAGGCAGCAGGAGATATAATCAGGCATCAGGCAGGAGGCAACAAGCAGGCATCAGGTAGAAGGGCAGCAGGACCTCATGTCTCAAGCAGCAGGAGGTACCAGCAACAGGCAGGCACCAGGCAAGTATCAGCCAGATATCAGTCAGATACCAGCTATCTTTTCCTTGTCCTTTTATCCTTCTTTTCTGTCAGCATGACATTCCTGGACACCTAGGTATGTCAAGTACAGCACATAGGGGCATGCATATCCCCTCGGTGGTTGCCTTCCTCAAGGCGGCAGTCTGAAAGGCTGCTGATGGCAGATGCTAGATAAGCGGCTGCTTATCTCTCCTTTCCCCTGGTCTGCAAGCCTTCGAGCAGCAGGCAGGTGGGCAAACTTTGAGACAAAGAGTTCTCACAGCAAGCTTTGAGAAAAAAGGCTCAGAAACAGTCTCTCACAGACTTGCAAGACACTTGTAGTCGTGAACCTTGTTTGCTCAAATCAATTTCTATCTTTCTAATCCATTATTCTGTTTCTTAATGTCAAATGTTGCTATTTCTTAAAATTAAGAGCTTTTGTATTTTTGTAACCAACATTAACAGAAAACAGAAATTCAGGTGATCAACTCAGTAACTACTGTTAGAGTATTCTGCATTTACTCCCTGTTAACTGATGAAAATCAAATGCATCATTAGTGACATTTCTGCAGTGTTAAATATCACAGGGGCATTTTTCTCCTCACATACAGGGAAGTCTATGGACAATGTACGTGCATCAAAACAGCTATCTTAAGTGTATGCTGTTTTTATTCTCACAGATAAGAACAAAATATACCTAAAAATTCCTAGAACATCAGTGCATAGAGAAATGTGACTTGCTGATAATCCAATGTTTATAAATCAGCAGAGGAAAATGAAATGAGCATTAGTTCCTGAAGTATGCATTAGTCCTTCCTAAAATTATTCTGTCACGAGATGGGACATTACTACTGTATCATCTACTGATTTAGCGCATCCAAAACTTGAAAGGTAATTCTAATAGTAGTTGATCTGACTCTCATTAGCGTTGATAGTCAGCTGCTGTAGAAAAAAAGGGAACAAAACTGTCTCCCAAAACATAGGTGTGATAACCTGTACTGATAACTGAGCGGTGTCCATCCAGTGACTTTTCAGTTTCAAAATTTGACTGAAATTTTTGTCTCTACATCATAACATTTTGGGAGGGTTGGGGGAAGAGAATTTTCAAAGGGGGCAGCTTTACACTGCCCCCATGCAACTGCAGATCCCTTGAGCACAGACTTGCAGTACTTTTTTTTCCTGAAACAATCTGTTCTCTATTTTTAATATAAACTTGTATTATTCATTGACCTCTTAATTCTAAATTCAACAGCTGGATTTACTTTGCTATGACTGAACGGTTTTTTGTTGTCTTTGAAGGAGTGAGTTTACATACACATGTAAATATCAATTTACAAATAGATTTATGAATTTTTAATGTTGTGATTTTTTGGGGTTTTTGTTTTTGTCTGTTTGTTAGTTTTGTTTTTTAATTAACCTCCCTGATGTAAGACTAGGCCAAAGACCAGGCACTCTAAGATTCTGGTTCAGGAGGAATAAAAAACATAAGCTAAGCTATAATTCCAAACATACTGAAGATTCCATTAATTTTTAATATCTCGAAGATGATAGACTGTTGCTTTTCTTTCCTGTATAGACTTGTGCTATTGTTTGAGATCAGCTCCCCAGCAGTTTTTCAATGCTGTATGGTCCAAAAGAATAACTGAACCTAATTTCTGGGAAGGCCAAATTTGGAAACATGTTTTGGAATGGGTTATACTGACAGCAGGTAAATGAAATAAAACAATTGGGTTTCAAGGCCCATTTTGCCATCTTCCTTCTTATTGGCATCCACGCCATGTAATGCTCTCCATTCCAAACCTCAGAACAGTAGTAAAAGGAACACAAATTAAAGTTGAAATCAGAGATATGGGTTCAAGTACTGCATTTATGTCTGACTTTTTTCTGACTGTTCTACTTTCTGGAATTGGAGAGAAGGTTGGCTCTGCTTGGAGCAAGCCATTCCTCCTGCCTGTTTTTTCTGTCTGGAGCTGCATAGGCTTAGATAAGCTTAGGCAAAGGTAGAAAGAAGGACAAGAGTAAGAATGTTCACATCTGTTAAATACACTGAATTCTCCAACACATTTTTATTTTCTTTTTCTTTTCCTAACTCTTGCAGGTTAACTCTCTCCCTGAAACCTAAGCAGAGACTAAAGCCCCCCCAACAAGCAGAAATGGAATGTGAGGAATGTCTACTCAAAGTAAGCTACCTAAGCATCTAGTCATTTCCAGAATCATCTAACAAACAAAAGTGGAAAAGAACACTTCCAGTGCTATATCCTCCAATAGACATGTGGAAGTGCTATTCAGCACTTGTGAAACCTCATCCGAAGTACTATGCTTAGTTCTGCATTTCCCATGGCAAGAGATACCGGAGCAAATCCAGCAGATGCCAACAAGATGGTCAAGAAGTTGACATACAAGAGACTATGACAGAAGTGAATTTGTACAGCTTAAAGAAGAAAAGATGAAGGAGAAATTTTATTGCTATCTACTAATATCTAATCAGAGGATACAAATAAGATGGAACCAGATTCTTGAAGGTGCACAATAATACCTTGCAAAATGAAGGACCCAGATCAGAGTAGAGGAAATTCTGATTAGATATTGGGAAAAATGTTTCACCATTAATTTGACAAATAAGTGAATCAGTCTGTTCAGAGAGGCTGTGGAACTTCTACCCTTGGGAGTGTTCTAGACTCAACAGGACACAGCTCTGTCCTGAGTAGACCTGCTTAGAGCAGTGGTTGGATCAGATGAGTTCCAGTGGACATTTACAACTTAAATAATTCTATGATTCCATGCTTCCATAACACTAAATGTATTTACTTTTTCTTTGTCCCTTTTGCATTTATATGCACATGCTAAATAATTGGGCACGTAATCTTCTCTTATTTATCAATGATCTATGGCTAATTTTCATTGATGCCTAAGAAGATACTCAGACAATGTCATGTAGCAACATAATACAGACCTATTTGGAATAAATGGAAACTAGATTGGCTCTTATATGTAATAGCTTCTGCATTATCAAACCTAATGACCTGGTGGAAATCTTCAGTACAACTCTATAATTCTCAAAATCACAGAATTCAAGGGGTTGGAAGGGACCTCTGGAGATCATCTAGTCCAACCCCCTGCTAATGCAGGTTTCCTACAGTGGGTTACACAGGAAAGTGTCCAGGTGGGTCTTGGATATCTCCAGAGGAGGAGACTCCACAAACTCTCTGAGTGGCTTGTTCCAGTGCTCTGTGACCTTTAAAGTAAGGAAGTTTTTCCTCATATTCATATGGAACTTCCTGTGTTCCAGTGTGTGCCCATTGCCCCTTGTCCTGTCACTGGGTACCACTGAAAACAGCCAGACTCCACTTGACTGCCACCCAGTAGATATTCATAAACATTGATCAGATCCCCTCAGTCTTCTCTTCTCCAGACTGAATAGACCCAGACCTCTCTGCCTTTCCTTATATGGGAGATGCTCCAGGCCCATTATCATCTTTGTTGACCTCTGCTGGGCTCTTTCTTGAATTGGGGAGCCCAGAACTGGACACAGTACCCCAGGTGACACCTGACCAGGGTAGAGTAGAGGGAGAGAATCACCTCTGTCAGCCTGCTGGCCTTGCTGTTTTTTACGTACCCCAGCATACCATTGGCTTTCTTGGCCACCAGGGCACACTCATGGCTCATGGCCAACCTGTTCTCCACCAGGACACCCAGGTCCTTCTCTGCAGAGCTCCTCTCCAGTAAGACAGCCCCCAGCCTGTACTGATGCACGAGGTTATTCCTCCCCAGGAGTAGGACTCTACACTTGCCCCTGTTGAACCTCATAAAGCTCCTCTTCTCCCAACTCTCCAGCATGTCCAAGTCTCACTGAATGGCAACATAGTCTTTTGGCAAGTCAGCAACTCCTTCCATGCTGAGGGTGCATTCTATCCCTTCATCCACATCACTGATGAAGATGTTAAACAAGACTGGGACCAGTACAGACCCCTGAGGAACACTGCTAGCTGCAGGCCTCCTGTAACTAGATCACAGCCCTCTGAGCTCTGCCAGTCAGACAGTTCTCAATCCACCTCACTGTCCAGACATCTATCCCACACTTCCTAAGCTCACCTACCAGGATGTTATGGGAGACAGTGTCAAAAAAGGCTTTCTGAAGTCAGGGTACACAACATCCACTGCTCTCCCCTCATCTACCCAGCCAGGCTACCAGATTGGTCAAGCATGATTTTGCCTTGGTGAGTCCATGTTGATTACTCCTGATAGCTTTCTACTCTTCCACTTGCTTGGAGATGACATCCAGAATAAGCTGCTCCATCAGCTTCCCAGGGATGGAGGTGAGGCTGACTGGCCTGCACTTTCCAGGGCCTCCTTCTTGCCCTTTTAGGAGACTGGAGTGATATTGGCTTTTCTCCAGTCCTCAGACACTTCTCTCGTTCTCCACGACCTTTCAAAGATGATAGAGAGTAGTCCAGCAATTACTTCTGTCAGCTCCCTTGGCACATGACAATGCATTCTGTTGGGGCCCACAGATTTATGTGCATCAAGCTTGCCTAGACGATCTCTAACCAGATCCTCCTCGACCAAGGGAAGTCTTCCTTTCTCCAGTCTCTTTCTCTTACCCTCAGTGACTGGGATTCCTGAGGGGCAGTCTTAGCAGTAAGAACTGAAGGAAAGAAGGCCTTCTCAGTGTCCTTTGTTACTAGGGCACATTCACCACATTCAGCAGCAGGCCTTAGTCATTTTCCCTAGTCATTTTCCCATACATTTTCCCTAGTTCTCCTTTTGCTATTGACATACTTAAAGAATCCTTTCTTGTCGTCCTTGACTTCCCACACTAGACTTAATCCTAAGCGGGCATTAGCATTCCTCATCACATCCCTGCATGCCCTGACATCGTTCCTTCATTCTCCCTAAGTGCCCAGACCCTTTTTCCACACTCCGTAGACTTTCTTCTTCCATTTGAGCCTTTCCATGAGCTCCTTGCTCGTCCATGCAGGTCTCCTGCCACCTTTGCCTGATTTCTAACTCGTATGGATGCACATATCTTGACCTTGGAGGAAGTGGTGCTTGAATGTCTACTAACTCTCCTGGGCCCCCATCAAAATGTAATTCCAATGATCTAACCCATGGAATCCATTGCATTGGATAATAACCCATGGGATACCTTTAAGTAGTTCCTGGAAGACATCAAAGCTGGCTCTCCTGAAGTCCAGGGTTGGATTCCTACTTATTGCCTTGTTTCTTCCATGCAAGATCCTGAACTCTCCTATCTCATGATCTCTGAATTCAAGGCTTCCTCCAGCCTTCACATCCCCAGCCAGTCTTTCCTTGTTATTAAGAACAAGGTCCAGCAGCACACCCCTCCTTGCTGGCTCCTCCACCACCTGCATCAGAAAGTTATCTTCAATGCATTGCAGGAACCTCCTGGACTGTGTAAGCCTGGCAGTGTTCTTTTCCAGCAAATATCAGGGTGATTGGAGTCCCCCTTGAGAACCAGTGTCTGTGATTATGAGGCTACTTTCGGTCATCTGTAGAAGGCTTCATCAACTTCCTCCTCCTGATCAGGTGACCTGTAGTAAACACCCAAAACAGTGTCACCTATATTAACCTGCCCCTTCATTCTCACCCGTAAGCTCTCCACTCATTCATTATTTGTCCCTAGGCAGAGCTAAATGCATTCCAGTTGCTCACATAAAGAGCAGCTCCACCTCCTCGCCTCGCCAGTCTGTCTTTCCTAAAAAGCACACAGCCATCCATGACAGCATTCCAATCATGAGAGCTGTCCCACCATGTGTCCGTGTCTGCAATGAGATCACGGCCCTGCAACTGCACACAGATCTCTACTTCTTCCTGTTCATTTCCCATGCTGTGTGCATTGGTATACAGGCTCTTCAAAGAATGAAAGCATATGTAGGTAGTAAACAAGTATCCCTAGAGAGATGCAAGAGGATCTTCCACAGCTATATACACGCCTGAGGTGGCTGGCTTTCTGGATAATATCATGGGAGGCAGCTAATGAGCATTTGTCACTGTTCTGGTTGGCCTGGCTTATTCACAGGTTGATGGCAATGGCACGAGCAACGCGAGTTTGCAGCCGCTTCCCAAGTCCTTCAGTTTAAAGCCCGCCTCACTAAGTAAGCCTACAGAAGTAACACAGCAAGAGGCACTAAGTCTTTGGCAAGACTCGGGGAAGGGGATAGATAAAACCAAAAGGCATTTCAGGCATGAACAATAGTGGGAACAAGCTGCCCAGAGAGGTTGTAAAGTCTCCTTCTCTGGGGACAATCAAAACCTACCTGGATTCTTTCCTGTGTGACCTACTGTAGGGAACTGCTTTAGTACAGGGGGTTGACTGGGTGATCTCCAGAGGCCCCTACCAACTGCTGTGATTCTGTGGGATATTTCCAAACTGTGGATAATCAATAGGTACCGCTTCCCTCACTATAACTCTTGCTATTCGTAGCTTAAGGCTTCAGTACATCGAGGAAATTTAGGTCACGAGATCATTACATTGAAAATAAACTTCAACATAATTTCATGTCTTAAGTAAATATCTTCATTCTAACTAGTAAAGGTTAATATATTACCAGAAACTGAATATGTAGTGCAAGCAACCACCACAAAATGTACTTTCTCTAGATCATCTGTAGAGCTTTGAATTTCATCTAGTTATGGTGGTGGGTCCAGTATTTTACCAAAATAAAGAATTTTTGTTCTCAGAAATAAGTGATATGTCCATTTATAAGAATAAACCCCTTTAGAAAGTAATGTTTTTATTTTCTAGAGCTGAAATCTACCTCATACTGGTTAAACTTGCAAAGGAAAGCTGGCATTCCATGTCTGCACCTACCGATTCTCTTTCAAAACTGTCCATCAGGTGATATTGAGTGGGGTCCAACTAACACTTCTTTCTTCATTCTTACTTTTCACTAGCAAAAAGATCAGTCTTGGAATGTGTCCACCACGGCTACCTATTTATCACTCAAATGGTTTTGTCTTGCTTTTAAACCTGTACATTCCTCTCATATTTACATTTTTAGCACATCAACATAATCTCACAGGTTTTCCCATCACCTGCCAGCTCCAGAATCTTCTTTAACAGAGGAATGCTGTGCAACAAAATGATTTAATTCAATTTAAGATATCTTTTATTCACTAAGGTTCTTCTAGTGTATTTTGCAAAATTCCCATCTAAGTCAACCCTCAGCTATACATCCTGGTGTCTCAAGCACAGTGGCTGAACATCATACAACTGAAACCATGACACTGTATGCTCCCTTTTGATTACCACTTATTGGACAGTCATCTCTACTAATGTTTATATAATGTTGTTATACTTAAACCTATTCTTAAAAAACTTAAAGAAAAAATGAATTATATATCTCCCACTAAGAAATACTTTAAGCTGTTAACAATTTTAAGGTAGAGCTTTTACATGGCAATGTCTTTGATTAAAATGGTTTAAGTCCTGATTAAACTCTGCTTGATTGTGATAGGCTTGTCTTGCTAAATTACCAGGTTCCTGTACTTACAAAATTAGGGAACTGGCACCATTCTTTTGTGGCAGTATTCATATTCAAATAAATATATCTGTATACCTTAATTTTAAGAGCTAATATTTTTACAAATTCCAACAGCTTGAGAATTAATGCTATTTGGAATGTACAGGTCACACAACTCTAATAATCTAAAGACATAAGTCTTTTGAAACACAAATGAAAACAAGCCCCTTATAGTCACTTATTTAAAACATTAAAAATATGAGTTTCCTACTTAATTTATCTTTATGGATAATTCATAAAGAACACGAATCCAACAATGTTTACTAAGTTGTAAAAATTATTTGTATCTTTGAGAGAAGGTTAGCATATGCCAATTATTGTAACATCTTGGTGCCAGTACCACTTAGTAGTAAACAAAGCAATAAAAAGCTGTCAGAAAAGTAAACAACAAAATTCTTAATCAGCAACTGCTACTAAATTCAGAGTTGTTTCTACAGGACTGTAAGTTTGAAAACACTCATCTCCCTTTTTCTTGGGTTGTGCGGAAGTAGTTAGGACATAATGCATCAAGAGCAGCTTTTCTAGCCAAAAAGGATAACAAAATGCTTTTGAGAATGGAAAGAAGGGTGCATTGTATTGGAGCACACAATAGACTTTTTTTCAACCATTTCAAAGGTATCATCATTTTTCCAGGTGCTGCATTTGTAGAAACTAAGCATTTATCTGGCTAATGCATATAGTGTCATGCAGTATCTCAGACTTCCAAAAGTCATGAAACAAAGAGGTCGAACTCCTTTCTTCTCTTAGTACAGAATAAAGCCTCTGCACCACCAAAATAGTATTACACTGTCTTCAATCCTGGATGTTGCTTTGTTTTCTTCACTCTTGGTTGACTGGTAGAAGTTAAACAATAATACCTTGGAGATCCCATGTAAGCAATGCAGCAGTGGATGCTACCTGGTTAGACCTCAGCCTTTACAGAGAAAGAAAGGCAAAGAAAACAGTTTTCCCTGACAGCAACAAGTTCTAACGGCCAGTTATGTAAGCACAATTTTAAAACAGACACTATTAGGGAACACGCACCAGGATTACTGGATTGCAAAGGCAAATATGTTTTCTCACCTTTCTGCAGTAACCTGTGTATAAATATAGATGAAAACCTGGTTTCATGAAGAAACCTAGACCTATAAATCACTTAGATCAAATTTACAGATCTATTGTAAAGAAACGATGTTCTGGGAAACCTAATGGAAAAGAAGTCAAAAGAAGTCTAAGAGATTAGGATGTATCTTAAAGGAATCTTGGGGAATTCCATGACTAGTGGAATTAAGACCTATGGTATTTCTTCTCTATTTTTTCCTGTCTGAAATTTCAGTAGTGAAAAATAGAACACAGTAAGATGATATGGCACGATGATTTAATTGACATATGACTAATCATCTTTAAAAATGCTCATTTTTTTTTTAAAGCCACTAAACTCTGAATATAGACTATGGAACAATGACAGTTATGTGAGAAGCAAATAGAGATATTTGAAGGTTTTTAAAAAATAACTAGAATATCATCTCAATTTATTTATTTTTGTATTATTAATTGGACAAATATTTGAGATGTAGTATTTATTTTCCAAATCCAATAACACTATTTATGAAAATCGAGTATCTTCTATTTTGAGATCTAAAACAATAATTTTAACACAAATCTGTAATGACCCCATTTCTGTTTAACACATGAGAAAACAGTGCCAGATAGATTCATTGACTTGCTCAAGACCACACAATAACCAAATGGCAAAAAAAAAAGATCCAAGACAGTCCCAGCTATATTCTTTATTCTGTTTGCTTTTTGTAACACTCATGTATATGAACTCAAAGCACTTTCTGTGTTGAAAAGGAAAGGAATAATCTTGACTTTAAGAAAAAGACATATGTCAATTTTTCTGATACACAATTGTATGTATTGAAGTGCTGTTACGTTCCTTGAAAGAGATATATCACTACTGAATAAATTGTGTACAAACTTGCTGTGATGATTATACTGAGCCTGAGGAAGCATTCAAATATTTAAAAACAATACCTCATTTTCCAAATTGCAAAGGCATTGTGTTTTTCAACTCTTTGATTCAGTTTAGAATTTTTGCTGGTTGCCTTTGCCTTTTAAATTTTAACTCGCTTCAGCTTGGATAATAAAGATGTACTTAGTCTGTTCTAACTCTGTATGTAATTCTTTGTTTGTCCTCATTTCTTCTGAAAAAATATAACTGTTAGGTATTTTTGAGTTTTCTGCAAAATTTAAAATGGAATAAAGTTGTATTGTATATTGTATATTTGGCTTCCTAAGTTTTTCATTAGTTTTAATTGGGGTTTTAAGAATTACATCTTCAGAGACCATTTGAAAAGAGAAAAAAAAAAGAAGCTATGGAAAAACAATTATTTGGATGAAATTTTCTCATACTGGGGCCAATTATATTTAACACTATCCCCACAATACGTTTTCTTTTTAGCTGTATACACTATTTTTTACACGTCCTCATATCTAGAATTTGAGGTTTCCTGAAAGACAAAGCTATCACCCCAGACCACAATAAATCCTGGGGAATCTATCAAGAAATGTTCTTCTCACTAATAAGGGAGAAATATTAGAAATCTTATAATAGCAAAGGAAATGAAGTACTTTGAAAACGATTGGTGTCTTTTCCAAATGTACTGGGATTCTTGCAAGTTATTTATTTTACAAGAATACTAAGAAGATACTTTGCCTTGCTTTTCATAAAAAAAAAAACAATTGACCCAGAACTTGAAATGAAAGTCTCGGAAATACTAGTCTTATTCTGAAATTTCTTGAATATATTCATAAAGTAATTTGTTACAGTTCACCTGGTGTTTGCATATTATAGCTCTTCATTTCATTCACAAAGTTTAACTGCGAGAATTTATTTTTGCTAAGAAAGTCATGAAACAGTCTATTTTTCTAAGCTTCCTTACTCCACTTTGCTTTACTACTTCTAAAACAGAGGCCTATCTGAAGCATTTTCACCAATCCCATAAAATGAAAATAAAAACCACTGGCCCCTTCAATTTTAAAGCAGGATGTCTTGTCAAAATAACAAGGTTACCCTTATAAAAAGAAGGTTAAAAAACTGCAAAAATACTGTTCATGGAATTTTTAATTCCTCTTTGAACAGGCTTTGAACAGGCATCATAAAAATTACAACTTAAAATTTTCAATGGCCTCCAAAATCCTAACAAAAAAATGGTACATATACTCTTCCTGCCATGACTTGTGATCCCCTCAGTAACTCATCAGTGACAGAGAAAAGGCTGAGTGTACACAAACCAACCTTGATGATTTACCAAAATTTTACTTCTTTGCATTCAAAAAACAGAAGCATATTCAGTCTTAAAGACTGAAAGACCCAGATACATAGCATTTTTTTTCTGAGCAAGAAAGAGGAATAGATTGAAAAGAGCATTAAATGAAACATTTGTTCATTTTGAAGCATATGACTTGTTCTTCCAATTCTTACACTTTCAAAAAATAACATCATTAACTTTGGACAAGCATGAGTTCACACAAGTGATGCAAAGGTGTAGCCACAGAATGGCTGCTTGAAAACCAAAGATTCTGAAAGACAGATTTTAATGACTACTGACGTGAAAGTGCAGCTCTAATTTAGAATTCCCAAACCTGTTTTTATTTCTCAATTATATACAAAGTGGAAATGAGGCAAGCAGTAGGCAGAAATAAAGCAATAGCGCCAGAGCACATTCAGGTATGTCTTGCTGAGATTTATGGCCAAGGCTCCATAGTAAAGAATACAGCGTGTACCACAGAAACGCACAAAGCAATCTTCGTACGGAAAGGGTTCTATTATTTATTCATCGAGCATATCATACTGTAAAAATCAGATTATCTGGGGAATCAGAAATCCAGAGGGTGAGCACCAAGCATTGCCCCTCTGCCCACCGTTCTCAGCACAAATCTTTTATTCACAATGTCCGCTTCATATTCACATAGAAGCCTGTGGCTTTCCGCTAAAGGGAAGTGGTTCCAGCTACTAGAAATGAAGACAGAATAATGAATTGATCGATCAAATACAATACCCTACTGATTCCGACAGAGGATTTGGATTTAAAAGAGACGTCTGTGATGGTCAGGAAGGGCGAAATAGGCATTGCTGAGCCGCACACTGCAGAACACATCCACAGCCCATTTAACAGGGAACAATGGACTAGTAAACGATGGACTCCTCCCTTTGGCTACGAAACCATTAGCCTATTTTCTCATCTAAACCCGCTCAAACTATAAGACCCTAACCCTGGATTTCCCAGATCCCCTCCCCGCTCCCAGCGCGCTCCACTGCTGTAACCCGATCTGGGTAGCACGCGCGCTTCACCCTTCCCACCGGCACCGGGCTCAGGGAGCCGGGCACCCCGGCGCGCCGCGGGCAGGCGGCGGAGCGGGGCCGGGGCCGGGGCGGAGCGCGGCGGAGGCTCCGCTCGGGGCTCCGCGCTCCCGCCCACGTGC
>WBMW01003947.1:0-46967 GCA_013396635.1 Penelope pileata | reverse complement strand
CGCTCGGAAATCCTTAAAGCCGGGATGGAGCCGGAGCGGGGAGAGCGGAGCGGGGGGCGCGGGCTCTCCGTAGGAGCCGCTCCTTTCTCCGGGGCCCGCAGCCCGCGCGGCGCTGCGAGGCCAAGTTGCTCGCGCTTGAATTCACCGAGAACTTTGCCGTGGGTTATAAACGAGTTGCTACTCCCTAAACTCCTCCTACCGCCACCCTCCATCCCACTTTCAATCTTTGGCATATCGGGTCCAGAAATCGGCTGTTTCCCAACTTGCAGTCATCTCCTGGTCTGCCATCTTCCCCGATGAGTAAGCTCTCTCCCTCCTGCGAGTAATGCTGGCTGTAAATCAATGCAAGGAAGGTTTAATTATAGCGGTGCTGAGACTGCTGTTACAGAGATGCTTTTGCATTATAAACCTCTGGTTTCAGGAGTTTCTAACTGCTACAGGAAAACATTTGAAGCTAAAATTTACAGAGCAGGAACTTCATACTAAACAGTATTTTCTAAATAAGTTTTGTATTTCAAATTCTTTTGGACTTATGTGGAGTGAATAATCCAAAACTGAAGGAAAATTCTCACTTCAATTTTTCTTTAAAGTGAAATTTTTATTTGTCCTGTGTGACAATATTCTGAATCCTCACACTTCTTATTAATGACAAAAGTACAATTGCTAAGCTTCTGACAAAACATGAAACAGAAACATGCAGGTGTTCATCTGAGAACTATCAGCATGTATTTGTCAAGTCTTTCTACACTGTTTACTGTTTGCCGGAATGTCAGTAATAAGCAAGATGGCCTCACAGAAATCTCTCTCCTGCAGCATCTCTTAAAAGAAAAAAAAATTCTTCCAATCAGTGTTAATCTACCCATTAGACTGCTCTGATTAGCTTCACCCTCAACTTCTGCTTCCTCTATCACAGAACTGACATTGCCCTCCCTATTCCCGTTCCTTCACAGATTTGCAATCATTACAAGCCTCAAACATTTCTTTCTAAGTTTCTTAATTTCTTGTAAATGGAAATGTACACCTACGTCAACTGTTTGAAGTGTTAATACATTTTTCCATTCTCCATACTAAATGTCAGTCTTACTTCCCAGAGACACACAGTTCCTAAAATCAAGATTCACCCTCTAAAGATGTACATCCAAACTTTCCCTATTCAATAGAACTCCAAGTCCACAGTTTTCCACACCAACAACATTTTCCTAGGTAATCCACCATCCCCTCATTGTTTCTTTCCTGCTCTGCTGGTCTCCCCAGCCAGTTTCAGATACGTTGTGACAAATACTATAAATACTTGGAAGGACCCACAGTGCTTCCACTGAAAGAAGCCTCAGCTTGATCTCACACATTTACCGAGTTTTGGTCCTCTTGCTGTTTACCAGTCACACCAGACTTTCTGAACCAGACACCTCTGATGCTGCCTGTTGCCGAGCTGGAGCCGGCTGTGGCAGTCCCGATGGTATGCAGAGGGTGCAGAACTTGGAAGAAGATGGAAGGAGAAAGGCTGAAGTGGGCCATGAGGAGAGAATGATGTCCAAAATGAAACCAGTGGGATAACTGCAGGGTGGGATACAGGCATATAGGATGCATATCCATGAAAAGACCATTTTCCTTCTCTTTACCACCATTCCTTTGTTGTAGTAGGACTGTACTTCAGAGCTGCTGGTTCCCTTTAGTCCCTAAAATTAGACTGCTTCTCTGATCTCTCTGTCATTTCACAGAGTCATAGAAATGCTCTTTGGAAGGGTCCTCTTGAAGTTGTGCAGTCCAACCTCCCACTCAAGATGAGACTGTGTCACTATCACCAGATTACATCAACCATGGCTTTGTTTCAGTCTCAAAAACCTCCAGCAACAGAGATATTGCAGCCTGCATGTAGAATCTGCTCCAGTTATGCACCACATTTCTGATGAAGATTTTCATGATGTTCAATCTGAACCTCCCAGTCAGGGGCCCTTGCTGTGCAGTACGCTACTGTGGAGCTGAAATTTGTTGTCTTAAGCAGCTACCCTTCAAGTAGCTGTAGGCTACTATTGGATGGCCTTTCATCTCCTCCACAGCTGACTCAACAACTCAGCTCCCTCATGCACTCCTAACAGACTGCACTGTTTTCCAGGCTCTGAGATCCTGGTAGCCTTTTCCTGTGCTCCCAGCATTTTGGCCCCAGAATGAGACTCTCATGGTGATGTGCTTATCATCAACTGTCCACCTGATGGTGAGCCATCATTCTCCATCCTCTGATCCCACTGTACAGTCATCCTGTCCATAATTCCTCAGTTTCCAAATGAGAATGTTCTGGGGTGTTGTTTCAGAAGCCTTACTAAATTGAAGCTATGCTACATCCACTGTCCTCTCCTCTGCACCTTTGTCTTTTTGTTTTGTAGACGGCAGGAAATTTGGCTAAACATTATTTGCCCTCAGTACGTCTGTAAGTCAAGTGTTTCTAACTATCTGCATGCTCTTTACATGTGGAAAAAGATCCAGAGATGTGGCTGGACCCTTCCAGCAATGGGGGTGAGGCTGACCAGTCCATAGCACTTTGGTCTTCCTCCTTGCCTTTCTTAAGGGTGGATGTAACATTAACATTTTCCTAGCTGTCAGGGACCTCTCTTACCACCATTACTTTCTACAAATGATAAACAATCACAATGGCCATTGCCCTTTTGGTCAGTCTGATCTGATCTTATCTATTTGAATTTATTAGGCCAGATATTCACCATTCAATCCAATGTTTTTGGAGTTCACCTGATGTTCTGAAAACCAGTTTGACAGATAATCAAAGCACATTACCAATTTAAATAAAAAATATTTTCTCCTGGAAACACAGAAAAGGCAGCAGTTGAAGTACAAGTACAAGCTTATCTATATTGCATTGCCAGTACTTTTGCAAGTAGAACAGAAAGTACTGCATCAGAATTCATCTAGGCAGGTACAAGAATCTTTTTCATACAAAATATTTGGTTCTTGGGAAGGGGGAAATAAGGCCTTTTTTTGTGCTTTTTTTCTTTCTTCAGAAGCTGTACTGTATCTTCATGCCAATGAGATTTGCATAAAATTAGTTGTACTTTTGCAAGTCTATCTTGCTTTAATTTGGATCTGTAGTGTAACATGCAGTAGTGTACAGGCTGATGTAAGCTGAGATAGGTTTGCTGACAGACATTTTTGGTAAGAGTCCATCCCTGCGATCCCCTGTGGCTCCAAATTTAAAATCAACAGATTATTAGAAAATCCAGCTCTGATCTGTTAAATCTTATGCTGACAGTGATTCATTTCGTGGATTGTTTTCAAAATGAATACTCTTTTTTTCTACTTTGAAACACATCCTACATTTTTTCTGTAGTAGTGCTACAGAGAGACACTCACGTGAAACTGACAATTGTCATATGCTTTAAGTAAAGACCAGATAGCAAGGCAAGGTTGTTGGCTAATGGTGATTGTCATGAGTAGTCAAGACAGTCTGAGATCTTTCCTGTGCCACCTGTAATTCCGTCTGTGTCGCAATCGCTTACCTCCACAGGTGTGGCAGAACAGCATGCTTGTGCATGATCAGATCACGGAGCTGGGTTGTTTTACATGTTGTTTAACTCATCTGACACAAGTCAGTAATCTAGTTTACACAGCAGCCTGTGAGCATGGCACTGTGATATTCAAACACAGAGAGAAATCTTTTGAGTTTGCTTTACCGCTGGAACAACTGTGACAGGCTAAAGCCTAACTTTTACATTGTCATGTAGCATTTGTGATCAGCTTCAGATGCTGACTAAATCAATTCTTGCTTGTAGTGACTGTAAATGCCAATACACAAAATAATCATGAAGTTTCAGGCAGTGCAATAAATGCACTTGTTCATCAGCACTTGTGCAAAATAACAAAGATGTAAAAGCAGACCATCGTAACTTACAAATTTCCATTAACTTTGCAGAATTTGTTTAAACTAAGTTTTATGACATTCAAGATCATCCATGCAGAAAGAAAACAATAACTCCAAGTTTGCTAACAAAAAGTATCGGAAGGCTTGACTTTTTAAGGTACATTTGGTTTGTAGCCTCACTAGGATAGGAATTTTTACTGATTGACATAGCAGATCTTTGAATTATGGCACCATACAAACAACAAGAATAAAACTGCACACATGCATTCCTATGGCTCCAAACCCTTTCTTCTGCGCACATTCTTAACAGTCCTACCAATAACTACAGTACAAAGAGAAGTTACTTTAAATTTCTAATGGAGTGGGACATCTCACAACCTCACATTGAAGACAACTAGGATTTTTTTGTCCATTTTTTTAAAGTTAATTATTTAAAAATATTTTCAGTAAGTATTGATTGCTGCAGTGGCTTTTGGAGAATGAAGAAGAATTTCTAGCAATGTTAAGAAAATAATAATGTTTATATTTGCATTTTAAAAAACAAGTGTATGACCAGTTGTTTATTAGACCAGTGTGCCAACCCACTGTCAGAACATTTTGTTCCTAAAGCACAGAATATTTATATTTCCCTGCAAACTATGTTTTAAAGGAGACATAGTATCATTATCTAAAAGAAAAATATATATATTAGTAGTGGTATTTGTTGATAATGTATCCAATATGTAGTCGGCAATTTTTTTTCTGACTTCCCTGGCTTATTTCACAGCAGAATCCTCAAAAGTATGAAGTCTGCTGAAGTCTCAATAGCAACAGAACATTCTGCATTTGAGAGTTGTAACTGAAAATGATTTAGAATAATACATTTCTTTTTCCATTTTCCTGGAACTTGCCTGAGCCTCCTCACAGGAGATGGGAACTTCCCAGGTGAATTGAGGCTTGAATATGAGAGCTACTGTTCCAGCCGTAGCACCTATTAGGCTTGCATTAGCATCTCTGAGCTCTCTGTATGAATTACACCTTAGCAGGAAGAGGTCCATAAAATTAAATGTAGCATTTAAACTCACAAGAAAATGCCATTTTAAGTTAGGTAGGATTCTTAACCTTTCACACCTGTTTTTAAAAACATGGACTTGCTTTCAAGAAATCCTTGAGAAGACAAAAAGGATAGTGTTCTAAAGGTAGCAATTTTGTTTGTTTTCCTATCTTTGTTTACAAAGATTTTGACAATATTTTCGAGGCACTGTACTTACAGTAGTAGCAATAACTGCACTAGATAAACTGTTGCACCTTTTATTCCTCCAAAATGGTGCTGCAATTCTTAGCAGATACTTATGATGATGATGATGCAATGAAGTAATTTCAACATATAGAAAATAATTGGGGACAGTTATTTTGTATCTTAATTTCCTGAACTCATAATGACATGCAAACCACCGCATTTTATTTTTGACCTCAACATAAGGGAAGCATTTTTTCTAAGTGCAATAGAATATATTCAAAATTGAGATGAAAACACAACCTCGAAGGTGAATGTGTTAAGGAGGTAACAAGTCTAATTGGATAAGAAAAATCATACAGCAGTATAAATAGGAAACTAATAATGTCCCCCTAATTCATGACTAAGATACTTCTGCAATAATTTAAATGTTTGTGCAGTGTGAGAATAAAGTGAAAGAAACTCAGCTGTATTGTCTATACAGGAACTGAACCAATGCTAAAACACCCAGGCTGGATGATGGCAAATTTTGTTCAGTGGTATCTGCCACTGACAATAGCACTGATGTTAATCCTGCCGTAATTCAGCACTATGACATTTAAGAAACTGTATCATGTTTTACATAAAATTCTAAATTTTTACTGAATTCTCTTAAGTCCAATTAGCTCGAATTTTGGATATAATGGATGGTCATTAACTGTGAGTCTAAATTTTTGTGTGTGTGTGTGTGACTCATGAAACAGAAACACATTCCTGCTGCTAGCAATGGAAAATGAATTCAGTAGATCATCATTCTATAAATCAATTGAAAACATGAATTATTAAAAAGGGAAAAATTGAGTGCTTTAAAAAGTAAAGGCCTGATTAAATATAAAAGAAGTTGTTAGATGTAGAACTACAAATCATAGCAAAAGAAGGTATTACAAGAACATACCCACATAAATCTCACATAATTTGCTTGTAGAATTCACTTAGATTCAATAATTGTGTACTTATTTACAATTACAAAGGGACATTTATGGTAAGAGCAATGCATCCGTTTCAATATACATTCCTAAATCCTGTTGCAGAGAGAAATTAACAATATCAGTAGTCCTTGTTTGTTGAATGTCTTTTGTAAGTTATGGAGTGACTCCATAATTAAACTCTACTAAAATCATTGTTAGTGTGATAAAAGGGGGATTAATCTAAAAATATATAATTATGCCAATTTGACCTAATAGGTATCACCAACTAAGTAGGCCGCCTTCCCAGTTTGCAGAGAAATTTTCCTAGGGATAGCTCCACTGGGATTTTCATTTTTGATACAGTTTGTTGATGAGTAATAACACTTTCTATTTTGAGGGGAAAAAAAAATAAAAGGATTTAATTTCACTAGCTATCTAATCCAGTGTCTTCCATACTTAAGCATAATTAAAATGTGTAATTTATTACCCGGTATATGACATTTTTGAGTGTTCTTAAGCTTTCCCTGTGTTCAGCTACAATTAATTCAAAGATGTTGAGGTCAGCTGCTTCAGAGCCAGCCCAGCCAGATCCACAGCAACAGATCTTGAGGTACAGGGGAATTTTGGAAGTTTCCTTTGTCAAGGAAACACTGGGAAAGTGGAGCCACTTGACAGCAAGCTACAGCTCTTGTGAGAGAGGCATTGCCAGGGCAATGGAGACCGCATCCATGCCCTTAAAAGATGTCTCCGAGAGGGCAACCATCACTGCCACCAAGCAGAGGGAGAGGAAGTCAGCATGTGCTGCTCCCCAGAGTGTGCTGCAGCAGCAGATATGGTAGCTTGTGCGGCAGAGTGCTGAAGTTCTGCCAGCTCTAGAAGTGAGGGGCACTCATTCTGATTGACCCTAGAGGCAGAATGGTGAGCACTCAGTGCCAAGCTAAGACTGTGGCTCTGTAAGGGGGATATGCATCATCCAAGCCAGAGATAACCAGTGCCTCCACCCAAACACAGGGAGAAGTGGCTGTGCAGACCCGAGGCTGTGGGAAGTGTGCAGGCCTTTCTCCTGAAGCAGAGGTGGGTGGCAATTTAGTCTGCACAAGGTGTGCCCAGATGGAGGACCTCCTATGACAGGTGACTGATGTGCAGGAGACAGTCAAAAGTCTGTGTAGACATTTCTGTAATGCAGAAATGGAGACAGATAACTGGATTTGAGTGCAACCTGCACTGAATCCACAGCCCCAAACTCCCCCGCCAGCACATCCGGTAAGAGTGGAAGCCAACAGTGCTAAAAAATAGTAAATTGCCAGGGCAAAGATTAGCAGGAGGAATAAACCTTCCTCAAAGCCTGAAGTGCCACTGCAGAACCGCTTCATGGCTCTGCGGAAAGAGGAGGTAAAAGAATCTCTAATGGATAGGTCCTCAGACCTGAGTAAGGCAGGCAGACCAGCTCCCTGTTACATAAAAACTTCAGCAACTAAGAAAAAGCAATGGGTGATAGTGGTGGATGACTCTCTTCTGAGGGGTACAGGGGCACCCATTTGTTGTCTGACTACAACCTGCTGCTGCTTTTTCACGTAGGCACCAGTGACAGAGCTGTGAGCAACCTGAAGAATGTCAAGAGGGACTAAAAGGCACTGGGAGCAGCAATGAAGGACTCAGGAGTGCAAGTAGTCTTTTCATCAATTCTGTCAGTTAAAGGGAAGGGAAGGGAAGGGATAGGGATGATAAAAATTGAAAAAATCAACAAACAGTTAAGGGAGTGGTGTCACGGGCATGGCTTTGGCTATTTATACCATGGGACTCGCATTGAGAAATCCAGTCTTCTGGGGTCTGACAGGGTCCACCTTTCAGAGAAGGGGTAGAGTATCTTTGGCAACAAGCTTTCCAACTTAGTCAGGAGGGCTTTAAACTAAAGTTGCCGGAGGGGGATCCTCAATCTATCTCACTTTGAGGCCAATGACAGTAACAGAGACCCCAGGCCTGGAGAAGGATCACAGGCTAGGAAGACCGCACCTGAAGTGGAGGACAAGGGAACTCTGATCGGTAAATCAGCCTCAATGATGGCCCAACAAAAATGCCTCTACACTAATGTACAGGGTATGAGGAACAAGCAGGAAGAGTTAGATGTGTGTGTGTGCCTACAGGGCTATGATGTCATTGTCATCACTGAGATGTGGTGGGATGGCTGTCATAACTGGAGCATAAAAATAGATGGGTATAAACTTTTTAGGAAAGACAGGCAGGGGAAAAGGGGAGGAGGTGTTGCCCTCTGTGCCAATGACAAGCTGGAGTTCATGGAGGTCCTCTTGGGGATGAATGAGGAGCTGCCAGAGAGCTTGTGGGTCAGGGTTAAAGGGAAGGCAGGGGAAGGAGAGGAAGAGGAAGAAGGAAGTGGAGGTCTGCTATAGGCCACCTGATGAGGAAGACCAAGTGGATGAGGTCCTCTATAAACGTATAGAAACAGTTTCACATTCAGAAACTAGTCCTCGTGGGGGACTTAGCCACCCTGCTATCTGTTGGAAGGACGACACAGCAGGGCAACAGCAATCGGAGGGGTTCCTGGAATGCATTGATGATAACTTCCTCTTCCAAGAGGGACAGGAACCCATGAGAAAAGGTACAATGCTGGACCTGGTCCTCACCAATTAGGAGGGGCTGGTGAGAAAAGTGAAGTTCAAAGGCAGCCTTGGCTGCAGTGACCATGAAATGATAGATTTCAAGATCCTTAAGGCATCAAAGAGGGTGCGCAGCAAAATCGCTACCACAGACTTCAAGAGAGCAGACTTTGACCTCTTCAGGGATGTGCTTGGCAGGGTGTCATGGGACAAAGCCCTGGAGGGAAGAGGGGCCCAAGAAAGCTGGTTGGTATTCAAGGGCTATCTCCAAGCCCAGGAGCAGTGCATCCCAAAAAAGAGGAAGGCAGGTAAGAATGCCAGGAGGCCTCCGTGGATTAACAAGGAGCTCCTGGACTTACTGGGGTGCAAAAAGAAAGTCTATAGGGAGTGGAAGCAAGAACAGGTTAGTTGGGAAGAATACAGAGATGCTGTCTGACCACGGTAGAAAAACTAAAGCTCAGATAGAATTAAATCTAGCCAGGGACGTAAAGGGGAACAGGAAGAATCTTGATCTGGATAGGCTGGATTGCTGGGCTGAGGTCAATGCGATGAGGTTCAACAAGGCCAAGTGCCGGGTCCTGCACTTTAGTCACAATAACCCCATGCAATGCTATAGGCTTGGGGCAGAGTGGCTGGGAGACTGTGCAGAGGAAAAGGACCTGGGGGTGTTGGCTGATGCTCAACTGAACATGAGCCGACAGTGTGCCCAGGTAACCAAGAAGGCCAATGGCATCCTGGCCTGTATTAGAATTAGTGTAGCCAGCAGGAGCAGGGAGGTGATCATTCCCCTGTACTCAGCTCTGGTGAGGCTGCACCTTGAGAACTGTGTTCAGTTTTGGGCCCCTCCCTGCAAGAAAGACATCGAGGCCCTGGAACGGGTCCGGAGAAAGGCAACAAAACTGGTGAGGGGTCTAGAGCACATGTCTTAGGAGGAGCGGCTGAGGGAGCTGGGATTGTTTAGTCTGGAGAAGAGGAGGCTCAGGGGAGACCTCATTGCACTGTACAACTTCCTGAAGGGAGATTGTGATGAGGAGGGGGTCGGCTTCTTCTCCCAGATAACTAATGATAAGACGAGAGGGAATGGCCACAAGTTGCACCGGGGGAGATTCAGGTTAGATATAAGGAAAAACTTATTCTCTGAAAGAGAAAAACTTATAATATCAACACCCTGTTTTACAAGGGCAGGTAGTGACAGGACAAAGGGTAATGGCTATAAACTGGAAGAGGGTAGATTTAGACTAGGTAAAGGGAAGAAATTATTCACTGTGAGGGTGGTGAGACACTGGAACAGGTTGCCCAGAGAAGTTGTGGATGCCCCCTCCCTGGAAGCATTTAAGGCCAGGCTGGATGGGGCTTTGAGCAACCTGGTCTAGCGGGAGGTGTCCTTGCTCATAGCAGGGGAGTTGGAACAAGATGATCTCTAAGGTCCCTTCCAACTTAAACCATTCTACGATTCTATGTACTTTTCTCCTAATGAATGTGACATAAATACCAAATTAATTTATAATATAAAATAAAATATAAATGAAATCCACTAAAATATTTACTATTGTACAGACTGATACATGGTTTTTAGAATCTGAACACAAACCCAAAGCTAACAGTTCCTTGTGATCACAGGTTTTGTCTCTTACAGAGAATATGTATGCTAAAAGGATGTTTCTTTGAATATATCAAAATCTACATTACAAGTGAATAAACTTTCTATGCATATTATTTTCTTGTTCTGTCTACTAAAGCACTGAATTCAGTTATGTGAAAAACATTCATAGCAACCCAGCCACACAGAAGAGACACATCCAAAGCCATCCCTCTCCTCTTAGCCAGGTGATTTGGGAATTATGAAGGAATTTGGGAAGTATGTAGGAACCATGTGTTTGATACAGGTACATGGACAGACATAGCTAAAGATTTAGCTTTGACTCCCCCAGTCAAATGCAGAGCTTTACTGATGAAAACCCGATTTGACTAAGATGAAAGGTGTTTTTCTCCCACTAAGATAAAAATTTCAATAATCTCCTACTTGGAGTAAAGAGCAAAGGCTAAGTCTCTTTCAGAAGCACACTAAAAATCAGCAGCTAGATTCTCCCTAGTGCTATATAATTACTTCATGTAAAAAAGGGCAGATCTTTAAAACTTTCCCTTGCTTGCTTTGATTTGCAGCTGGAGGAGGAAACAACAGCAAGTTATTACTTTCCCAGCTGGATAGCAGAAGAGGAAGAGAGGAGGGATTAAGCACAGTTGGTGTTCATCTCACTTCCTCTTCTTCTACACTGTACCTACAGCAGCAAATTAAATGAAGCATAATCCAAGAGATAGGCTCTATGGAGTTTCTTCCTTCTGTAGCAATAAGCACTACTTTGAATCAAACTTTGTTTCCCGGGTAGTTCATAAATAATATGACTACAAAGCATCCACTGATTGGAAGAATCACGAAGTGAGAGTCTAGCCCATTCTGAACAAGCTCTGAAGGAGAAAGGTACTTATCCTTTTTCTCCAATTTATTTTCCACTTTATCAGTTGAGTTATTGATCTGTTCACTTCCAGCAGAGGAACAGGGGTGGCATCTATGATATTTTAGTAAGGGTAGACTTGATGAAACATAATGACTTCAGATTGCAGGGATTTAGGAGCACTTCATTCATATAAGACTTACACAGTATTAAACCCTCTTAATTTTACTTTATCTCCTACAAACAGGAAAGCCTACAAGTTAAAAGCAAACTTCATTCAAACCTAGTTTCACCCAGCTCTCAGTGAAAAATCATAAAATCATACTGGATTAACATTAGGGAAAAAAATCAGAATAAGAAAAAAGAAGAGTGCTTAACGAAATTCCAAATTAGGTGAATTTTGCAAGTTTTCACCAATCTCTTTAATAAGGTGCTGGAAAATTCAAGACCAACATTCACATTATAATTTGAAAAGACTATGCTTTTGGATAAAGCTGGATAAGATGTTTATTTAGAACTAGACATTTGAATTCTTTGGCTGCTTTATATTAGTCAAGTCATATCTGAAAGTTTTACTCATTAACTTAATTAGTTTCACAATTTCTAATGAGGGTTTGAATTACTCAGCATCCTCACACATATATTTCCACTATTTAAGTTCTTTTAAGAGACAAAGAAGGCTAGTACATATTACAGTAACTCAACTGACCCATTATTTTTGATAGGGCTAACCTCGAAATAACTGCGCTTTAAGTTGACATTTTTCTCTCAACATCTCTTTATTCCTCAAGACTCTCGCATGTGCTTTAACAGTTTTCCTTAACTTTATCAACCTAGATAGAAAGAAAAAGTAAAAATGCTTTTATAACAAGCTCTAAAACTGTGACTTTGCAGGAATAGGTCAGTAGGTATTTCAGTAGACTGATTTCAGGTGAAAAGAAAGCAAATAAATTGAAAGGTTTATAGCAATAGATACTTATTCTTAAAGCCTCCTAGAAGAGTTCTGCAACTCTTTTTTTTTTTTTTGGTGAAGTAGTAGATCCATCAGCCATTGTTGGCATGACTAATAGAGGTTATTTACTTCTTGAAAACAGTTTTCAGAAGAAAATTACATTCTCCTGTATAAGATATTTCAGTTATCGGACAGCTTGATTAACATGTATCTGACTTTAACATTGTCATATATAATGCATTAAAACTAGTTACAGTATGGAAATCTCCAACATACCAGAAATCACATTTTGTTTTAATTAGAAAGTAAGGAATCAATATCAATCATTTTTCCAATAAGTGATTTTTAAAAAAATAAATCATATAGATGTAAATTTTCCTAACAAGTGATATTTCCAGTAAAAGGTTTCTCAGTTACTTGCTTTTCATGAATCAAAAATATGAACAGATCGAATAGTGAAATGTAATTTGACATGTCAGTGGATTACTTAATATTTAAATGAAGAGTAGAGGAGAAAGAAACGTTCATTAACATGGGTAGGTGAATGTGAATATTGCCAGTTTATTTTCCCATCTGTAATTCTCCAAAGTAAATTCCTTTATTGAAGGATATTAACTTGAGATATTAAAAAGAAAATGTTATTTATCAAAACTGTAACTTATTACCTGTGCATCTCATACTTACTGAAAATATCCTGGTGATATCAATCTTTACTTACTGAGCTTAGTTCATTTTGATTTGATGGTCCTCTAACTAGAAGGTTTTTCTGCTGTCTTAATTTAAAGCTGGATTGCTCAGCTCATATATGAGCTACAGGTGAATGTTATTTGAATTGCAGTATTTGCCTGTAGCCTGTATAATATATCAGTTTCAGTTGTGCTCTGAAAATATGGAATTCATTGGCTGAAAATTCTCTTACATTTGTCAAGTGAATCATTTGCATAAAGAAAGTACTGCCCTCCAGAGACAAAATTGAAAGATCTCATAAGCAATTGTTTACACAGCAAAATGCAATATTTTTTCACGTTTCTTCTTTTACAAAAGTGGTGGAATGCTTTGGTATTATCACACCAGCTAGCATCAACATCATTCTCTTCAATCCTATTTCATCTCATCAGTATTTTCAAGTTAAGAGAAGTAGAGAAAGATTAAATGATTAAAAACTATTTTTCACTCCTTTAAAAAATAGTCAGTGAGATTCTGCTTGATATTTGCAGGGTTTATAAGTCCTATATGGATGTAACTATCCAAGGCAGCAATCGCAAAGAAGAGAAACTTGGAAACTGCTCTTATCTCTCTCTCTCTCAAGTCAGTGTTCACTAAAGCATTGTTGCCCTACTTCCCCTCTAACTCATCAACAGATACTTACAGAGGCATGAATAGTAGCCTCCGAAATTACTGCTTCTTTTAGAGCACTGCTTGTACCAACAAGGTCTAGTGCAATCAGATGTTAAATTTGTACTTCAAAAGGCATTAAGATAGGGTATGAGATACTGAAAATTGAAAGGGCCATGGCATGGATGCTTTCCACTAGACAATATTGCTTAAAGCCCTATCCAACCAGGCCTTGAACACTTCAAGGGATGAGGCATCCAGAGCTTCTCTGGACAACCTGTTCCAGTGCCTCAGCACCATCATCATGAGGAATTTCTTCTGAATGTCTAATTTAAGTCTACCTTCTTTTGTTTAAAATCATTACCCCTTGTCCTATCACTACAATCTCTGATAAAATAGTTCCTAGCCACCTTTCTTGCAGGCCCTCTTTATATACTAGAAGGCTGTTGTAAGGTCTTCCAAAGCCTCCTCCTCCAGGCTGAATAACCCCAACTACCTCAGCCTTTGTTCATAGGAGCAGCCCTCTGATCATCCTCGTGGCCCTCCTCTGGACCCTCTCCAAGAGCTTCATGCCCTTTTTATGTTGGGGACCCTAGACCCGGATGTAGCACTCCAGATGGAGCCTCACAAGGGCATCACGGAGAGGGACAATCACTTCTTTTTCCCTGCTGGCCACCCCTCTTTTGATGCAGCCCAGGATATGGTTGGCTTTTTGGGCTGCAACCTCACTTTGCTGTCTCATGTTCAGTTTTTCATCAACCAACACCACAAGTCTTTCTCCTCAGGGCTGCTCTCAGTCTATTCTCTGCCCAGCCTGTATCTGCATTTTTAGAATTGCCCCAGCTTGGGTGCAGGACCTTGCACTTGGCTTTGTTTAACTTCATGAGGCTTGCATAGGCCCACCTCTCAAGCCTGTCTAGGTTTCTCTGGATGGCACCCCTTCCCTCCAGCATGTCAACCACACCACACACCTCGGTGTTTTTATCAAACTTGCTGACAATCCCACTGTTCATGTGACTGACAAAGATGTTAAATAGTTCTTGTCCCAATACATAACCCTCACGGACAACACTCATCACTCATCTCCACCTTGCCATCAAGCTAATGACTACAACGTTTTGAGTGCAGCTGTCTGGTTCATTCCTTTTTCACCAAGTAGTCCACCCATCAAATCCATGTTGCTCCATTTTAGAGACAAGGATGTTGTGTCAACAACATTTGACAGTGTCAAATGCTTAGCACAAGCCCAGGTAGGTGACGTCAGTTCCTCTTCCCTTATCCAGTAACAGTGTAATCCCATCATAGAAGGCCACCAAATTTTCCTACACAGAAGCAATGGATATCTTAATACCTTTTAAAGAATAAATTAAGTATAGGTTCTTTTTCTTTCAATCTGCTAGATATCATAAAATATGGAGCAATAAATTCTCTCTTCAGGTTCTATAAGCAAGCAAACAGCTTGTACTTCAGGGAATCAGAACTGATCCTGAAGTGCTGCTGATCATTTAGGCAATGAAATCATCTGGTTTTGGTCTTATTCTTGATGGACAGCTAATATTCATTAAATGCTGAAGAGAAAACCACCACCTAAATACTTCTTGATTTCTATGGCTGAAGTATAGTACTGAGTAAGAAATCATAATCCACTTACTGCTTTAATTACTGAAATAATTGCTGACAGTAAATGCTGTCATAAAAAGAGAATGTTGAAAAGTTATGGCTGAAATTATCAAGAAAATACAACTGTGTTCTCTAAGTGAAGTTAATATTCTTAGTGCATACTCTTCTGTCACTCTACTTGTAATAGCTATATTCCTGCCTTGTTTTCTTTTATCCATACTATCTTTCCACACTTTTTGCATTCATCAGTACGTTAACATTTGTGACAAACCATTGTAATTCTTAATTAAGTACATCACATAGGAGACATTTATTTTTAAGTAGCTGTGCAACCAGTCTTGATCTTTCCTACGGAAAAAGCTGCACAAAACAGGAATTACGGCAATTTTAAAAAATTTAACTGTATCCTTTGCATATTCTTGTCACTGTTCATATTAACCATAAGACGGAAAACTGGTAGCATAGATTTTCCATGAGATTTCTCTATTTGTCTGGCTGTGCTTCTTGGCAAAACACTTACTGCACTTACTGTAATCTTGGTTTATGAACTCAAATTTCTGTGATTTTTAGGGTGACAATTTCTCCAGATGTCTTCAAAATTTTCTGTGGCATGCAGAGGATTTTTCTGATAACCTTCTTAAGCTATCTGTATTTCTTTAAGTTTTAATTTATTATTAAACAAACCAGATAAAACTCACTGAATCGCCTGTGTTAAAGCTGCCAGTCCTACCACCTGGAATCACAGATGAGGAGCAAAAAAATATTTTTCTTGAATTTCTAAGTATGATTCAAAGTCAGAAGGGAACACCCAAAACAATTCCTCTCACTTGTAATGCTAATAGCATCTCATGAATTGGTGCAAAAGACAGTAGCAGTTGTTACTGCAGTATTACAGGATTGCCATGAATATAACTTCTGTTATCCCATCAGGGCTCATTAGAAAGCATTCTAGAGAAGCTTCAAAAATTTTGTTTACTGACTAACCTGGCACTCTTAGACTGAAAAACTGTTGCATCATCAATTGTAGTGTAGTTTTTCAAAGGTTTAATTAAAATTAAAATCAAAAAGTTTTAGGCTTGGATCTCTCCGAATACAATCATTTTTAGCTACTTAGCCATTTGTGGATTGTATCCCAGTAAACAAGCAGAAACCTTAAATATTCTTAGAAAATTGCAACTTCTACAATTGTATTCCAATTGCCTTTGAAGTACACCTTCTGCGACTTTACTATCTAGATTTTCTTGGGATGTTCCTACACAATCCTCTTAAAATATCTTTTAAAAGTTTGTGTTTACTTTTCTGGATTTATTTATTATGGGCCAAGAAGGTCTATTGTTCATCATTACTTGTTCTTTAATAGAGAGCTCACATGACTATTTTTGACAGTTTTGTGTTTTTTTGTTGTTTTTGTTTTGTTTTGTTTTGTTTTCCCAAATTGGACTTCGGGGTGTCTCAAAGATAGGCAAAATAATCTAACATTGGAATGACAGTCCTGAGCAGTGGGCCCAGGAGAACATCATGAGGTTCAACAAATCCAAGTGCAAGGTCTTGCACCTGCGTCTCAGCAACCCGCACTATCAATACAAGCTGGGAGATGAAAGGACAGAGCACAGCCCTGCTGAAAAGAACTGGTGGATGGCAAGCTGGACATGAGCCAGCAGTGTGCCCTCGCAGCCATCTGTCAGCCTTGCATCTGTCAGCAAATATATATTCCAGCTGTGAGAGTAAGGACATATTTCTAGGAGTAACAAAGGAATAATGGAGCTTCAGCTCAGCCTCTAATTAAAATATCACTTATTTGAACTGGGATTCAAGATCATAGAATCACACAACTGCAGGGCTTGAAAGGAACCTTGAAATCATTGAGTCCAACTCCCCTGCTAAAGCAGGTTCCATACAGTAGGTCACACAGGTGGGCATTCAGACAGGTCTTGAATATCTCCGGAGGAGATTCCGCAATCTCTCAGGACAGCCTGTTCCAGTGCTCTGTGACCTTTAAATTAAGGAAGTTTTTCCTCATATTCATATAGACCTTCCTGTGTTCCAGTTTGTGCCCATTGCCCCTTATCCTGTTACTGGGTACCACTGAAAACAGCCAGACCTCATCCACTTGACTGCCACCCATTAGAGATTTATAAACATTGATCAGATCCCCTCTCAGTCTTCTCTTCTTCAGGCTGAACAGCCCCAGGTCTCTTAGCCTTTTCTCATAAGGGAGATGCTCCAGGCCCTTTATCATCTTTGTTGTCCTCTACTGGGCTCTTTCTAGGAGATCCCTGTCTTTCTTGAACCAGGGAGCCCAGAACTGGACACGGTACTCCAGCTGTGGCCTCACCAGGCCAGAGTAGAGGAGGATCATCTCCGTCAGCCTGCTGGCCACACTCCTTTTAATGCAGCCCAGGACACCACTGGCCTTCTTGGCCACCAGGGTACACTCAGGGCTCATGCTCAACCTGTTCTCCACCAGGCCACCCATGTCCTTCCCTCTCTAGCAGGTCAGCCCCCAGCCTGTACTGGTGCATGCGGTTATTCCTCCCCAGGAGTAGGACTCTACACTTGCTAATGTTAAACCTCATCAGGCTTCTGGTGTGTCAGCCACCTCTCCAAGCTTTGTATCACCAGCAAGCTTGCTGAGGTTGCACTCTATTCCTTCATTCAGGTTATTGACGCTTGGGTTCTATTTGGAACTGTAGCAGAGATCCTAAAAAGTGCAACAACCATGATTCCACTTCTCAGTACAGCATTTGGCAAGACAAAAATCCTGAGAGATCAGGTCATCAAAACCACACAAAAACTTTTACTATTAATCCAGTACTAACTAGTGTTGGGAGAGATCTAATTCTAGAGTACATTAGAGTGCAAAGTTGTAGCTGCTTTTCAGGTTGGCAGCTTGTACTTTATTTTACCTTTTATTAAAAAAATTACTACAGAGTACAGCTGAACTATAGTTTGCTCGTGAAATAAACATCAATCATCTGAAATACAAGCATTTTAATGAAAAGCTTAAAGATTTTTAAACTATGAGAGAAAATCAACATTGGTTGATTGGTTATTTTATGTTATTATCTTAATACTAGGATTTTAAAGTCTTTGTCTATACCTCCTTCATTTTTGGTAATTTCTTCCTCTACAATAATAAAAATATTGTAATTCTATAAGTTTCTAAATAGTCTTTATTTACTGTAAGCTAAAATGTCATTTATACTTAAAAGAGAAACGTTTAAGATCATTTTTTTTCTCTGTTTTCAATTAAAACTAAATTTACAGAGCAGTCTCCAGAGGAAACCCCAGACTGCTAATGACTTTACATTAATCTCCCACACAGCTTTTAGTACTTTTGTGTAGGATGCATCCTGCCCCCATTTAATTAAACAGGGTTTTGCCACTGTCTCTATTTGCAGAACAATCTGGCTTTGCAAGCATATTCTATATAAAGAAATTTTACCATCAAACATAAATATGACAAAAGTATAGTCATTGTTCAAATTTGTACTAATTAATCTGTGAACCAAAAAGCACAATTTCACATTTGCATTTGATGAAGAGGAGTAATTGCTACTGATTCATGCATGCATAGTAAGTAAAGCATCTCCTAAAACATTCAGGGATAAGGATTATTTTATACATTTTACTTTCGTAATTGTAAAATCAGATTAGACTTTTGACTGAGGAAAATTATTAGGATGATGTCAAGTTTTACAACTCATTATTGAAATACCTTGGTGTAATTCTCTCTGCATATGTATGAAAAAAATACGCTATTCACATCTCTATTTGTCACCCAAGAAAAAGCTAATAATTCTTTTTCCAAAATTGTGTAAAAGTTTCTGTAATTTCATTGCCACAAAATGGCTCTAGAAACCATGACTGAGTATTATATACGTTACTTGATACATCCTCGATGCATCCTTCTACTCAGCATTCTCCATCAATCATGCACATGTCCAGAGGTGGTAATTCCAAAACACATTGAATTTGGGTGTTTCACTGAAGACAAGGAATAGTTGCAAAAATGTTAAGGATCATAAAAAGTAATTTGATGCTGTAAGAGACCAAGCAGAATATGTATGACTAATAAATGTTTTAGACAGTGTCAGAGATTATAATAAATATCTGCATGCAATAGAAATATGCGAACATCTGGAGCAGAAAGGACATATGAGCTAGGACAGAATAACAAAAGAAAACTAAGGAAATTTTGCAGGAAAGTTGCAGTCAGAGATAAGTACAATCCCTTCGAACTTTTCAGACAGAGTTTAAGATGTCATAAAAATCCTATTACTCTAATATAAAACTAGATAAAAAGAGCTAAAAGTCCACGCTACTGGCTTGCCCCCATTGGAAAAGTCTCCATTTCTTCATGTGCAATGAATTTCAGATCATATTTAACTATTAAAATCATCAACAAGCATTTATTTTGTCTCCTCCTGCTAGAGAGATTCAGACATGTCTAACACATTAGACCTGATGAGACCACAGAGTATTATAATGAAACCTTTTATTGTAGAGTCTATGAGATTCTGATGCTGCCTGTTCAGACAGTTCTCACTGTGAAACTGTTGCATTTAATCACCCTGTCACCTACACCAGAAAAGAGACCAGAGTTTTACTTCTGAATTAAAGAAAATTACAGTTTCGAAGGGATGTGGCAAGAAAGAACAGAATGAGACCATTACATAGCCATTATTTGAGATTGTACAGAAACTTATTTTGTTGAAAGTAATAGCGGTGAACTAGCTCTTGTTCTAGCACATAGACTAGATCCTTTGATAAGGCCTACATTTTTACTTTTTACTCAGAATTTCAAGCAACAGACCTATGAAAAATACCTCAGAAAATTGGTTGAATGTTGGGAAAGAGGTAAAGTCAGCATTACAGCCTTTCATTACTTGGCTGTTCTATTTTCTTTACTGTAACAAGAACTAAAAACTAATCTGCCTATCTAATTTTGCAAGCTAATTTTAAAGTTCTTTCCTGTTATTTCAATTTTCTAGATGTTATTTCTTTTAAGGAAGACCATTTTAACGAAGCAAAAATTATGGTTTATTTAAGTATCAAGAGGCTCTGATCAGTTTACTTTTCAGAGGATTATCATCTAGCCGTCATTTAAAATCAAAGGGAAAACTGTAAGAAGGCTGTTTAAAAGAATTAAGAAAGCAAAGCTTGGTGACTTAAAGTAGAAACAGAAAAAGAAAGCCAGTAGATAAGTGAACATATTTAATAAACTGTTCACACAGAGCATACCTTGTGTAAATTATGTATGTGAAAATCACCTTCTGTGCTTGATGATTTCAAAGTATCATTTTAATGACAACTATGAAGAACAACTTTCTGTTGTTTCCAGAAAATCCCATTTCTTCTCTGTGTTTCAATCTGGAATATTATTAACTGTCTGCTCTCTGATTTTTCTCTTAAAATTTTTAATAGGGAAAAAAAGAACCATTTCAATAAATTCCAAGTTTTCTACTTAATTATGGGCTGTANAAAAAAAAAAAAAAAACCTTTGTTCCACACCAAAGAAAAAAATAACTTTCATCTTTAGGAATGTAAAGGGTTTTTTCCTTTAAAGTTTCAATAAAAATTGTTATTCAATGAAATAACATTTTGATAAAAGTGTTGCATTAGAAAATGTTTGTACTACTTAACAGTGTGTAATCCTACAAAGAAAAGGCATTATCAGCACTTCTAAAAATATTCTATATATGGGACATAGTATAGTTATTTAACAAGCAACCCTTAAAGGTGTAAAATGTTCAAATTCTGAAGCTCAAATTTTCAGATTCCAGATTCTGATGTGAAATCTGTATTAACTGCATCATTTGTTAGTAAAAATCTGTTCATACAAATATATGGTCAAATGAAGAATTATATATTTCTATTATTGTGACATGACTACCTAGAAATATCTTATGTACATTTCTAATTGAATTTTCTGATATTTTAAGAAAATTTATTGCATACAGCAGAAGGTGCGGCAAAATCTTACTCTGCGTATGTTTATGTACCAGTGTATATTATTAATGTTACAGTTACTAATGGTCTAAACTCTGATGTAAATTCTGCATAATAAAAGTGAGGGAATGCACATTATGAACAGATAACTCATCTAGAAAGAAGAATATCTTCCAATCTATTTTACCTGATAGCCATACTTAGCTAGATAAAGAGTTTTTCTAGCCAGCATCCTGTAGCCCGTGCTGGCCACAATCAGGTGCCTGACAAACAGGAAGAACAAGGCATGCATAGCTGGTAAACTCTTCACTTCCAACAACATTATTCTCAGATTATTTCCTTCGCAAAATATGTTTCAAGTTACAAATACATTAAGGCTGTAAAGTAGGAGCCAATTTTCTTATGAATTGTGTGTACCAATTGTTAGGTTATGTGATAAAAAATCTCACACAAGATTGTATTGAAGCAGAACAGACAGGGAGTATGGTGGCAGCAGTATGACTTGCACCAAAGCCCAAATCGTTTGCTTGGTCACCACCTTGCCACATCTACTGATTTAGAGATGGAACCTGTGAGTAATACATCACTTGTAATCAGCCTTAATAGAGATGATACAGCGGTGACTGTGAACACAGAATTGCAGAAAGATTGGATTATGCAAATGCTCAGAATTAATATGTTTCTGCTTTGATTCTCTATTCCAGATAAGCACTGACTGCTCAGATGTTTGGCAACATTCTGTACACAACTACAAGAGGTGGCTTTTTGCTGCTGTGCTCTGTGCTCTCCTTTAACTGTTCTTTGATGGAATTCTCCTAAAGGTGGGATTAACCTACAGCTACTGGCTGGATCACATTCTGAAAAGTGATTTCCATCTTTCCCTCAGCTTTGTGTGACAGTCCAGCTGTGACAGTCCAGTATGTTTCTTATTTGTATTTATAAGTTGCTGTGGTAAATGGGAAAGACTCCAAGATGTCTCTAATATTGAATATAATCTAAAGAGACAATTTGTAAAATGAATAAAATTCTTGTAAGGAAAACTCTGTTTATCTATCTAATTGGATAGGCTTTATTTATGTCTTTTGTCATCTCTAAATTGAAATTACTATGACATTATGAAAAAGTGCACATTAAGACATTATAAATTGCTTTAAAACGCTTACAGTACAGAAAATAAAGATGATCTTAATGAATTCCCTAACTTCCCCTATCTCTCCGTAATTTTAACAAAATAAAATTAGAAGCAACCTTTTACATTTTGAGCTTTCCCCTGCAGTATGAGGCATTGCAGCTGTAGACCTTGGCAGCAATAGCTGTCTATGATCTAAGCAGATAAGTAAGCAACATATGAATGAAGAAACTATTCTAGGAAGAATTATCAGGAGAAATGATTTAAAGACACCACTTAGCAAATGACCAGTCTCTATACTAACAATCAAATCAACTATGAAAAAAGAAAACAGTCTCTCTTACTCTCTTTAACATGCAACAGCACTGAATTATACAAATTCAAAAGTAGAGAAGAACTTAGACACAATATGAAATCTATTATGAATGTAATAATAACTGAAAATTAAAATAATATTATCATAAAAATCCTACATAATCAGCTTTTTCTACAAGCCAGTGACTCACTTTCCTGTAGTGTTCTGGATAAACTGCAATTAAGGACCCAGAAACAAGTGCAGGATGCCAACTTGTTTGAACAGAGAACTTCTGCTTCGAGTTAATATACAAAAAGCAAAAGTATAGGAAGTGCAAGTAGAAACAAATTACCAAGGAGGAAAATGGAAGCATCACCTGCTTTTTCAGAAATACAATTAGTATCAAGTTCAACTGAAGATAAACTTGGTGATAGAAATGAAGGGCAACAAAAAAGAACATGAAAAACAACCAAAAAAAAAAAAAAAGAAAGGAAAACATAGGCGTGCTGCTGAATGAAGCAAGCAGCCAAGTAATGAGGGACATGGGAAAGGATCATGTACTGAAACCCTTCTTTGCCTTTCTTTACTTTCAAGGTCTGTTCTCAGGCCTCTTAGGTCTTTGTCTCTAGGATAGATGTTTGAGGAAGGAGAAGGTACCACCTCTAGGAAAGGTAAAGTTAGGTTCTACTTACATAAACTGATTGTGTTCAAGTTCCTGAGACCATGTGGGTTGCATCCAATGGTGCTGATGAAGCTAGCCATTGTCCTTGTGTGGCCATGTTCTGCTTATCCTCTTTGAAAGACTGTGGTGATTAGTGTAGGTTCTCAATTATCTGAACAGATCTACTGGCAAAACCATCTCTGAAATGGAGAAGACAGTGACCCAGGAAAATAGAGGCTGCTCCAGCCCTATCTCACATCCTGGGAAGAACATTGAGCCAGTGCCCTTGGAAGACATTTCCAAGCGTATAAAGGACAAGAAGAAATTGGGAACAGTCAGCATAAATTTACCTAAGGAAAATCACATGTAATGAACCTGATTCTCTTTCATGAAGAAATTCCTGTTTAATATCTTTATTGATGATCTGGATGAGGGAATTGAGTGCACTCTCAGTAAGTTTGCAGATGACAGCTTGTTGGGAGGTAGTGTCGATCTGCCTGAGGGTAGGAAGGCCCCACAGAGAGATCTAGACAGGCTGGATTGCTGGGCTGAGGCCAATGGGATGAAGTTCAATAAGATCAAGTGCAGAGTCCTGCACTTTGGTCACAACAACCTCATGCAACACTTCAGGCTTGGGGCAGAGTGGCTGAAAAGCTGTGCCTCAGAAGAGGATCTGAGAGTATTAGCTGAAAACTGGCTGAACCCGAGCCAGCAGAGTGCCAAGGTGACCAAGAAGGCCAACGGCATCCTGACCTGCATCAGAAGTAGTGTAGTCAGCAAGATCAGGGGAGTGATCATACCCTTGTACACAGCTCTAGTGAGGTCACACCTTGAGTTCTGTGTTCAGTTTTGGGCCCCTCACTACAAGAAAGACATCGAAGCCCTGGAGCGTGTCCACAAGATGGACATGACACATAAGTCTGGAGCATAAGTCTTACAAGGAGCAGCTGAGGGAGCTGGGATTGTTTAGTCTGGAGAAGAGGAGGATCACGGGAGACCTTATTGCACTCTACAACTACCTGAAAGGAGATTGTAGTGAGGTGGAGGTCAGGCTCTTCTCCCAGGTAGGTAGTGATAGGACTAGAGGGAATGGCCTCAAGTTGTGCCAGGGGAGGTTCAGGTTGGGTGTTAGGAAAAACTTCTCCAAGAGAGTTGTCAGGTACTGGAAGAGACTTCCTAGGGAGGTGGTTGAGTCACCATCCCTGGAGATGTTCAAGGTACATCTGGATGTGGAACTGAGGGACAGGGATTAGTGGGTAATCTTAGTGGTAGGTGGATGGTTGGACTAAATGATCTTAGAGGTCTTTTCCAACTTGATGATTGATTCTATGATTCCTGGCTCTGTGACAGGCAAGAGGGCAGCAGAAAGGTTTTTGACAAACTTTCACTGAAAGCTTGTAGCCAAGCTGGAAAAATACAGACTGGATAAATGGGACCACAAGGCAGATGATAAAACAGTTTGACTGTCAGACTCAAGTGATACTGGGCAGTTATTCCAAGTAGAAGCAGTAGCTAGCAAGAACAAAGTTTCCTAGGAGTCAGTACAGGAGCCAAGATTGATTAATTAGCAACTTCATCAACTACCTGGACAGTAAGATGTCATGCACCCCCAGAAAATTTGCAGAAGACAGCAGCGTGGTGTGAGCACTCATAGGAAATCATAGAATCATAGAAACACTAGGTTGGAAAGGACCTACAAGATCATCTAGTCCAACCGTTCTCCTATCACCATCACTACCCACTAAGCTACTAAATCATCTCCCGTAGCACCTACTCCAGACACCTCTTGAACAGCGCCAGGGACGGTGACTCCACCACCTCCCTAGGCAGGCCATTCCAGTGCCTAATACTTCCAGCACTCAACACACTGGAAGTCTGCCATTCACTAGACCTTGGCAAATAGGAAGAATGATATGAGAGGAACCATATTAAAGTTGAGCAGAAGTCAAAAATAACTTCAACTCAGACTGAATCTTCTGTTACCTGACTGTTAAAAGTTTATCTCAAACTTTAACTGATAATTAAATAACCTTGCAGTCAAACAAGACCATACCATGCTTTAGATTTTTTTCATAGAATCATAGAATATCCTGAGCTTGAAGCGACCTACAAGGATCACCAAGTCCAACTGATTCTACACAGGGCAACCTAAGAGTTAAACCATGTATCTGAGAGTGTTGTCAAAGTGTTTCTTGAACACTGACAGGTTTGTGGCCCGTTACAGTGCCCAACCACCCTTTCCATGAAGAACCTTTTCCTAATGCCCAGTCTGAACTTCCTCTGATTCAGCTTTAAACCATTCCCTTGCATTTTATCACTGGTCAACAGAGAGATTACCACCTCCCTCTCCACTCCCCCTTATGAGGAAGTTACAGATAACAATAAAGTCATCCCTCAGTCTCCTTTTCTGCAAGCGGAACAAATCGAGTATCCTCCGTTCCTCTTCACAAGCCATGCTCTCTAGTTCTATCACCATCTTTATTGCCTTCTTTGGACAAAATCTAATATTTTATATCCTTCTTATATTTTGGAGCTTAACCTTGTGCACCAGTACTCAAAGTGACTTTGCACCAATGCTGAATACACTGGGACAACCACTTCTTTTGACTGGTAATACAGATGAGGGCCGATCCAAAAGTAACACCTCCTATTTTATTGTGTTGGCCCATAACATCAGAGGCAGATGTTGGTGGCATGGCAGTAGAGGCTGAACCTTTCTACCAGCATCCCAATACACTTTGTTGCCATGCAACAGAGGACAGCAGAGGGGCAGTCTGACCAAATGGCATCTGACACAGAAGTGCATATGAAGCAAAGGTGTGGAACTGAATTCCTCCATGCAGAAAAAACGGCACCCATTGACATTCATCGATGCTTGCTGTACATTTATGGAGACTAAACAGTGGATGTGAACACAGTGAGGCAGTGAGTGGTGCATTTCAGCACCGATGACAGACATGAAAGACAAGCCACGTTCCAGATGGCCATGTACAACTGTCACACCACAAAATGAAGAGTATTTCAATCAGATCATCCACACAAATCAGCAGATTATGATAAGGGAACTGTGTACAGAGTTGGATATCAGCTTCAATGCGTTGGAAGAGATGGTGGCAAGTCAGGACCTATTTAACCAATACGAGGCTGATGGTGACAGTTTCCTGGATCACATCACTACCAGTGATGAGATGTGGTGTCACCACTCTGAGCTGGAGTCAAAATGGCAGTCTCTGAAGTGGCAACATGTGAATTCCCCATGGAAGAAAAAGTTCAAGATGCAGCCGTCAGCGGGCAAAGTGATGCACACGGTGTTTTGAAATAGGAAAGGGGCAATCCTTCTGGATTTCCTGGAACCCAGACAATCCGTCATCTCTGAATGCTACATCACAATGCTGACTAAGCTGTAGGCTCAAACTTCCTGAGTCAGGCCAGAGAAGAAGACAACTTTTCTCTTGCAACACAATAACACCAGGCCTCATACCAGTTTGAAGACCATGGAGCACGTTGCCAGTCTTGGCTGACTGTTCTACCATACCCACCGTGTAATCTGGATTTGGTGCCCTCTGACTTCCATCTGTTCAGGATGATGAAAAATGGACTGCATGGGCAACATTTTCATAGCAACAATGCCATCATAACAGCTGTGAAACGGTGGATCACCTCTGCTGGTGCAGAACAAACCTGACATACAGTCTCTTGTTCATCACTGATGAAAATGAATAGGTAATGGTAGTGACTAAGCTGAGAAATAACGTTTTGTAGCTGAGAATTTGCTCTATCAAATAGTGTTGTTGTACTCTTTGTGTCTGTTGTAGTTTCCACAGAAATAAATAGGAGATGTTACTTTTGGAGCAAGCTATGTAGTTAATTTTAATCATTAGACAAACTTCAGATTGCCTTATTTAGACAGTAATAGTATTTTTTTATTCAAAATTCTTTAAAAAGGATTTCAGCCAGGCTAATGAAGGACTGAATGCAGTACCTTCTGTCTTCCATAGTCTACCAGCACAGCAGATACGAAGAATCCACTTAATGCTAGTCATGGACTAAAATAGTCCTTTTCTTTGGGGGTGAGGAGACTGGAGATAAGTGTGACATTGAAGTCTTCTGCAAGTATTAAGAATGAGTATTATGCAAATATTCTGATATGGTACCAGCCCCCTTCAGTTTTCTTACCTCTTTCCAGCACCTAGTCAATGTCAGCCTTGACCAACAGTATTATTTGTAGTTGTTCTCTGAAATGACTCCAGCATACACATAGCTGGACAGAAATTGTTGGTATAGTAGAAGACCATCTTGAAAGTCAAGGATTGGATGTCATAAGGCAAGATGGCTTCTAACACATGATTTAGTGGACAGTACTGGTGATAGGTAGACAGTTGGACTAAGTATTCTTAGAGGTCTTCCCCAACATTCATGACTCTATGATTCTATGATCCTCTTAGCCAGACAACTTCCCTCTGATTCTTCCCCTTGATAGATCTGATCTTAAATACTGATTCTGTTTAGATTCCACGCTAATTTACTATGCTTTTGTTTGTTACAGATACTGTAGTCAGAGTTCTATGAGACTGAGTCAGTGTGGTATAAACTGAGAATTACTGTGATGCATAACAGCAGTTAGGCGTTTAACTCCCACTAATAACAATGGAACATATTCTCAGACCCAGTCAGTAAAATTCTTCCTGACATGCTAGGTTTCTGAGGCATCCTTTTTTTCCCCCAAGGTCCACATGCAGCATTGTGGCAGGTTGTATAGAGTAGACACAAAGAAGGAGCGAAAAGCTCTTGAATTTCTGTTCATAGCTTTGCTACTCAATATTTTTGTTGTCTTCCCTAGTTGCACCTTCCCTTTGTGTGCAAGTTTTCCTATACGATAAAGATAACATTACTTGCTCACTAACTGATCTCTCAAAGGTAAAATGAATATTAGGTCATGTTTATAATGGCTTTAAAATAAAGATGCGCAATAAAAATGCTAAGAATTATTGTGCTGTTGCTCATTATTCTTAACTGGCAGGTGAGTCAGAGAATGCAGCTGTCATTGAAAACAGTGTAGACCTATGAGGAGTTGCCTAGGAAGAGTTACAGCCTGGCAGCCCAGAGATCAAAATTCTGAGTTCAAAAAGAAAATGAAATGTCAAGCCGTATCTCTTTTCCATTTCAGTGCTATGTAAACTGTAGTTCCCAGTAATTTTCACTACATACAGTACACTACTGAGTTGCAAATAAGTAAATCTGAAGTGCAGCTTTTTCCCAGCTTGTATTTTTATTGCATGTTATTTTGATAAGGTCCAAACTTCTTGTTTTCATCATCTCCCTCAAACACTTAGTTCCTTAAAACAATAACCAAGCTGTAGTTTTAAAAATACTTTCTTGATATAGTAGATGAATAACTGCAAAATTATGGCTTAGGATTCCCATATTACAGTGGTTTAACTTTTTTTTTTACAAGTACGGAAGACAAAATCCAATCCTTGAGTTATTGCTTGGATAGGGTAAAGACAATGCAAGCAAGTGAAAAGCTTTAAGGTACATTTTGTTTGAAATTAGGACCATTAGTCTGTATGGCTATAGCATCAAACTTAAACTCATGATACTAATAACATTTTTGTAGTATTTCCTCTCAAAACCATATATTAGAAGTTTAATGTTTGGTTCACAGTCTTCAATAATTAAAAACAAATTAGAAGTGCATCTCCAAAGGGCAGAAACAAAAAAAAAATGAAGACAGTTTTGTATCAAGTTTGGGTCTGATCTCCAATGTTGAGAATTCTAATTTCTTCCTTAATGGAGAATAAAACAGAGAAGATTTTAAGCATTACAGTGAATATCTAATCCATGGATCTGTCCCCACAATGAGTTTAATTTAAGGAACAACTAATTCGTCAGAAGAGAAGAACTGTAGAAAAAATACTTCTGAAATTAAACATTGTGTAAGTCATTCATGTCGCTCCCATGAGTTCTATGAACACTGTAATACATACACTTTCAGTTGTATATAAGCAATATGAAAGCAATTTAAAACAAATCTGATGTTGTATGGTTATAATCATCTCACAAATTGTGTTTTCACAAATCATACACCTAACAACACCAAGTCCACCACTAAACCGTGTCCCTAAGTGCCACATCCAGAGGTCTCCAAAGGGATGGCAACCCTACCCCTTCCCTGTGCAGCCTGTTGCAATGCCTATCCAGCCTTTCTGTGAAGAAATTCTTCTCAATACCCAATCCAAACCTCCCCTAGATCTTCCTGAGGCTATTTCTCCACATCCTATCACTCATCACCTGAGAAAAGAGGCTGACACTCACCTTGCTAAAGTCTTCCTAACTACTTCTTATCTCCAAAATAAATTCTGGTGTTCAAACAGCGCACTCATGAAGTTTCAAAGTACATGATATACTTTTCCAGTTCTGGAGTTCACATTCAACCAACATGACATTCCACATCATATTTTGGCAGTCACATCATCCTTGATGAGGGGATAGTGTCCACCCTCAGCAAGTTTGCTGATGACACGAAGCTGGGGGGAGTGGCTGACACACCAGAAGGCTGTGCTGCCATTCAGCAAGACCTGGACAGGCTGGAGAGATGGGCAGAGAGGAATCTGATGAGGTTCAACAAAAGCAAGTGTAGAGTCTTGCACCTGGGGAGGAATAACCGCATGTACCAGTACAGGCTGGGGGATGACCTGCTGGAGAGGAGCTCTACAGAGAGGGACCTGGGGGTCCTGGTAGATGACAGGTTGGCCATGAGCCAGCAGTGTGCCCTGGTGGCTAAGAAGGCCAATGGGATCCTAGGGTGCATTCAAAAGAGTATTGCCAGCAGGTCAAGGGAGGTNTTGGACTCGATGATCTCTTGAGGTCCCTTCCAACCCCTGCAATTCTGTGATTCTGTGATTCTGTGATTTCTTAAGAGGACAGAGGTACCACAATGCTAACTTTTTAAAGTAGTACTTCATTGTGCTTTAGCACTTTAGTAGTACTTTATACTTTGAAGGCACTGTTCAGAGTGGGGTATGTGTATGTGCCACTGCATTTCAGAATATTATTAAAGCAGGTTCAGCTAGGAACATCTCTATTCCATCCTATCTTTTCATATCCCATCTCTTCTTCTGAGTTACACAATGCAGTGAGAGATTTTCCATAAGAAAGGTGGCTGAAGAGTCTTCCATTAAATTTCGTGAAGCTTGGCAAGTGGTGATGGGGAAATTCAAATTGTAAGTGCTCAACAATGGCAATTCATGACTTAAGAATGTTATGTCACAAGGGAGAAGAAGGTGTGACTGCACAGTAAGTTAAACTGACTGGAATCAAGAGTGACAGATAGAAAGTTTCCACAGGGGAATGAAGTTTCCCTTGATGAGATAAGAAGTGCCACAGAATTGTTGCATAGCAATTGTGGAATGTGAGTGCCAAAAGGATTCTCAGTGCTGAAAGGGGAACCCAACACTACCTGATGCTTCTGCTCACATGACTGATGCTAGGGTAAGTGCATAAAAGGAACCGGCTCATGCTTCAACTTTGCAGGATACTTGTCTCTATATTTGTATTTAAGCAAAAGTCTGTGTATTTCACTTCAAGGGGTACACTAAAATTCCCCAACAGTGGACAAATCAATACAATTTTTAAATAAATATTTGACCAATTGCCCATCTAAATCACATCCAAGTATCTGAAGGAAGAATTAAATTTATGCTGTCGCTTACTGAAGCAAATGGTTATATATGGATAGTATTGAATCAAGACTGGAGCTATGGCTATTAGGCAAAATAAATATAGAGGAAAATAAGCTCTTTGAAATATTTATTATATAGAAGGTATGATTAAATACTGTAAATTTTCTCTAACGAATGAGTTTCAAATGAATATAATAGTCGTCCACCATTTTAATGTTATGTGCTTTGACCAAAGCAAAAATCTTCTGTTATCAATCCCTTCCTATCTGTGCATCCATTCTTAAATGGCATCATATCTCTTACTTGTATTAAAACTGCTGTTAAAATTAATTATGGTTATCTGAAGAAAACTGGCAAAATTTAAAGTGTGTCATCACATACACAACCAAAATATTGCTATTCTAGTTTAAAGCAGGATGTTACATTGAAAGTTATAAATACTGGCTACACTCCTTACCAAAAAAAAGAAAAAAAAAAATAAAGGAAGAAAAAAAGGGAAGAACTGAAATATCAAAAGCAATTGCCTGCCTGTTTTTAATCCTCTCAATGCAAGCTGTGGCAGTTGTTACATTTCATAAATTTAACTGTTGCTACCAGTAGATCAGTAGTAGATTCAACTTATCAATTTGCAAGCAGTTGATTTTTTTGTTCCAGTTAGCTATCTGATATGTGAAACTTCAATACAAGACATGAATCCTTCATCCTAATGATGATCTTTTTTATCCTCTCAGTTAAACCTGAATGAAAAAAATCAGAATCAGGCTCAACAGCAATTTAAGTGTAGAAAAAAAAAATTAGAATTGTAAAAGGAATGACAATGACTGTGAAGCCACCCCTTACCACCCCTTAGAGTAAAAGTGAGCATCTACAAGTGTGAAAGAATAAAAAAAAATTCTAAATATTTACTTTCTAGCTTTTCATTTATTCTGCTGTGTTGTTGTTGTTGTTATTTTTCAAATGGGCATCTTCAGGTAAATCAGTGTAGTACATCCCTATAGATAGCTAATGAAAAAACATAAACAATTCTGAGACTTCATAAAGATAAAAAGAAAGAAAAAGAAGGCCTGAGAGTGTGTGTGTGTGTTTAGGAGCAGAATACAGATTATATTTTTAAAGCTAAATCCACTGCCACTGTTTTGAGTTTTGCATGTTACAGGTACTTAAATCATAGAACAAGACAATTCATAGTGCCATCTATGGGATTTTTTAACTGTCTTTCTGCAAAAATACATATTTGTAATTTAAGATGATTTTAGGGATGAAATGCTTCCTTAAAATCAGTTTCTATGACTCAAACGCTCTTCCACCTGTTTCCCACTGAAAACAGAGAATCCTCCTGTCTCCCACCCTCACTTTGATTTTATCTTCTCAACTGCTTATTTCCACACATTCACAGACAATGAGGGTAAGTTGTATTTCCATTGACATAAGAGGTCCCCTAGATTTGTATACTTTCACACAGACAAAAAACCTTGAAAAGAGAATGGGTTTTTCCTGCTGTTGGGCTTGCATTATGAGCATGTAAATGGGAAATGCATAGCTGCTTGAGAGAGCTAACCACTGAAAAATGGCATTAAACATCTAGAGAAATTCAATTTCCTGAATAATATTCTTCCTGTAGCAACATAATTGCTCTTTAGCTAAGAAAGAATTATAAGAGCAAAAGATTTTATATCACTAAGAAGCATCAGAATTATAATTGCTTTGGCTGCTACATTCAATTTTGCTTTGTTTGTTTGTTTAAATAGCCTGGCAGCTCCATTCAACAATCCGTAGATCTGCTACTTCTCTGTTACTCTCTGAAATAAAGTTACTCATAGATAAATCTTCCTTTGTCCAGTTTCAAAATAAATTCTATCAACCATAGGTATGAAAGCCATAGGCAGAATACAAAGTTATCTATAATGTCTTTAATGTCCACAACAGATTCTTAGATGCAAAGAAGCCTCTCCAAGGACATCAATCTCTGAATAAAGCAAATAGCTATCCATAATAACCAGTATGTTTGGGGTTTGTTATTTATTTGAATATCCATTAAACTGTCTTGCTACTCTAGAATACAATCATCATCTCCAGAAGCCAACAATCACTTCGACTTTTTCATAGGACAGAAATATTTTTCACTTTGCTACCTGACTTTCTATCACATATGTATCTATTGCATACGTATTTTTTTGAGATAGTGTTCCTAGAGCTAACAAAATCTCTCCGAAACACAAAGTACCTCCTGAGTCTTACATGGTTTACACAGGGCATCCCAAATACAATTCAAGTTCCAAAGCCAAATATCCTGAAATTCAGAAGGGCCAGCAAAAAGGACTGTTAGCATTGCCCCTATACTTATTTTCTTTCCAGATTTCCAGATTTCAGATCAATCTTGTCTCCAGCCTCTATGGATCGAAAACAAATAAAAAAAATCAAGACACCAATCTACTTTTCAACCCTTACTAAACAACATTACATTCACCTCTCTCAAAAAAAAAAAAAAAAAAAATTCTGTACATCTAAACGGTTACATCTTTTTACGGTTGTAGTAAATGTTTCACCAAGTGTGTTTCCAGATCTAGCCTCACCTATTTCAGAAATAAAAATATCCACATAGGAATAAGATCTAGGAGGCAATATTATACATAAAGATAGTATTGGATCTTTTCTTTTTTCCCAAAGCATCCTTATGAATACTTACAGCTTTCATCCACATACAACTCCTACATTCTTTTCTCAGCTATAGGTTGCAGAACACAGTAGATGTATTGATGTGACCAGAAGTTTCTAAGTTTTGTATTTCAGCTTTCAGTGTGTTCATCTTTCCTTTTCTTTGTATGTCCTTAGGTTATAAAGGGGCTGCACTACCTTCGCCATTATGAGTACAGTATTGCTTACTAAACAACTCACATTTCAGAAAATAACAACAGGTGATAAGCTAGTACAAAAGATAATTAACAGAAAAGGTTACATTAGAAAACATGCTTGATGTAGGAACTCATAGGTGTAATATGAGGAAATTATAAAGGTTGTTACAGCCACATATGTTCAACTATTTATTTATATTACAAATAATCTAGACATTCAGAAGCAGGCAAAATCCTCTAACAATTCCTTGTGATTGGTTTTGAAATTCTACTTTGCAAAATATTTTCTATGTACAGAAAAGCTTCTGTCTTTGTTATAATAATCTAAAGTGGTTATTCAAGCCTCTGTAATACAGACTTCTTTCTGGCTATGATGTATTAATAAAGTTCAGATAAAACATTTACCAGTCCTAATATCTGGACATGACTAAAAGGTTTACAAGTTTTGTATTCAAGTTTCATCCACAAATTTAGATATTAACGTCTTATTCTTACTTTTCACTAGTGTTAATAAACAGTACAAAATGACTTCCATATCTTTATTAAGGGGATTTAAAAAACAAATTAACCTCTGTCCTCTAAGAAGCATCCACTATCCTGCACCTACCACTGAAAATGACAAATCAAACAGAACTTGCTGGACCTTACCTGCTGGACTCTGCAGATGTAATGGCAATCAGCGGAGGAATCCTCAGTGGAAGAGTTGTGGGCCGTGGGATAGTCTCAGTGTCATTCTTTTTATCCCAATCTGCCTGTTCTAGCTGCCTGAAAGCCAGAGGGGGAAGCTGGATGTTACGGGATGATAATCTCCGCACAAGATAGGGCTCCATTCCCTGGAAAGACTCTTCCTCCTCAGTGCGGTGATGAAGTGCTTCTTCTGAAACCTATTATCAAGCAAAAAAAATACACATCATGTAAGAAAACACACATAATGTCAATTTAGTTACCCCTTAAGTTCCTTCTCACAAACTTGTTTCTTATAAATATTATTTATATTTTACTATCATACTTGAGGAAAAGCAAAAAAGTAAAAAAAAAAAAAACGGAGTAAGAAGTTTCTAGGGTTTAAGCAATCTGCCACTTTAAAAGCAAACAGAAGTTATTTTATGAGGAAACAAAGACACTACTACCTAAAATATATACTTCTATCTGTATGGGGGACATATATCTGCATTAGGCAGACTTCTATCCTGCAGCCTGTTTCTCTGCAAATTGTTTGCATTTTGGAAGAAGTGAGAGTCCAAACAACAATAATAAAATAAAAATAGTAGAGATTGCAACTATGCAGCCCTAGATCGAAAATAGGAGAAAATTCACCTTAAGTTCTCTTATTAAACCATATAAAAGATTTCTGCAGCTGTTCCAACTCCCGTCTTTCTTCCTTGCACACAATAATTTCTTGTTAATAGAAAGTGATGAGTACTCAAAGCAACCAGTGTGTTCCTTGGAAACAATGAATAATTAGCACTTCTGAAGGTGTGACCATTAAAAAATCTTAAGGCTAAACATCAGTAAACATTAATTTTAATTTAATCATCTACAATGCTGATAATATTTTCTGGATCATGGAAGAACAACACTCAATCCAGGAAAGACATCTCCAACCTATAATTCACAGAATCACAGAGTCACATAATCATAGAGGTTGAAAGGGCCCCTGGGGATGATCAACTCCAATCTCCTGCTAAAGTAGGTTCCCTACAGTAGGTTACAGAGGAAAGTGTCAAGATGGCTCTTGAGTATCTCCAGAGAAGGAAAATCCTCAGCCTCTCTGGGCAGCCTGTTTCAGTGCTCTGTCACAGTAAAGGTCTTCCTCATGTATGTGTGGAACTTGCTGTGTTCCAGTTTGTGCCCATTGCCCCTTGTCCTGTTGGTGCACACCACTGAAAAGAGGCTGGTCCCATCCACTTGACTCCCACGCTTTAGATGGTTATAAACAGTGATGAGATTTCCTCTCAGTCTTCTCTTCTCCAGGCTGCACAGTCCAAGGTCTCTCAGCCTTTCCTCATAATGGAGATGCTCCAAGCCCCTAATCATCTTTATGGCCCTTCCCCTATTTACTTAAAGGGGAGAAAAATTCTTCAGAAAATTTTCAGAATTTTAACGACTTTCATTTAAAATCACAATTTTAAGATAAAATTTGCAAATAATTATTTTTCTGAGAGCACTAATATTCTGAAAAGCCTGTTGTAATAATGAAAGGGGATTGATTTTTCTCTCCTTGTCTCTCTCAGTCTCTTACCACCTCTTGATAAATTTCCCAGTGCAGATATCACTGTCTGCAACTGCTGCCTTGATGATATTCCTGTGAATAAACCCAAGTTCTAAGCATGTCTAAAAATGTCCTACATCTCTACTAAGAATGAGGAATAGAGTCATAGCTATCAGCTATTCCATCTGGGTCAAGTATCAGTAGCTCCAAAGTCCCAATACGCTCCTTGAGACTGGTACACTGAGTATTTGCTTCTGCTAACTAGCATTCAAATGTATTGCATGGTTGATATGGTATACTGTGAAAGACTGCTCACATTACAGTCACACTTCCACTTACAGCATAGACATGGCCTTCAGTTTGAGCTATCTCATGAGGACTGATGCATACCTGCAAGGAAAGTTTGTAGGGCAATGTATCTATTCTGTGCATACAGGGAGACCTATTAATGAACTACCTTTTGTGATAAGTAATATTAATAAGCTCCATTTATACTCAGAGCTTGAGCAGTTGCTGTGAGCAAACAGTTTCTAATTAATTTTTAATCATAAAATCTAAATTTATAATCTAGCTATTTTTCTTTATCTAGTTGTAATGTAGTTTAAGAAAACAAGGATTATAAAATTGTATGTATTAATGCATGTACTCTGAAGCAAATCCACTGCAAAATCAATCAATGTAAAAATACTACAAGAATTAATGTGTTATAGTCATCCAGGGAAATGTTTAACTTCAGGCTTCTGTTTTCAGTGTGTGCATAGTTAACATTCAAGACAGCTGAATAAATTAAAAAATAATAATTGAATTAATTATAGCTCTACAAGAAACAGAAATTGCTAACATCGGAGCTAAAAGTAGTCTATCACAGGAGGTCATTTGGTCCACTTCATCACTGACGAACAGTTGATTTTGGGGCAGCTTTGAAAACCATTTAAATCCTTGAACTGCAGCTACAGATGATCAGAATCAGATAGCTGAATTGAGGAAGTGAACTCACTGCACATCTTTGAATCATGCAAAAACTAGAGAGCTAGCAATATATGGCATAAAGGAAACCATCAGGGCAAGGGAAGAATTTCGACACAAATATAAAGACCAAGCTTTTATGAAATCAAACAGTAGTCACCTAGCGTATATTTCAATTAGACGATGTGGGAAATTAAATCAATTCGTAGAAAAACAAGTCACCTATTGAGGTAATAAGATTCAGACATCTAAACAAGGAAATATTGATCAAATATATATTACTCAACAAAATAAGAGAAAAATATGCATTGATAGTTTTGCCTTATTTGTGGATGTAGTTGTGAGGAGCATTATGTTTATTCACAGAATCACAGAAATGCTCTTTGGAAGGGTCCTCTTGAAGTTGTGCAGTCCAGTCGCCTACTCAAAATGGGACTACGTCACTATCACCAGATTACATCAGCCATGACTTTGTTTCAGTCTCAAAAACCTCCAGCAACAGAGATATTGCAGCCTGCATGGAGAATCTGTTCCTGTTATGCACCATGTTCCTAATGAAGATTTTTGTGATATTCAACCTGAGCCTTCCAGTCAGGAGCCCTTGCTCTTCACTGTACAGTACACAACTGTGGAGCTGAAATTTGTTGTCTTTTGTGGCTACCCTTCAAGCAGCTGTAAGCTACTGTTGGATGGCCTTTCACCTCCTCCACATCTGACCCAACAACTCAGCTCCCTCATGCACTCCTCACTGACTGTGTGCTCTAGACTCTCACCATCCTGATAGCCCTCTCTTGTGCTCTCGGCATTTCCCTTGATCTGCTGGCCGCAGTCACTTTGGCTTAAGCAATTTATGTAGTGCTATACAGTTCTTCAGTGGTCTAACCAAGAATAGAAGAGAGTTTTCTCTAATGTGAGAGTTGACTAGATTAATTTTCAAGCCATCGTTTCACTCTAAATCTTCCAAAAGTTTTGCTAAATATCTTTCAAGTTCTGGAAAAAGAAGAAAAAAAAGAGGGAAGAAGGCCATAGTTACCATTGCTACACAGTCCTTATTGACTCCTACAAGCTGCATTTACCTACAAGGGGAGTGAAGCAGAAATCGTGTCTAAGAGAAAATGTGATCATCTCACTATTACACATCATACTGTATATACTGCGTGTCATAGCATAAGCAAAAGGACACAGATAAAGCCTGTGTAGAGGTAATTCTGAGACTGCTTGATTTTTTGGTGCTCGGCTTCCTCCCTTAGAGATTTTCATGACAAATTTAGCATGTAACATTTCATATACTTTCTGAAAAAAGAGCACATTTTCATCCTAGAGAGTGACACTGACACACAGGTCATTCCTCACATAAACTGAACATTTAGATTGATCACAAAAAGCAATGACATACGAGAAAAAAAATCTTTATTGAAACGTGTTAGCTAGTCTCTTATTTAGACCTCTCGCCAACGTGGAATAGACACTTTTCCAGTGGCTCCTCCAGATATCTGATATGTGAGAAACCAAGAGATTCAAGAATTACTGATCTTATTTTTCATCAGACTTCTGGATTCTGCTTCAGGCCAAATATTTTAGTTTTTTCCTGATCCCTTTTTCCAGTATTGTCCCTCCTACAACGGGCCCTGCAATAAATTATTTTTTGCAAGGGACATCACAGCTTTACATAGCAGAAATGCCCATCCAAAATGTTGCAGAGAATACATACACAGTAGTTTCTTCTTGGTCAGAAAGTACACATGGTATGTCCTATTCCTCCTGCTCTCCCCAGAAAAGAAGCCAGACAGGTTCAGAAGCATCTTACTGAAGTAGGATAACTGATCACACCTGCAGTAACAAAAAAATTACTGGCTCCTGGGTGCTTTAGAACCATGTGCTTCCCACAACAATCTTGGTTTTGACACATTGTTTTTCCAACCTAAACTCAGTTTTTTCCTCTACTTTCTCAAAATCCACTTCCACAATACAAATTTCTCTTCCCCACTCACTTATGTTTTTATATTCCCCAGCCTTTTGCTCTGGTCCATTTCTGGAATTCAATAGGATAATTTTTTATTTTCCGAACACCAGCAAAAGCACTTCCAGAGCCCATGGAGGACAGGCAAAGAGACAGACAAATGCACAATTTATTTCTGTTGCTTTGTCATCTGCACTGGGTCAGGCTGGAACAGAATTAATTTTTATCGTAGCAACACATATGGTGCTCTGTTTGAGAATTGTGACCAAAATAGTGTTGTTAACTCACTGACGTTTTAGCTGTTGTTGAACAGTACTTGGACAACATCAGGGCCTACTCTGTTTCTCATACTGAACCCCCAGGGAGTATGCACATGAAACTGTTAGGTGACACACCTGGGATAGGTGTATAGAATCAACCAAATGTGTTTCCATACCATATGCATCACACATATGCATCACACATATACATCACACACAGAGCAATAAAAGCTCTGAGTAAGGAGGAAGAAGAGGCAGCACTCAGGGTGATGGCATTTTTCTTTCCATGTCACTATGATGCATGTTGAAGCCCTGCTTTCCAGAACAAAACAGGAGTGAAGAATATTCAATTTGTTTTTCCAAAGCTTTATATTCTGACCGGCTCCATGCAAATTTTCAAGAATGTCAACAGATGCATCTGAGGTCTGAAGTGTCAGAATGGAAAGCTATTTCACAAGAAAGTTTACCATCATATTTTAATCAGTGAAAACAGATTCATTCTTGTTAATGGTTGAAGGATCTTGGATTAGAATTGTGAAAATAATTACCTTAAGAAAGACAACTGATACAGGTAATGTTATCCAAGCCTGCAACTAAAGCTTTCCTCCATCATAAGTGATGTAAACCAGTATTGCAATAAGAAATTGTTGGGAGGACATAACAACAGCTAGTGCTGCCATTAGAACAAAACCACCAAGAATGCCAGCCAGCTTTGGGAGGGCAGGTGTCTGACATGCTATGTGATGTGATCCAGTATCATACATAATTGCTAATAAAAAACTCCCAGTTCTGCTGCTGACATTTCTGACCTCTGAGAGTGTGTGTAAGAGAAAGGAAATTCTTATAAGGTATTCGCTAATGAAATCAGTCAAATAGGACATTTCAGGGTTTTTTTTGTTTGTTCTTTTTTTTTTTTGTTTTTTGTTTTTTTGTTAGAGGTCTGAGATACTCTACTAATCCCTGCCCTGTAACGAGTTAATTGAATTCTAGGATGTGACATCCTTTTAGATACCAATTAACCTACTTCAGCTCTTTCTGTATAGAGCAAACTCCAGGCTGGGTCATTCAAAGTATCTGCCTCCTTATTCCATTTCTTCCTTAAGTCCCTCTGCTAATAGTGATGAATCATTTGCTGGCTAAGTTACAGCTCATGAGATGATTTGCTAGCCTTCTAATTAGCAGGTATGTTTCTTAGATCATATCAGTAATTGCTCATTAGTAAGCATGGATTTCTCTGCAACAAGAAATGATTGCAATCTAAGGAACAAAAGTCAGTCACATATCATAAGCATGCAGGAAAGATAAAAGCAGCTTGAAAGAAGGGAAAGAAACAAACAATACTGACATGGAAATACGGATTATTTTGTTGTTGCCATTTCACTGCAGATCTTTTGACAAAACTAACAAGATTATCTATTTGTCATCTACCTTAGCTTTTATTTGAAAAACATTTTTTAGAAGTATCTCAGTGTGCATCTCTAACAAAGCAGTTTTGTAGTGTGAGTTCTTGAATCATACCTAACCAGCCCACCCCGACACACCCTCCCATCCTTTCCCATCTGCTGCTCAGTCTTGTGATGTGGATCAAATAACTACTGATATCTTAACGTTTATCTATTCTCTTCCAAGTTCAAAGAAGGAGACTTCTTAAAAAAAAAAACACACCATAGTCACTCTTCTATCAACTTGGACACACCAGCACTATGCTCTCTGAAATACTAACTGGAAAAAAAAAGGTACAGCTTGGTAACTTCACTGTGTGCTCTCACGTTACCATGTCATAGTATACGTCATGCCCACACAACAGCAGACCTGTTACAGAAGGTAGGTAAAAAATAGGTGAAAATAATCACCTGAGTTTGTTTGTATGCAGCCCAGAGGCATAATAAGTGCCAAAGAGCCAGGGATTACAATGAAAACTCATTTTGGAGGTTCAACACACGAGGGAAATAGTTTCTGCTAATGAATGATGCAGTTGTTTGTAGTCCACCTACAGAACAGCTTCCTGACTCAGCTACATGGTTGGCTTGAGTCAGAAAACAATCATCTACCTACTTCTGTACAAAATCGTTCTCTCATTTGCACCATTTTATTTTAATGCAAACTTTCCAAATATTTATTTTTTTTTACTGGGAATAGACTATTATTGTTTTATGCTTTACCAGAAGCTGTCAGGGTAATATTTATGGTATATTAGAGTATTCAAATAGTTTATCTAAACAGACAGTGAGTGGTTACCTGTCTGTTTTAGATGCGAGCAATAAATTTACAAGTCACAAGAGAAATAGACACTGACTCGAGAATATTAATATCTGGATTTTCTTCTTGGCTTTACTATGTATGTTCTTTGTTATGATGGCAACTCTTTCACCATTGTCATGCCTTGGCTTATATACCTGAAGAAGTGATATACTAAACACCCTAATATCTAGACAAGAATTGAGATCCACTAGCATAGTTTATTAGCATAGCTATTTCAGATATCAATTAAACATACTAACCTTCTTTCAGGAAAATTCTCTACTTTCCATTCTTATATATTCTCCACTTATTTCTCAACAATAACTATTTTAATACTTTGAAAATAAAACTCAATGAGACTGTATGAAACCAGTAAAATGCTCTTGCTCTTAGATTGTTTAATTTTTATTAAGAAATAAATGAGCCTTTATTCTTCACACATCATTTCAAGATTGCATTTCAGTGTGACTAGATTCATTGCAGTTCATTATTTGAACTACAGAAAAAGAGAAAACATTGACGATTAATATCCTTAATCTTATAGTTAAATAAACTGAAATTCTATACAATAAGGCAATTTGTTCCTTTGTCTATGATGTAAATATTTTCAGTGGGAAAAACCATCTCTAAAACATATTCAGAATAAATCTTTTGCTATATCTTCCTTTGATTAGTTTAAAATAATTACACAGTTTAAAACATGACTACTTTTCTCCACACAAGTTAGTGTATTAACAAGTTAAGTATCAACGTACATAAGAAAGTGAATAATGCTTACTAATAGTACAGTTAATTAGATGTAGATGATGGAATTGTTAATGATGCAAAAATATTCAAATTTATTTCTTTTTTGTATTTAGACGGTTGAAAATAATTTATTCAGAGCAAAAGGAAATACTCTGCAGGCCCTTAGAATGGACAGTTTTTTTAAGCAGAAAACTTTAAGCCAGTAAATCAAATGGTTTCCATAGAGGGAAAAAGTAAAAAATAAATAAAAGCAACAATAAATTTGGTAGATCCCTTTAGCCCTTCTAACAGCAACAAATTTTGGAAAGCAAGTCCTAAAGGACTGGAAGATCACTTCTTACAAGAGAACAAATTAGATGACCCAAATTCTAATAAAAGAGTGAGCCTACCAACAGTACCAACGGCACAAAAGGAAACAAATCACATTAATGTAAAGTAATAAAACATTAACATAAAGGTATAAGAATAAACGAGTGAAACTGCCTTTATGGGAAATAGATCTTTGCAAGTTAAAAAGTGACATTTTACTTGCACATGCAATAGTGTTTTGCAAAGCACTGACATTAAATGATGATGAAAATAATGCTCTATAAATGTGACTGTCCCTTGAGACAGCTAGCTTGGGAACTTAGCAGGGTGCTGAGCTTTATTATTAGGTAGGTATGTCCCAGAGGTACAAAATCCAGGGCTTCATCCTCAGGAAAGCGAATTTCCAACACCCTCAGCCCAGGTATCGATTTATTATACAAGCTTTCCTAGTTTTGCACTACTTCAGTGAGAAATTTTCCCACAAGTTCTTATCTTCTATCTTAGGTGACTATTTGCACAAAGTGTCTGGAAGAATTAAGAGGTTGTCTGTAGTTAGTCAGATGCTTTTTTTTAATTTGACAATAAAAAAGAAAAAAAAAGAAACATTCCAAAAGCAAAAACCAAGAAGAAAAAACAATTCATCCTCTTCCCCTTAAAAAAAAAAAAAAAAAAAAAAAAGTTATTCAAAGTAAAGGTGATGTTAAACAGTTTCAAATTTCAGACAAGCTGATATAGATTATGCCAAGAAAATTGAATTCCCTGATACAAACATAACAAAAAGCTATAGTTACAAAGAATATGTGTATCAGGCAGTTGATGACGTACAAACGTTCCAAAAATGGCAGTACAAGATTTAGCCTTTTAATGGCAATTGAAAAATCAAGAGATGAAGTCTCACCCATACTAGCTCTATAGTTTGCTATTCGTGTTTTTTAAGAAAAATCTGTTTACTCTTACCTGAAGTTCTCCTGCTAATTGTGCGCAGGTAAACTGTAATGAACACATGCAAAAAGTACAGTACATAAAATGGACAAGTGCTTCCTCTGTTGCTTTTCTTAAGGAAAAGAGTTACGTGGCATCACATACTTCAAATCTTTCAGGATGAACAAAAGCTTTAAAACAGATGCTTTACTTAGCAGTAAATGTACTTTTCTGACAGAGATATACAAGAGAAAGTTGACAAAAAAATCATGTCAAGACTTCTTTTTTGTCTGCTAAATTCCTCTTTGAGCATTTCAACCAAAAGTGCTGGACAGCTGTGCTTTTATTGATCTAATTCAACATCTGGAAATAAGTTTATTTATTAGCAAGGATTCTTTCAATACATGTCCTGAAATAGGCCAAAAATTGGAGAATACTGACAGTGGAGTTTGTGTGACATGGCCATAGCAAATTAGTGGATAAAAGTTCTTCCATGTCATTTGTTACTCAAAAGGAAAATTCATCTTTTTAAAAGCTACTGCAGATATATCTCTGAATATAATTTTTTTCCCAGAAGCCTTTACTTCCTACTTTTGAAGTTCAAAAATTTTATTTATCCACTCATATAATCACTTAGGCACACAAACTAAAACCCAGCCTGTCAACATTGTCAGTAAATATTAGATAGTTATATTTTTCAGGCTTAGGTATTCTCAAGTTTGCCAAATCAAATAAATTTCAGTTGAACATTGAGAAGGTGTCATTGAACATTATCATCAGAGAAAATCTGATAATTCTCTAGTAATTCTCAGACTCCAGGACCCAGAGTCTTCTGCTCTAATTTTCTAACTTCATAGAAATGAAATTGTAAAAAGATGTTTAGAGTGTGCCTGCACACTGCTCTCCCAGCATTTAAAGACATCTTTAGTGCACTTGCAAGAAGTTGGTTTACTGAATCTGGTAAACTATAGGATTGAGTTTTCCTTCCCACCTGGCAGAAGATAAAGATTTTGCAGTCCAGAAAGCCAACCTGGGCTGCAACAAAAGAAGCATGACCAGCAAACCATTCTATGTTTCCATGATTCTAATAATGGGGCTCCTAATTTCAGTTAAGAAAGAAGGTTGGCACACAGTAACATTGCTGCTGCCATAGAATCATAAAATGACTGGGCTTAATGATCATTCAGTTCCTGTACAATCTTTGCAAAGATTTCCATCACTAGGACAAAAAATTAATACGTTCAGCAAAAATCTAGTTCAGACATGTCCAACTCGCGGTCTGCAGGCCGCATGCGGCCCAGCACAGTTTGTTGCATGGCCCACTCCCTGCCACCAAGCCACCATAGTGGCAGGCAGCCCAGGAGCACACCTGTCACTCAGCAACTGTCACTGTCTGAGCTGAAAACAGGACAAAGGAAGGACACACTGCAGTGTTAACTCAAGTTATGAAAATAATTTTATGCATTTTGATACATTGGCTAAACACAGTCCTGTGAACAACAAAAAAAAATGCAGTCTTGCTTTCTGTTTTGATAAAGGAACTTACGAAGAGGTTTCAAGACTGCCAAAAAAATTACCAAGTTTCTGTTGTATTTGCATCTCCATTTTCAGTCGACATAAATACATTACCAGCAAATTTTCAAATGGAATATATAGAGTTGCAATCAGACATTAAAAGAAAAATTTTATCATATCTCTCTACTAGACTTTTGCGAGACCCATCTTACCAGAGAAACATATCCCTTGCTTCACAATCACATCTTATTCACATCATTGCTTTTTGGTAGTACATACATTTGCAAACAACTGTTTTCGAGATGAAGCACAGGAGGAGTAAAATTTCATCAAAAATCTCTGATGAATGCCTTAAGACTGAACACTAAGAATTGTAACCACTTCCATCAAACCAGACTGATGCATTAGCTTCACAAAAACAAGGTCAAATATCTCATTAGTTTTGTGTTTTATTGCTCTCTTTCTGTTTTAATAAAAATATATTTTAAAAAGTTTTGTTATTTATATATATTATATACATTAACTGTATAATGTATTTTATATGTGGCCTAAAGTATTCCTTTTCACTCAATGTGGCCCAGCCAAGCTGAAAGGCTGGACACCCATGGTCTAGTCAAAGAAAAATGTAGATAAATAAAATAAATTTTCATTGAAGAAAGAAAGGATAAATGAAGTTAGTTCCATGATTATCAGGTACAATCCACACAAACTTAGAAACTTAGCTCCCTGAACAAAACAAATACTTCACGTAGAAAAGCTACAGATTCTCTTCTGAAAGTCAGTTTTATTGGAATCTCTTTTGTGATTTACGTGAGAAAAGTTTTACTGACTTGAAGAATTGTACTACTGTTTTACATAGATTGCATATCATAGATCATAAAATCATAGAATGGCTTGGGTTGGAAGGGATCTCAAAGATCATCTAGTTGCAGCCCCTCTGCCAGGGTCAGGGTTGCCAACCACTAGATCATACTGCCCAGGAATCCGTCCAACTCGGTCTTGAATGCCTCCAGGGTTGGGGCATCCACAGTTCCTCTGGGTAACCTGTTCCCATGCCTCACCACCCTCGGAGCAAAGAATTTCCTCCTAACATCTAACCTAAATCTCCCCTCCTTCAGTTTAGATCCATTCCCCCTTGTCCTATCACTATCTACCCATGCAAAAAGTCAGCCCCCCTCCTGCCTGTAAGCTCCTTTCAAGTACTGGAAGGCAGCAATGAGGTCTCACCAGAGCCTTCTTTTCTCCAAGCTAAACAATCCCAACTCCCTCAACCTTTCTTCTTAGGAGAGATAATCCAGCCATCTGATCATCTTTGTGGTCCTCCTCCGTACCTGCTCCAACAGTTCCACATCATTCCCGTATTGGGGGCCCCAGACTTGAACACAATACTCCAGATGGGCAGAGTACAAGGGGACAATCACCTCCCTCTCCCTGCTAGCCACCCCTCTTTTGATGCAGAATTACATATAACCCACTGCTTGTCAAAAGTCTGTAGAAAAAGTGCTGCATTTCCAAAAATTATCTTTTTTTAACTGTTGAGATACTACAGGCTGGTTCTTTATCCTCTCTTTGTGAATGGAGCTGAATAATAAAATAAGTTTCATAACTTTTAAAGAAAAAATAAATTTTAGAATGATAGGGGTGCAATGAAATAAAATTTCATGTCAATTAAAAGAAAGGTCACATAAAAGAACGATATTGAAAGGCCATATGGCAGATTGAATTACCTCTTTGAGTAGAGGGCTCTAGTTGCAGCAGAAGGAAGAAACCAAAGATTCTGATCTAGATATAATTTACCTTATCTACATCTATACTTTCTACTATGCTGCTTTGGGAACTTTCAAATTAAAATTTAGTTTTGTAAAATCTCAAAAAAGGTAGAGAAAATAACCTCTAGAGTTATCTTCTATGAAAATTTTAATTTTCTAAGAGAAAAGCTTATCAGAGATAGATAAAATAAATAAACCAAAATAAAATAAAACTTTCTGCAATCATGCAACTAGACATTCTTCAATACTATATTTTAGCAAGTATTCCTGAATGATACTACACTAAAGAAACCTGAGCAAAAAGCTTACATAGACTAAAACTTGTTCTCCCCGTCACCGTACAAATTCATATTAATACTCAATTAGTCCAGTATTCTCAAAATGCTTAGGAAAATGGCATTAGAAAGAGGACAAGAGTAAAAGCAACCTACCCTTCACTTTCATAGCTTCTATCTTTTTTCCATCACCAACAAGATCATAGAATCATAGA
>WBMW01003946.1:0-38412 GCA_013396635.1 Penelope pileata | reverse complement strand
CCATTCTATAATTCTATGATTCCAGAGGATGCTGATTTTTACTTCCCTTGCTGAATAACTTTACTTTTCTTGATATATGTCTCATTATTTTTTAATTTCAATATATTTTGGTTCAATTGTTTAAAAAAATCGTTTATTCCTTTTTAAAACTTCAGCAGTTCTACTCATAACACTTTTTTTAAAATTGGAACTTTATATTTACTAGAATGACTAAGAGTGGTACTTTTCAAATTTTTTGAATGTATTAGGCCTTCTTATATATTCATCATCAATTGATTTGAGAATGCTAATGAAAGCAACATTATCTTTGCTTCCTGAATATTTTCCTTGCCAGCTGCTGTTTTCCAGGTGTTAGTCATGATACGTGACACAACACTTTAGGTTGTTTTTCAAACATTTTGTGCTTCCATTTTTACCTTAATCACAATAGTTACAGTTACAGCAGTCAAAACGCTAGTTTTCTTTCATCTGACAAAATTCCAGTAAGATAACTTATGAATTGCCCCAAGGTCCAGCCTGACCTTGGATGTCTCCAGGGATAGGTCTTCCACCACCTCGCTGGGCAACCTGTTCCTGTGCTTCATTAACTTTACTGTAAAAAACTTTTTCCTTATATCCAGTCTAAATCTCCCCTCTTTTAGTTTGAAACCATTTCCCCTTGTCCTATCACCACAGACCCTGCTAAAGAGTCTGTCCCCTTCTTTCTTACAGCCCCCCTTTAGATACTGAAAAGTCGCTACCAGGTCTCTCAGGAGCCTTCTCCAGGCTGAATAGCTCCAGCTCTCTCACCTCCCTCAACATGCTGGCCATGCTTCTTTTGATGCAGCCCAGAATTCTGTTGGCTTTGTGGGCTGCTAGGGCACATTGCTGGCTCATTGCAGATATTCTCTGCAAGTGTAAAAGAGATGAATCATCGTTAAAGCCTTGCTCTGTAACACCCTGTGCCAGTGAATTGCACAGTTTGTGTGTGAAATGGTGGCTCCCAAAGTTCATGAGGCAGGGAGTGTGGTCTGCAGCACATCTGCAGTCAGGCCTCTGCTCTACATTATGTGGTTATATAGGGCTGTGGTGGTCCAAGAGAAATTCCTACACAGCTGTGACTCTAAACATGTTCTACTCCTTATTATTTGAAAATCTTGTAGATGTTCCTATGCCCATTTATTATGAAATCATTAATACATATTTAAGCAATCTCCTAAAACATTAATTATTGCAAATGCCGGTCTTGTCAGATCTCACTGGTTCTGTCATATAAAAAAAAGTGTTCCAAGTCTCTATTCATTATAACTACCTTCTGATAGATCTTTTCAATGTGACCAAAAGTAGATCCGTATTAGAAGTACTAAAATGATATTTAATTGCAGCTTTACCTTTTAACACAACTTTGTAATGTACCATGTTTACTATTCTGAATATTATTGCAAAGTGAGCAGGTATTTTCAATGTTGGTCCAAGAAAAAATCATAGAACTTTATGAGTGGCTATATTCAGCGTAGAAGACATCAGCAGCTCTGAACTCATCCCTTCTGCTGACTCTGAATTTTTTGTTTTGTAATTAACCTATGACTGAGTTGCCATGTTACAGATACATGTTAGTTTCCGTAACACTGCTCATAGTAACCTACACAATCTGCATCATTCACACTTCTGCTGCCTTACTTAATAATATCTTTGTTGAATTTTAGAAATTCTGTAATCTGGTCCAGTTAATTATGAGACAAAAATTAAGTGATAAATTGCAAGATTTAATACAGATAAATAAAAACTATAGAGAGTTTATACATTACGTGGTTTGAATGCTCTGCTACAAACTCAAGTCACACCTCAGGGACAATCTTTCACAATGCAAGACAAGCCTTAAATGCCTGTGCTATGAGATAGATTGACTACCTTCATTCAGCCACAATATAAGAATTTTTTCAGATACCAAACAGTACATTGGAAACATTGTCTAGAAAACTAGTAACTTTCCTCAGTGAAAACAGTGAGAATGACTCAGGTGCTAAGTTTATGCCTTTTGCCACACTATTGTATTCTTTCAGAGAAGGAAGGGTCTAACGAGGACCCTGACAACGAACAGGACATATGTGAAGTATTTAAAATAAAAGCAGAATGGTTATTTTACTTTATCTATGAAATTTATCAGTCATTCCTAATAAGTATTTGGGCTGTTATGCAGCACTTGTGAAATTACCCATAAATTTCAAAAGTTCGCAGTGGAAGTCCATTATTGGTTTGTGTTCATGTTGGACATCTACTTAAAATGTTTCCTATTCATTTAATAAGGAAGAAAACCTCCCTCCTGACCTGTGAATTACTTACTGGTCAAATGCCAAATTGCTATCAGGAGACAACAGTAAATAATCTGCATGATTAGCTTTTAGCTAAGGGGTTTGATCTCAAATAGTGAGTGTCATATACCTCACTGCTTCATTGCATGATTCCTTGAGTGCTTTCCGGAAATTAGCATTACAATATATTTTTATGATACAATTATTTTCTTCACTCGTATGTTTTGGGTATCTAAACTTCGCTACTTAACGTACAGAACATAAAGAACAGACACATATATCTAGCTTGTTATTGCATATCTCTAACAGTCCAGCATGGGAGCTGTAGGAATAACATAAGAGGAAAGCAGCCATATATACATCTGGTATAATTTATCTTTCAGCAATCTATGGCTCATGGTCTTCCTTAAACATGGGAAAAGATCCGTGTGTTTGATATCTCTTGATGTTTTCTTCTTTTCATCTATACTGTCATTTGGTGGTGAGATTCACCGTTTAAATATGACTTCTGTTAATAAATCTTTCTGTTTTATCTTATCACAATGCTGTGAGAAAGGTTGATGGCTCACAGATATCATAGAGTTTATTTGCTGCAATGACAGCGTGTGCTTGCAATTTTGAAGAATGGAGAAAGCATGAAAAACAGAGAGGAAAAGCTTCAGATCTCAGGTGATGACTGAGTTGCATGTTGAGTAAAAGTTGGGTCAGGTAGAAATACCAAGATAAGGTAGTAATGACAGTGCTTACAAGACACGGTATCTCATCTTTTCTGAGGCTGTACAAAGATTCGTGTTCAGACTTGCAGGTTCCAAATGTTTACCATGTGGCAAGTCATTCAATCAGAACTAAAATGAAGAAGGAAATGGAAACAAGCCCATCCACTTAGAAGGCATACAATTGAGGGATGTATACAGCTATGAAGGCTACATGCTATATCTGTGTTACTTTAAAGATGTTACATATTCTTGTTTTTTCTGGAAATTAGTAAAGTACCTGGCTGTTTACCTGGATACCATAATTGCTGCTGGCTACAAAGATCTTTGAACTGCTTTTCTTTTTTTCTTTATTTTTTTTTTTTTAATTTATTTATTGGAGGCTGCCATTCTCTTCTGACTATGTATATTTGTACAAAGAATCTAAGTATATATGTACAAATTTAGGATGAGTGGAGAGCTTATAAGCTGAGAAAAAATCTGTATAAAACCAAGGAGAGGCATTTCTTTATGAATAAAATATTTAAAAGTCATTATTTTGTACTAAGCTTAAAAAATCCTAGCAAATCTATGGCTTGATAGTTCTTCTAAAAGCAAGTTAAAAATATTTTCAATACCAAAGTAATTTTGCATTTGTACTTGCAGTACTGATAAGAACTTAATAGGAGTATGAACTACATGGTGTTGACTGGCAACTATTATGGTCTCCCAACAGTAATTTTTTTCATCTAGTTGGTCTGTTTTTTCATTGCTGAAAGATTTATTTTGGTGAACCACATTTTTCCCTTGGAAAATTACAAAATTGTGGTTTGCATTTTATCAGAGACAGATGCAAGTGTGAACTAACAAGCAAAAAGTAATAGCTATATATGTACTATGACTTCAGTATCCTCAGCATTTTCTATTGTACCCACACAACTTCTTTTAAAATGCAAGTTAAATATCCCATAAATTAGCATATTAATTGAAAAAAACACCAACATGATACAGGAAACTGCTCTTAGCAGAAGACAATTTTTATAACTGTGAATTGAAATAACAGGAAGATAGAAATAAGGATCAAAACCTTTACCGAACTAGCAGACTCTCTCTGAAAGGCACTTTTCTCTTTTCCCTTGCTCAGAAGTTCTCCGTGTGCATATACGTAGGTTACTCCAAAAGTAATGCCTCCCATTTTTTCCCCTGGAAACTACAGCAAAGAGCACAATAACTCTATTTGATAGAGTAAATTCTGAGCTACAAAACATTGTTTTTCAACATAGTCACCACTGTGAGCTATGCACTTTTGTCAGTGATGAACAAGGGCCTGCATGCCACCCTCATAAAAATCTGCACGGTTGTCTGAAACATGGCTTTTCTTTCACATTATTGTAGCCACTGCTGAAATGTACCACCCACCACCTCACTGTGCTCACATTCACAGCTTCATCTCCATAAAAGTTCAATGAATGTCAATGGGTATAATTTTTTCTGCATGGAAGTATTCAATGACACTCCTTTGCTTCATCTGCTCTTCCACATCAGGTGCTATTTTGTCAGACTGCCCCTCTGCTGCCATCTGTCACACGGCAACAAAATGTAACAGAATATTGGTGGGAAGATTCAACCTCTACTGCCAAGACCACCAACATCTACTTCTGATGTTGTGGGCCAGCAAAATAAAATGGAAGTCCTCAAAATAAAAAAGCAGCCCTCATATGTATGAGAGAACATAAAACAAGGCATGAAGAAATCTGTTGTTTCCTTACTGGTATTCGTGATGACTGTATGGCACATTTCAGACTTGAGAAAAAACATACATTTAAAATCTGTGGCTGTACTTAAAAATGTGGCTTATATTGCCTTATTGAAAAGTGTACTACACCATGTTAATGGATAATATCATGAACGATGTCAGTTCATGCAAACTGCATTTACAGACTGCGTGCTGAAAGGAAGAATGTTAGAAAGGTCAGTCATATGTAAATTGTTTCTACTTACCAGTACCAGCACAAAGTAACACAGATGAACCCTTGAGTAAAACTACAAAATTCACAGATGCTGCATTAAACAGAAAGAGAGGCTGAGAAGAAGGCTCTTAGCTACAAAATTGTCTGAGACACATTTATTGAATTTTCTTGTTGTGATTTTCTTCCATGATGTTTATATCACATCAGACTTTGTACCATCGCAGTAAGAGTCACCAGTTCCTCTCTTGTGCTCCACAATACCACAACTCAGTGTGGCTGCCAGACCAGCTTTGTCATCTACTGCTAATTCTACCTGAGAGATTGTGTCCTGGTGCAAGAGATGATATGGGGTCACACCTTGCTTGATATTGTACACTGGGGGACCCTGTGATAAGCTGATTGTACTGATACATAACACAGTCTTGTACATAGGCCCTCTGGGAAACTGAGAGGACTACAGCATCAATAAAGTGCAATTACTTCTTTGGGAAACTTCGTTTTCCTCAGATACTACAATTAAATGAGATGTATTCTTAATATTTATCTTTCTACATCATTTTTGAGCTAAACCAAAGAAATCCAAATTGTTATAATGCAAAACTGCCACAGTATTTTAGCCATTGAGATATCACTACTACTTTCTGTGAAACTCTGGTGAAAAACAGCTCACACATATTTAACACCTTTAGCATCTGAAAAGTCTACCTTTTTTTTTTTTCTTTTTTCTTTTCCAGTGTAGGCAGCTTCTTGTATGTAGTTCCTTACTTTATGAATGCTAGTTTTGTGGTTGTGTCACTGTGGGGCTGTGGCTGCAGTGGTGATTACTGTTTGTCTTCAGTGCCTGATGTGTCTCTTTTAGCATTTATACAAGCAGCCTGATGTTGTGGTGGGGATAGAAGCCAAAGGCTAGCATGTGAAAATCCCATATACAGAAGGCAATTCTGTGTGACTCCTTCTTAACATGTTAACCTATAATTAGACATGAGCCAGTAAGCTAAGGAAGAGAAGCTTGAAACAGAGCATTGAGTCAGATGGAAAGGAGAGTTCGTAGCTCAAATAACCTCTGAAAAAGTTCACCTTTCCCTTCATGCAAGCACTGAAATCTTTTATTTTGCAAATCATTTCCTCCTGTCTACCCATTCACTTGCATACTTCAATAACACTCAGCAACTTTTTACTGGTGTGAGCTACTTTTATACTTCACTGTACAGATGGTTTTTGTTTAGATTGGAATTGTAAAGCCACTGATCATACTTGAGCTCAGTCTCTGAGTGGCAAAACCCTGTGTACATCTGTTTCATACATGGACCTTCAGGGTTATGTTGCAATCTCTCTGAAAGCAAGAGATTTTTACTTGCAAACTATTTTGTGTGCACTCTTTCCTTTCAGGCTGTTGTGCCAGAAAGGCATGGTGAACCTAGGTGCAGTTGCAATTGTAGATTATCAGTTTCTACGTGGCTGTTAACATTTCTTCCTATAACCTTGAGCTTTGCCATAGGACCCTAGCTAAAAAGAAATAGCACTCCTTCATCCACACTCTTCTGTGCTATGGTTCTATGAAGAATCTTTGTCATTAGTGGAAGAAATTACATTGCTCAAATAACTCCCTGCATATAGGAAGTTATCAGAAAAACAAAGAGTGTATGTGGAATTAGGTGCTTTCAGATTTATCTGTGAAATATTTTCTGAAGGAAAATGTAGATGTTACTATCCTCTATTATTACGATGGTAGGACCAAAAGTGCTAGAAGTTAGTCCACTGGCAGTATAAAGAAGATGAGACACTGAGACAAATATCTGACAAAAAATGCTGATGTTCTCTTTAAACCATTACTTGATGAAAGCAAATTTACAAGAAATGTAGCAGTCAGGATCAAAAGCAGATGGAGGTTTGCAGGTGACAGAAGTTCAGATATGTCACCAGGAAACTGCTCTACGGGAATGTGGTTAAAATGAGCTACAGTTAAAGTTTCTTTGTGAATACATAGTTTAATGAGATCTTGTTATTTGTAGAAATGTAAAGACTGCCTAGCTTCAGGCACATAGATTAGGAGTCTGAGCTCCTGTATAGTCAGTGCAGGCTTCTTCGAAGGGCTGACCGAGATGAGGAGGTTAACTTTGATGTTCAAAGTCATTTTCATAATGGAAATATTTGTCATCACTGATTAAATAGGGACATCATTCTCACTTAGCTGCCTATCTCAACTGTTCACAGTTAGAAGTTGTGAATATCCTCTATCAAATGATGTAACATTAATACTCAGCGCATTTGTTTGAGAAGCAAAAGCCAAATTCCAGGTGTGACCAGCTGACATTATATTAGGAATGCACATCTGAGGTTGTCATTTCAATTTGTATAACTAACAAATGGATTATTTCTTTCATTACTGGTAACTGCTTCTAAATGAGGTTATTGAAATAAATTGACTCTGCTTTTGTGTGAAGAGAAGATCATGCTTCTCCAATGAAAATATTAATGAGTAATGAAAGGACAGAATTTAACAGAAAAGATTTAATTAAGAAGTCATACAAAAGAATAAAGAAATAGAGAATAAAAAGACAGAGAAGTAGCACTAATAAGTGCAAATAACTTGTCTTATTCAACACTCCAGGAATGAACATTGACAACAAACACAGGAGTGTTTTGCTTATGTTGAACCACAAAGAATTACCCGCTTCAGCATAGCTATGGCCTGGAGAACAACATTTTTGTATATTTGAAAAGATGATGACACAAAATCAGAGTTCTGTGTTAGATTGATTTAAAAATGATAAAAAACTCTCGGCACTATTATTAATTTTCTGTTAGTTACAATGAATTCTTAAAAAGTAAGTAAATCTGAAACTGTATCTGCATACATCTAAGATAGTCTTGTAAGTAAGAAGGATTATCTCATTAGAGAAACATTACCATTTTTAATGGGGGAAAAATAAGTTGCATTGAGATCAAAGCTTTTTCCTCACCAAGAGATCTTGGATTAGTAAATTAAAAATAATGTAATTTTATTCATTATAGGTTATTTACAACAACTCTTTCTTTTCACCCCACCGATTTTCCTGTGCCAAAATTTAATGTAGCAGACTTAAAGGCTTACAAAGGAATTGCCTTTCCACTCATCTTGTTTTCAAAGATTAGTAACAAATCTATGGATTCTCGTCTGTCAAAGAGGAGAATTATCTTTGAAACAGTTACAAATAAATGGCACATCTGGAACTCAGCACAGCAGAAAAATCCTAGCAAGCATACCGGTTTGTTACTATCCATAGAAGATCACTGAGGATGCTTCCAGAGAATGAACAGAAAACATATAAAAAAAACCCACGGCAGACTAAATTTGTCAGTTCCTTACAGAAATCTGAAACGGTGCTTCCTGTTGTTTTTCACTGAAATTACATAGTATGCATAGTACATCTAATAGCGCCAGAAAACCTCAATGAAAATCAAGAGCATCAAAATCAGGAGCCAGATTATATTCTGTAGCCAAGTGACGGAATGGAGTGGTGGGCCTCAACTAAAGAGGCAAAGAAAATTGACCTGACATCAGAAAGTGATCCTAATTTAGAGAAACTGCTATCCATCAGAATTTTCACACTCTCCCTGCATGCTATGCAACTTTTACTTCTGTTTTATTAACTATTTTACAGCAGTGATATTTAATTGATATTGTACTTCATTGAATATTGAAGGGCAACGGTAAAAGTAGGCATCAAAAAGAGAAAATACAGGCACATGCCATTTTATAAGCTATCTTTTCGTAAAAATCTCATTTGTCTAACAGGACCTGTCTTTTGTCTTTGTTATAGTTGACATTTGTAGACAGAGAAGACATGCTTTGCTGAGTTTAGTGCAATGGTATTAGCCTGAACTATCATGTCAGGCTCGTGGAGCAGGAGATGATTAAAATAAATGCAAGGAAAATTAAACAATAGGTGAGGAGCTGAGGAAAGAGAGACAGTGAAACAAATGCACGCCATGATCCAAAAACGAAAGGAAAAGAAAAATGAGCATAAGAAAGACAACAGAGAAGTAAAGTTGAGGATCAAAAAAGGAAAGGAAAGGAAAGGTGGAAGCTGAAAGAGACTCATTCTAGCAGGCAACAAATGGCTGAAACAATATTGTGGTGAGTAAACAATGGAAAATATTTTTAAATGGCTAACTGGAGAAAATTCCTGAGTTTAATAAAATATGCTACACAAAATATATAATATTGAGTACTGCACAAACAAATTTATATATACTTCAGTTAAACTTAGCGGAGTCCCTGTATTCTGTAGATGCTATGCGACAGTTCTTAGGTTATTTAAATATGCCTTCTAGAACTACTTCAAAATACGCCAGTCTTGTTTAAGCATTTTTTATGCTTATCAATATTAGATGGCTGTTCACCAGATCTGAACCACGAAATGGACTTCCAGATGGTTCCCCTGGACACCTGGATACTTTCAATTTAGACAGGAGACATGTGCAACTTGCTTTCCTTGTGCTATCAAATGAAACATTAGGGATGTGTTTGGATCAGAGGTCCAAAGGCTGATTTGAAGATGTCTGCAGTGCAAGAAAGAATAAAAGTTTACCAGACAGATTTGGGAATAGTATCTCATATGGAAGTGAATGTTAGAAGGAGGCATGGAGCTCTCTCAGAACTGACAAAGACACTGTACTGAGAGCAGCAACATGGCAAGGTGTGGATGTTGGATAAGCAATTGGATATGGGAATTATGAGATAGAGAAGAAAATTTTCCACGTATTTTCTAGATCACTTTTCTACATATGGAAATATACAATCACTGTAGTTTAAGATTCTCATAAAAACTTTTAAATTAGAAGGACTCGGACCTTTTGTTTCCTTACAGCAATCACTGTAGACATAACCAGTACCAAACCACCTTTCTTGTACTTAACTCTCTTTCCTTTATGTGCCTTTGTTTCTCAAACTGTCCTAAATGTTAGAAGAATTTGCTTTCTTAGCATTTTTATAGAAATGTTTTATTATACATCAGAAAATAATGCAATATACAGCTCTCTCTGGGCATTTTTTCTAATTTATACTTTGGTAAACTTAGAAATTTCAGTTATTTTTATTGTGATTAGTTAAGTATAGATGTGAGTCTTGCTGACAGATCATTTTTCAAAACCTTATCATATGTCACTGGATGGGTGGTCCCAATCTCAGGAAGTGATTGTGAAGGGGAAACCTGGTTGAGGGAAGAAAGCAAGTAGAGTTAAAAAACACTAATGTTGTGCGCCCTTCTATTAGGATAAAATTATTCTGAGCATGTGATATATTATCATTTATATTTAGTAATTCAGTTCTAAATTCATGTGATACGAAATATTTAGAAGTGTCACAACAAATAAAAATATTGTCATCCACAAGTTTTCACCAAAACCACAGGGATCATGTTTCACAATCTTCCAAAAATAATTTCAACCTCTGAAAATTTTCTGAGAAGTACTTACCCCAGGTATAAGCACCTTTTAATAAAACCTCCCTACTACACAGCCTGCCAAGTTTACGCATAAGTGGCAGTATTTTACCATTTTACTAACTGTTATTGAAAGTGTTATTGTAAGATAGTTTTAAAAACTAATATACACATCAGAACTATTACAGAATCTATTACAAAACAACAAATACACAAATATGAAAACACTACCTTCCTAATGATAGACTTGTTTTCAATTTGACCAGAAGTTACGTGTCATTTCATTAGAATACTGAGAAGCAACAGCATAGAACATAAATGCAGACATATTCTGATTTTCTAACTGCAAAGGACCTACAGGCTATCACTATTATTTGAAGAATAGCTTTTTTTTTCCCTTCATTATTGAATCACTTAGATTTGCACAGGGGAAACTGGAAGGAATCAAAATCTTCACTTTCCCCTATGAGTTAGCATATGGGGAAGTTACTGCTCTAGTTCATTCGTGATAATAGAAGCAGACAGTGATATCTTTCCCACGTAGCACTTACGGGCCAACACAACTGTTCACTTCATCAACCTTATCAGATATATGTCTCAATTGTGCAATCATACTGTACCACCCACAAGCTCTTTTGCACCCTCCTTGATGTGTGCCAGAAAGCTGAGGAAGCCTTCTAACTCCCTGTCCCCCGCAAGATCCAGACCACAATTTCAGCAGCTCCACTGCATTTTGGACATTTCATAGCTCCTCTGCAGTCAGTGTATTTCTTGCATGGCACAAACTGATTAAAATGAATCCACACCAGATTTCTTTTCCAAAAGAAACAAATTTTGATTAAATGCTGTTGCTTCCACTTGGTTGCACTAAATTTTATAACATCCTCAGGAGGACCAGTCGCAAAAGACTGTATGGCTCGTAAAGTTTATCCTCAGATTGGTCAGGTACCATACTACTGCAAAGATGCCAAAATCCCAAAGCTGTCATCCACATCTGCAGAGACCTGTTCCTTTTCCTTTTTTTTTCAAGGCAAGGAGGGACTGTGGTGTGAAAATATTGCACTCTACACCCTCTGTAACTGTCTTGTTTGCATGTATAAATATTGCTTCTTTAAGAAAAACAGACACTGGCACCAGTGTAAGAATGTATGTTTTAACATCTGTGCACATACAGATATCAGTCTGTTTAGAGTGAGAAGGCTGGAGAACAGGCACACACAACTGGCACAAAAGGGAAGTTGACCTTTCAGTATTTACCCTGGTGGTGTTTTCAATGGCACCCACCTGGCTGACATTGGCGACACTGTTTTGGAAAGCATCAATAGACTTTGCAAATCTGAAAGCTTCTTTGCAAGACGTTTACTATATGGCTTGCTTGAACTTCCTTTTCTGGGGCCCCACATTTTGTAAGCAATTAATTTTTGTTTTATAATATAAGTATTCAGTGGACAGGTCAGTCCTGTCTGCAAATAACCTGCACTCTGTTAAAGGTGCTATGCCTTCAAAGCAACTCAAATCCTCACGTGCCCTCCTGCTGTAGCTCCTGAAGCTGTGTGGGCTTGCAGTGCCCTGCAGCAGCTGTGGATGCAGAGGTGGAATTACTGCATGCGGAACTTCAAGGTATGGAAGACCGATTAAATGGGAGATTACTAGGAAAAAGGAGTTCTCTAAAAAACATCCCTTTATATTTTCCAGACACCTGTATACCCATGCCCATACTGTTGCTAAATATATATTTTTTAACAGATAACCCATGCTACACAAGCAAAAAGGTAGTAAATAACTTGTGTATCTACTTAGAAAAACATGTTCAGTTATTTTGAGAGATGAGATACGAAGTTTGAGAATTTTGAAGAGATTGCTCCTGAGGAGAAGAATTGGAGTAGCCAATATGAAGCAGGTATTATGCAACAGCAATGCTGAAGAGAGTGGGAGTAGGGGGCCTGGTTGCTTACTAGTGGAAGAACACAGCAGAGGTGTGGAGGATGGGGGACATAAGGAAGTGGAGAAGAGAATTTGGTGATTGATTTGGTGATCGCCATAAATCAACATTTGACAGCATTAAGTTTAAAGAAGAAATGAGGAAAGAATGCTTCATTCTGCAGTGCCTGCAAGAGGCATGATCTGTCCTTGATACAACCAAATGTGCTACATGGAATGGTTCCCAAAGCTGTCATTGCCTCAAAAACAGACACTGTGTCACAGACTTTTTCCTGATACTGGAAAATAATTTACCCAGTGTGAGGAATGAGTATTTAGAGGTGCTAACAGTCAAGGCTACACACTGAATTGTAAATGACTGGCAAATAAGCTATTAATTAAAATAGAAATTGATTCCATCTTGTGGGACTTAGAGAGAAATAAGATTCTCACAAGGCCTCTTCTGAGTGCTCTTTTAGTACAGCTAAAGGCAGTATTTTAATTTTCAAATAATTCAACCCTATAATTAAAGTTACATTTTTACCACAAATTTTAAAATATTAATGAAACTTGAATAAGTCTGGCCAAAGTGCTCCAGGGCAAAATATAGAAATATGCTAATGAGTGCCTTCTTCAAAGATCTGCTTATGAAAGAGGCATATTCCAACTGACAAAGTTCATGGGTTTAGTTGTCCTTTGTAATTCTAATTAAATCTTTCTTTATTAATCAATTTTTAAATCATTCCTTCTTTTCATGAACTGGTGGAATTGTATATTTAATTACACTTATCTGGAAATTTAAAGAAAATATAATACTAATAAAATGTAATAATTTTAATATCTTTGTTTTAAACGTTATGTTGATTTTTTCCAGCTAGAATGAGTTGCTATTGAAAACTGAGGTTATATGTAGGATAACATAAATTAATTCTTAATAAGTGGATAGTAACTGTCCATGCTGATATAATTTATAAAGATCCTGTTCTTGCAGAGCAGGATATGAACAATTTATAGAGAATTTATAGAGAAGAAAAAGGAATTACTAACAACCTATAACAGAAAAATTAGAATGCTCAGTCATGCCAAAATAAAATCAGAATTAAATATTATTACTGATCCTTGAACAGTTCTGCACTGAGTGTTCAAGTTGCACTGTTGGGATGTTGGGGAGGGTAATTTCACCTGAAATTTAAGCTGCTATATCATGAAATACTAAAGGACACCTAGCACCAATTATAATAGCTAAATAATACAAATTTCCTGTCTGATCCATACCCCTGAACTAGTTCAGATTTTTTCAGAAAAAGAAAGTGTGAGAAGTTATGCTGGATGACCTAAAACTGACCTGTGCTCTAGGCGTACTAGCTGTAACACAGGCAGATACTGCTGCTGACAATTCCATCTGACAATTTTGCTTGAAATTACACTCTGCTACCATCTGACTTATAGCAACTGTGAAGAATAAATCAGGCAAACATTAAAAGGACATCAGGTCTTACACATACGGGTCCCTGCCTTCATTTCATTAGGTAAAATGCACATTTCACATAGAGTCACACAGAACAGGCTTGTCTGGAATTTACTGGCAATATAATGTCTGGATCTAGAGCTGGTGGCTTCCAGATACCGATAGTACCTTACTGTCAGTGTGACTTCTAGTTTATCCAGTGGCCAAAAAAGCTTAGTGCAGACCTCTATAATATTTTCCCCACCCAGCAATGATCTATTAATCCTTGTGAGGTATGCCACCAGTCATTGGTCTTATGTTTCCACATGCTTTCTAAGAGAGAGCAGAGTTGCAGGCCCTCCAAATGTCATCACTGGCAAAACATAACATCAGGGCGATACTTGCAGTTTGCATGTGCTACAACCGCGCTACTTAAGTGGTATGCTGTAAGGGAAACATGAGGTCACAGCCTGAATTAGTGATTGAGCACCTGGTGAAGGGTGGTGGCTGGCCTAAGAAACACCTGCACCCCCCCTCCATGTGACCAGGAGGGGTGGACCCAGGGTGGGACTACCCTGGGCTTATTTAAGAGCCAGCCACTGAGGGGAAAGGATCTCCTCCATGGGATCTGGCTGTTTCTCTTCTTGGTGGGAGACTGCTGTTGTGTAAGTTAAAATCTTTTGTTTACAATCATTAAACCTTTTAATACTTCACCTGGGATTGCTTCTGTGATTGCACCACACATGCTTACAAAGCTATCACCACCAAATTAATGATTGATACATCCTGCTGGCCTTGTGATACAGCAGGTGACCAGCATGGCCTGGCCCACCCGCAGCATACAAGTGTGTAGGCCTGAAAGTGAAAGGTTTGCCAGTTGTCAGGATGTGGAAGTGTGTTCTGATTACCCTACTGTTTCGAAGCTTGGCCATAAGTAAGTCAGGAGCATGGAGATCTAGGTACCTATGTTGCTAAAACAGCACACGTTGAAGGTCCCCTGCTGGCATCACACCCAGGTTCTGTGATGACTGAACAAGCAGAATACTCCTTATGTTCCTCATTTATTCTCACCATTCAAATATTTCCTATGCTTAGATCTAGATGTTCAGGAAAATAAATATTTCAAAATACCTGAACTCCATAGCACATCTGTGATTCAGTGCCATCTAACTAAGACAAGTAACTTAGATGTTTGGGCAGATGGAATTCACTCCTGGCATGGGGGCAAGGGAGAGGAGAACCAAGCTATAAAACCCAGACCTCTCAGACAATATTCATTGGAAAAATCTTGGTCCAGAGACATACTTCTCCATAGATTCTCGTTTCCAAACATCTTTCTCCCTTTTTTATCTCAACTGCTTGCTGTAATTCATACATTGATAAAGGTGTTACTTATAACAGTGAGCCTGAAAAATAATGATATTCCCAGCTTCCTTTAAAAAGTCTGATATGCTTTGGAGATGGCTAAGTCAAACCATTTCTTTTCCAGAGTAAAGATGGAATTAATGGCTCTCAGAGCATCAAACTATGAACAGGATTGTGCCATTACAATTTAACTGTTAAACCACACTGAAATTAAATGCTGTGTTCTAACTGGCAGGAAGGGATGCAAATTTTGGTTGCTCCCTCAAGCATGCAGTTCAAGTAATTCATGCAAATAAATTTACAATTAAACAGTCAACCACATTCTGTAAGAATGTGCAGTTTAGACTAGGTTTGATTTAGAACTTTAGATGATATCCACTCATCTTGGAGTAAAAGCTGTTTTTGGGGAAAATGCTCCAATCTTGCCTCTGAAGCAATACTGTGAGCAAAATAGCAACATTTAAATGTGTTAAATTATTTTATGTGGCAAAAAGCTGGAGACAAAAACAAACAAAAAAAACACCAACAAAGTTCTCAGTCCTATTCCAAATCAATCAGTAGTAAAGGACTTGGAACAAAATGTTTCTGAGACAGGACTGCAAGCATTGTCCTTAAGACTTGAATCTGTTGGAGCTCTCTGTATATCTGTGAAGGCAGAAAAAAACCCAGCATGCTTATAACTTCCAGCCCTTAAAAAACAAAACAAAAAAACATGAAAGAAGCATGTGTCTGTGGGCTTGAAAGGAAGGAGAAAATTCACAAGGAAAGATAAGGTACCATAAGCTCGCTCAAATAAGTTCTTTATTTTAAATACAATAAATGCAAATATGGGTTTCCAGTATGATTTCAGAAGTGCCCTCATCACCGAGTCACAAAAGCACTAATAGATGCTTTCCTGGCTCTGAGCATACTTGATTATTTTGTGAAACAGAAGTGACAGAGAGAATTCCATCCTGACACTTTGTAAGGTACAAGTTGGGAGAATTAATCAAACAGAATCAGGGAAAAATACTTTTAGAGAGGGGTGGAAAATCAAATCTACTCCTTCGAATGCTGACTCATTATCTCCTGTGATATTGTATAAAAGAAAAGGGAGTATGTATTTGTCTTTTGCTATATTTTATTAACAACTGTATTGAAACAATGAGTATATCTGTTAAGATCTAAATAGTCAAAAGACTTTCTATGAGAGTGCAATTGTTCTTCATTTCTGGAGTTTTTCTGTTTGGTAAACAATATTCTTTTTGATCACTAACAGCCAAAGGCAGCAAATTAATGAACTTTATAATTACAAAAAAGTTCTGAGGTTAGAACACTGTCCTGTCTTTTTCTTCTTTTAATGACAGCTTGCTTTCCATTAATCTCAGCTCTCCAGTGGCTTTCAGCTCTGACGTTAGGAAGCACTTCTTTACTGTGTGGGTGATGGAGCACTGGCACAGGTTGCCCATAGAAGCTGCGGAGTCTTCTCCTTGGAAATCTTCAAAAGCTGCCTGAATACAGCCCTGTGCAATCTTCTGTGAATGAGGGGGTGAAGAGGGGTGGATCAGATGGCTCCAGAGGTCTCTACCAACTTTGACTGTTTTATGATCCTGTAGTTTTGTTATTTCTCCATTGGTTGAAGTCTTTCTTGGATTCCATATTAGTAGAAGAATGTTAATGGCTGATAACTTTTGTTTATTGTTGGTCTTGGACAAAATAAAATTGAAAAAATAAACTGTTCTTAAACTCAATTAGAAACAAAGCAGAAGCTCCCTTAAGAAGAAATAATTGCTTTCAATCACTGTGATTTGGCAAGAAGGACTTTTTTCAAAGTAATGCAATGATACAATCATATTTCTGTCCTCATGCAATCATTGCATTCAAATTTTAAAATGAAACCTTTTAAACTGATAACATAAAAGTAAAGTCTTCAAGTTAGCTATTCCTAACTTATAAAAAATTATGTTCAAATAATTGTTCTTATATTTCATGCATCTTTAAAATCCAATTTAAATTTGATTATTCCATTTAGTTTCACAGACAACTGTGATTATTTTTTCAGTCACTTAGGTGAAATAGCTGATAAAGACAATGCAGAAAAACATTTTTCCCAATTTTGTAGATAACACACGAGAAAAGGTATGATTCCTTTTCCCAAAGGCAAATAACAATGAAGCATTATGAGTGTCTTTGTTAAGTGTTCATCCTTTAAATATTTTTCAGCCTCCTCTGAGAGACAGCAGGAAACCATGACCTTTGTGAATTCTGTTGGTGAATGACTAAACGTTATGTAGTAAAAGCTGTGCTAAAGAATGCATAGTAATGCTTCATGAAAGGAAGCATTTTGCAGTGCTACCTGGTACACTGAAAGCACTCAGGTGTTTGTGTGATTTCTGATAGATTACATGCAACCTTTATGCATCTTTTTACCCCTAAATCTGGCCATAGGAAAGCTGTGTCCTGTTGTTTTTTGTTGAATTCTGCCTGTCGATCACCAATAAAGCTGTGCTCTTTTAGAATAAAAGAGTTCAAGAGGTCCTCAACAATGGATGTGGCCAAGGCCTTTTCAATTGAAGGAAACCAGCTATCAAAAGATATTGCAACATTAGAATAATTTTGTTCAGGATAAAGATTTCCCACCACACACAGAACAGCATAATTCTCACCACATATTGTCTCTTTATTTCTTTCATTGTCCTTGCCTTTTGTGACAGTTTTTCAAACCTGACCAGACAGAAAATCCAAAAACTGTGTAGATACACTTGGGCAAAATCTTAAAGTCAGAATTTGAGCACATTTTCTCCATTTTAACGACCAACATACAGATTAATACACTTTTTTTCTAGCTTCATCTATATTTAATTGCAAAATGAAGCACAGCCACCAAAAGCAAAATCACATTGGATCGCTCAACATCATGGTAGGCATATCGCAGCAAAGGAGCACTGAAGTGCCTTTGCTGCATCAAGCAGAGACTGACATTTGAAAATTGGTCTCCTACCTTATAGACATGTCTGCTGAAATGTCATCTTCTTGGCCATTTTTGTCGAAGTCTGGAGCAATTCACCACAGGATTCACAGGTAGGCAGGGTATCAAATCAGGTTGGTCTGATTTGAAAGAGCAGCATTTTTTGTTAATGTGATGCTGCAATGTCAAGTAGAAAACCAGAAGGTAGATAACCAAAGATGTTTAAAATCAACAGAAAGATGGTCTGGCTTTTGAGTCTTCCTTCTGTTTTTAATTAAAAGCCCAGTGTTTATAATTTAGCAGATTTGCTATGTATGTGTTTATATGTAGCAGAATCTCACTCTCTTTCTTACTTGGCGGTGTCACTTTTTCTTAACCTCATAATCCATAATTGGGGGCCCTGTGTATTATTTCTATTAGGAAAACATATTGATGATGATAGTCTCCCCTACGAGGACAGGCTGAGAGAGTTAGGACTCTTCAGCCTGGAGAAGAGAAGGCTGCGGGGGGACCTGATAGCAGCCTTCCAGTACCTGAAGGGGGCCTACAGGAAAGCTGGGGAGGGGCTTTTTACAAGGATAGATAATGACAGAACAAGGGGTAATGGTTATAAACTGGAAGAGGGTAGATTTAGACTGGATATAAGGAAGAAATTCTTCACTGTGAGGGTGGTGAGACACTGGAACAGGTTGCCCAGAGAAGTTGTTGATGCCCCCTCCCTGGAAGTATTCAAGGCCAGGCTGGATGGGGCTTTGGGCAACCTGGTCTAGTGGGAGGTGTCCTTGCCCATGGCAGGGGGGTTGGAACAAGATGATCTCTAAGGTGCCTTCCAACCTGAACCATTCTATGATTCTATGATTCTATGATATGAAGTAAAACAGCTTTCATAAAGTCCTTTGTTTATTTACAGAGACTGCTGGAATTCAGTCTCCTCAAATTCAGAAAGGTTCAAACAGCAGAAGATACTCTTCCCTTCATAACAGAAAGCATTTTAGCCAAAGTTTGTGCTAACAAAATCTTCCCGTCTAGGATTTTCTCAGGGCCATACTTTCAGTGCTGATCCACCATGTACCAGGTACACCCTTACTGATTTCTTTCAGTTTTTTTTTTTTTTTTTTTTTTTAATGGTTCTCCTGTAGTTATTCAGAAAACAGTTACTCATGCAGTTTGAATATACCATTGCTGACGTGTGCCTTTAGGAAGGGAAGATGGCTAGTTTTAGTTTAAGGAGATATAATGGTGGCCAACTGTTTACTATAACAATTTTAAATTATGGCTGGTACTTACACCCACAACATCAGAGGTTTAAACCAATCCAAAACAAAGCAAAAGTAAAAAAGAAAATGTCTCCCCCAGGCTGATCAAGACAACAGATTCAGGCAGCTGCATTTATATATACACAAAATTAGTGGATAGATCAAAATCTCATTTTTCAAAGTCGCAACACTTTTATGTGCTCACAAATCATACAGCCACAAATCAAATACAAAGGGCAGTCACAGAGTGTAAAGGGTTTATTCACTTGCTGATAAATTAACTGAACCAAAAAAAAATCAATTTCAATGAGGCCTATCTCTTTTTGTATTAGCATTTAATTCACTCTAAAACCTGCATTATAATGATAAGGTCCTCATACTGACAAAGACAAAATATGATCAAGTGTTCTCTAAAAAGTGTGATGAACAATTAGAATGAAAGATGGAAGGTGATGTTTGATACATATTCTACATCAAGTTCAGCAAGTGTCCAGTGCTGACATACAGGGGCAGCTACTACACTTTCTGAAGATTAATAGGAACCCTATAAATATCTTCACTCTATTAGGTTAGATTTTTTTCAGTTTCTATAAATATCCTCACTCCATTAGGTTAGATTTTTTTCAGTTTCTTGGATATGAAAATATGCAACCATGATTGGCTATAACTATAAGCCTTTTCTCCTGCTTTCTAACTATACAACACTTGTGTCTGTACAAAGGATAAATGACCTGGTACAGATGATGTAGAGGTGATACTAGGAAAGCCAAGGTACAGATGGAACTGAACCTGGTGAGGGATATGAAAAATAACAAAAAGGGATTCTACAGGCACATTGGTCGAAAGAGAAAAGCCAAGGAGAGTGTACCACCTCTGAGAAATGAAGAGATACAGTGACAATGAACATGGAGAAGGCTCAGGTGCTCAACAAATTCTTTGCCTCAGTTTTCACTGGCAGTCAGGCTTCACACATCTTTTGCATTCCTGAACCTCTAGACAAGGTCTGGGAGAGCAAAATCCCTCCCACTGTAAGCAAAGGACTCATATTACATTCTTATTTCTTAATTGGAGAGAGATGCATTTGAAGGGTGGACTATTTGGTGGATAAGGAATTAGCCAGAGTCTTGTGGTCAATGGCTCTATGTCCAGGTGGAGGCCAGTCACAAGTGGTGACCCCTCAGGGTCCATCTTGGGACTGAGGCTCTTCAAAATCTTTATCAACAACCTGGACATTGGGATTGAGTGCATCCTCAACAAGTTTGCTGATGACACCAGGCTGAGTGGCGCAGTTGATACAACCGAAGCAAATGATGCCATCCAAAGGGACCTGGACAAGCTGGAGAAGTGGGCCCATGTGAACCTAATGAGGTTCAACAGCACCAAGTGCAAGGTTCTGCATTGGGGCAATCCCAGATATGTGTACACAATGGGAGAAGAACTCATTGAGAGCAGCCCTGCTAAGAAGGACTTGTGGGTCCTGGCAGATTAAAAAATGGACATGAGCCAGCAGTGTGCACTTGCAGCCCAGAAGACCAACTGTACCCTGGGTTGCATCAGAAGAGGGGTGGCCAGCAGGGCAACCTCTACTCTGCACTCATAAGACCCCATTTGGAGTTCTTCGTCCAGATTTGGGGCCCCCAGCATAAGACATGGAGCTGTTGGAGCAGGTCCAAAGGAGGGCCACAAAGGTGATCAGGGGGCTGGAACACCTCTTCTATGAAGAAAGGCTGAGGGATCTGGGCTTGTTCAGCCTGGAGAAGAGAAGGCTATGGGGAAACCTCATTGCAACCTTTCAGTACTTAAAGGGAGCTTAAGAACAAGATGGAGATCAGCTTTTTACATGGTCTGATAGTGATACGACAAGGGGGAACAGTTTTAAACTAAAAGAGAGTGGATTTAGATTGGATGTTAGGAAGAAATTCTTTACTCCAAGGGAACAGCTTGCCTAGAGAAGTTGTAGAAGCCCCATGCTGATAAGTGTTCAAGGCCAGGTTGGATGGGGCCCTGGGCATCCTGATTTAGTGGGTGGCAACCCTGCCTATGGCAGGAGTTTGGAACGAGATGGTATTTAAGGCCCCTTCCAACCCAAACCATTCTATGATTCAGTGTCTTGGTCTCCAGAGGTCTATGTAACTACATTGCACAAGATGAACAGGACGTGAGTATTACAAAAAATCTAGTTCTGACATGCAGACTCGATCAAGTTATTTTTTTGTTTCCTTTCCCTTTCTTCAAACTCTTTTGGAGAAACAGACTACCAGTAAGGCTTGTTCTTCTGTACCAAAAATGACAGATGTTATAGAATCACAGCATATCCTTAGTTGGAAGGAACTCACAAGGGTCATTGAGTCCAACTCCTGGCTCCACACAGGACCATCCAAAATTCAAACCCCATGTCGGAGAACGTTGTCCAAAGGCTTCTTGAACTCTGGCACCTTGGTGCTATGAACACTGCCCTGGGCAGCCTGTTCCAGTGCCTGACCACCCTCTGGTGAAGAACCTTTTCCTAATCCCCAATCTGACCTTCCTCTGTCACAGCTCCATGCCGTTCCCTCGGGTCATGTCACTGTCACCAGAGAGCAGAGATCAGTGCTGCCCCTCCGCTCCCGTCGTAAGGAAGCTGTAGGCTGCCGTGAGGCCTCCCCTCAGCCTCCTCTTCTCTGGGCTGAACAAATCAAGGGACCTCAGCCACTCCTCATACACTTTGCCCTCCAGACCCTTCACCTCCTTTGGATGCTCTCCAATAGTTTTATGTCCTTACATTGTGGAACCCAAACCTGCACACAGTGCTCAAGGTGAGGCCACATATGCACAAAGCAGAGTGGGACAATCCCTTTCCTTGCGTGGCTGGCAGTGTTACGGCAGCCTGTTGCATAAACCCTGAAAATAACTTGCATGTAGTTTGTGTATCCAGTGTATGGTGGGATTTTACCTCAGATGGAATTGCTAGGAAAAACGACCTGACACTTAGTTCCTGATACTTAGGCAGAAAAGTCCACACCTCAGCATTGAAAAAAAGTCATAAAAAGCAAGCAGTATAGAGCATGACAATATTGCGTACTGTGGTACATAAGTAAGAAAGTACCCAAAGCATCTTGTAAGACAGGTTACATTCAAAGTTTTTAGGCAAATTAAAACTAGAACTGAGAAAGAGAGGGTACAGTCAGAAGCAGTGTGTTACTTGCACAGCATTGTTTCTCTTGGGCTCAAGAAATTTGGAAGCATTTATGGAGCCAATCTGAAGCCAGCTGGATTCTGATGAATTTTAACCTCAGCCTCTGAACTGCTGAAAATGAAAATACAGAAAACCTTTGCAAGACAGTGCAGCAGTCCTGTGAAGACTGGAAGCTTGTCAATCCTACTGTTAGCTCAATGCACCAAATTATACTAAATAAAGGAAATGTCTCTAGCAGTTTGGATAAAAAGTAATAATCGGGCTATAAGGATTTGATGTGAATGCAATGTAAAAGTACACCCCTGATGCCAGTTTTGCTGGAAACAGAGGTGGCAAAAAGCTCTTCCATTCTTCCATTCCACTTTGTAAAGCAAAGCTGGTCAGAATCCACAATGCAAGTCCTGTCCTGACACCTCGTGCTGCATTCACACAATTTGGGCTTCTGTGGAGCTCATGTGTGTATCCATCCAGCTTTCAGGCTCTGCTGGGGCAAACTGCTCAGCATCCTCTTGTCTGCCACCCCCGGATGGAGGTGGCAGGGGACAGGGCCCCTTTCGGCCTTTTCAGGGCGACAGCTGTGGCAGGACAGAAGCCAGCTTTTGGCAGGCGGGAGAGCTCGCGGCCGCCCAGGTGAGGACGGCCGCGGGGGCGGGCACGGGGCTCGGAGCCGGGAGCCCGCCCCGCGGGGGGCCGGGAGGGGTGGCCGCCTCACGTCAGCGCCGCCCGCAATAAATGCCCGCCGAGGCGGGAGCCGCGAGGAAGAAGTGCGGGGCTCCCAGGGGCGGCAGCTAGTTCGGCGGTACCCCCTCGCCGCTGCGACACGTCCGCAGCCCGCGGCGGCGGCAAACACCGCTGGTGCGAGAAGGGTGAGGCCCGGGCCCCCTCCCCAGTCCCCTGGCCTCGCCACGGCCCTGGCGAGGAGGCGGGCGGCGGAGCGAAGCTACGGAGAGAGGAGGCGGCCGCCGCCGGAGGGTAAGGGCGGTGGTGGGGCGCCCGCAGCATTCAGCCCGGGGCAGTGGCTCCGTCTGGGGAGGAGAAGGGAGGGAGCTGCTCCAGGGGCCGGCTCCCCGCGGGCGGTGCGATGGGGACGAGGCGCGGGCTCCCGGCTGCGGCCGTGGCGGCGGCGCCGCGTGGGAGAGAGCCCTGCGCTGCCCCTCCGCCTCTTTTTCCGCTCCGGGTGCGGCGCGGCGCGGCGCAGTGTCGGCGTTCACGCTCCCTCCTCCCGGAGTGAGGGAGGCGGCGCGGCTCTCCTTCCCGCATCGCTCAGTCACGCAACAGGCGGCGTTGGCATGTTGCATGCTGAATGCAGCGATACTTTTTCAAAGAGTTATCCGTGCTTTCCTTTGTTTCGTGCATGGGATGACCCTAGCGACCCCCGATTTCTTGGCGGAGTGGAGTAACTTTAGTTTCATTGGGTGTTTGGAATTTATAAAATAACGGCTTTAATCACAATCATACTTTGAAATAATCAAGAAGGGATATTTTATATCAACTCCATTGTGTTTTTCTTTTCACTTTTTGGACATTGAATGCTTTTTGTTTATGAATTCCAATACTGGAAGGCTTATCTCCATCTAATCTTTACAGTTGTCTGGCTTCTTTTAAGTAGATATGGGAAGCATGCTTCCTTGTATACAGGCAGTGAAATGTGCATACTAGTGTACTGCACAAAAGCACTTAAACTTCAAATAAAGTTCATAAGGCTGAAGATAAGCTATCTTTCCAAAACAGCAATTTGTGTTTATTAGTATAAACAGTGTGCAGCATTCTGGTTTATTCCTTTAAAGCAACAGTGGCCGACTCTGTGCAAACTGCATTTTGACTTCTGTTGCTTAATGAATTCATACAGACTAGTGCATCAGCCTCCAAATGACATTACTCTTTTATGTGTTTGCAGCCAACAGACCTGGAAGAAAGACTTTGTGCTGGAGCTAACTTCTGAGCATTCTGAGACTGTTCATCATGAAGTATGTAGTACAGGAATGGCTCAGAGTAACTACCTTGCTATTCATAGCTCAAACAGTTTCTGCAATGGTTCTTCCCAATGCCACGCTCTTAGAGGAACTTTTGGAAAAGTACATGGATGAAGATGGTGAGTGGTGGATCGCCAAGCAGAGAGGGAAAAGGGCTATCACAGACAGTGATATGCAGAGTATCTTGGATCTTCATAATAAATTACGGGGTCAGGTGTATCCACCAGCTTCCAATATGGAATATATGGTAAGGAAAAACTGATAGTCACATGCGGAAAGAAATGTTCTTAGAATAGTTACTGTCACTTTATAAAACGGTGTGCTCTTGGCCTTAGCTTGCTTTTTTCTCGTACAGAGTGTTTGTTCTTTGTCATTTTTCATTTTTTTTTTTTTTTTTACTTTGTACAGAGGTGAAATTTGAGATTAAAATGCCTGTTTTTGGATCTTGTTATATCCTACTGATATTAATGAGCTTAATCTCTCATAGCTCTCCTGAATTCAAGTGGCAATTCCTCAGCATAAGGGGCCAATTTCCAAAATTGCATTATTCAAAATCATCGATTGTGGCCTATGAAGTTGCCACCAGAGAAGAACACTGAGCTATAAAGTCTCAAAATAACATGAATTCTCTCTCCCATGCTTCTAGGTTGGATGGAATTTCTGAGCAAAAAGAGGCTCCTATAAATGAGAAAGTCTTCTATTTAAGTTGGCATGTGCTACTAGACTGGAGTCCTGTATGTTCCTATGTTTAATAGATTAATAATGTAATACATAAATTCTGTATGCATGTAGAAGTCTTTATATTTTGGTTTGTTATTTGTAGATTTAAATCTTCCGTGTTTTTGAACTTCAGTTTTTTTGCTAAAGTTCAAAACTATCTTTGTCTCTCCTTGCTAACTAGATCAAACTAGGTTACTGGAGCTTTTGACAAGAATGGATTTCTTTTATTCTGTATTTTTGTTTCTACAGAAAAGTTCAAATCTTGTTCCTGTATCCACAGTGTGTATTGTTTCTCTGACTGTTCATCAGAGAAACAGTGTTACCATAGACAGAGTTGTTAACACCAAATGTTACACCAAATGTAACACTTTTCATTGTGAAGTTATGACAGAGAATCATGTTAACACATCTCCAGACTTATCTTTTCCAGCTTGGAGTGATGTCTCTCTCAGCTTGGAGATGTGATTGAACTGAGAATGTATGCGTCCTGGAGAAACCTCGTTTACTTAAATCATCAATAAAAGTAGTTTATCTTGAGATTACTATATGAATTTCATATATTAGGCTAAGACCATTTAAAGAATTAGTTACTATGCGGCATCTCCAAACAAAGGGACAAAGGGAGGATAGTGTTTTAAAACCGTTTGACACTTTCAGTTACAGCTGTCTGCACGTATCCTTAAAGTTCATTTTTTGCTGTGATTTTTTTTTTTTTTTCCCTTTCATTTGTGGGGGTTTTTTTTTTTTCCCCAAAAACCCAATTTGATACCCCCCCCCCCCCCCCCCGCATCCTCCAGGAAATTTAAGAAATAGCTGTCCAGCCTTCTTTCTGTAAAATGTGAATAGGCAAGAATCTACTGTTTATTCATGTTAAAATACTGCAGAACTTTTTACTGAGGTTATACAAAAGTGTAGCTTTAAAGCACCTTTTTCCATTCATAATTCTGTTCTACATTTGTCTGTGATATGTATCTTTGAAAGAAGCATTAGATGAACTCGGAGTAAGATTTGTTAGCGAGTGTATTTATGAAAGATTCCTTCTGTACTGCACACGCTTCATCCTAGACTTTGTTAGTTTTGTATCTGGAGCAAGGCTTTTTCTTTTTCCTGTGCTTCCCCAATGACCCAGAGTGCAAGTGAAGGAAAGAGATACTCTTGTGGAGAAATGGAGAAGGAATGGGAAAACAGGAGCTGAACAGGGCAGAGGCTTTCAAGAGAGTGGAACTTGATTTTGTTGCGATATCAAAGGAAATCTGGTATTAGAGGAGAAAGGTTCTGTAGCTGGTTGGCCGAAGGGATGGACGTGTTCAGGGGCAGGAAGCCTCCTTCAAGGCCCTTCTCATAGCTGAGAGTCTGTTTGGGGAGATATTGAGGAGCCTCTAGCATGGAGGGAAAGAATGTTTGAGTAGATGTGGTTAGGGGAAGAACTGGGTCTCTCAGGGTGGAGAAAGACTGGGAAACGAGCGTTTTAAGGAGGCAGTTAAAGCACTGCTAAGGTGCTGCATGGAAAGACTAAGACTGGGATTGTGTGGGAAGGGAGTTTGTGCGTGGAGGAAGCAAGCAGAAGTGAGGATTGTGAACCAAGAGGATGGTTGCTTCTTGAGCAGAAGGTAGTGACTGAATTTATGGATGCTGACACATTTATTTTACAATACAGTTTGTGTGATTGTCTACCTTCTTTTCTACGTAAGATGTCATAACAGAACAGGCCTGATTCCTTTGGTTAATAAGACAAAAATTTGAGTACAAAACTACAAATGAGGTGGGGAGCCACAGGTTGAACAGTGAAGATGTAGTAGTAATACATGGTAGTTCATTAAGGAAGCTTGATAAAGCTTGATTTGTTTTGTTCACTTAATGACAAAAAAAGAAGCCAGTTGAAAAACCTAATGTCTGGTCATTATCACAGTGCATATATGCAAGAAATAAACTACAGAGGCAAAGTCCATTCTGTCATAACTTTTGACTGATACTGTAGCTATGTGATGATTAGTGCTATTTTTTGTCCACAATTGGATGTAGACAAATACATGTTGTTAATAGACACTTTATTTTCTAGACGCATACTGATGTATGTAGTAATACTGCCTTTTCAGATAAAGGGATAAGCACTTGGATCTGGTTTTGCATGGTTTTGTGACCTCTGAGACAGTTTTGTGGAAAAAAAATGTTGAATTACTGATTTTCTGTACAGCTGTGAACTTTATCCTTTTGCCCTGAAAAAGGAAAAGGGTATGAGTTTATCAGTTCAGAGACCTAATGTTACTAACTTCTGTAAGATTCAGTGGCTGTGTGTAATGAACAGAACATTCTCATGGTTGTCTGGCTGAACTAACTGGATGAAAAGTTCATCTTCCCAAATACTGTGGCTCTGGTGGTATTCAGTAGTGGATTCCTAGGATATTCCAAGAGGATAAGAATAGAGCATGGAAACAGAAACTCTTGCAATGAAAACTCCCAGCTTCCAGCAAACAGCAGCTCAGGAACTTCCCTAAATCTGAGGTTGTAGTTTCTTTCTGTCTTAGTTTCTAACAGAAGTTACTTCTCTCACAGTGTCTGGTATGAAGCTATGTTTTGTTTCCAGAAGAGAAACAANGGGGTTTCCCGGCCTGCTGGCTGGAACCAGAACACTTTCCCAGTACTTCCAGAAGGAACTTTCTTCTATGAATCTAAATGCTTGTGAGTCCATATGTGTTCTTTATGTCCATGATAACTGGTTGCAGTTCTCTATGATTTTGCTCTGTACGAACAGTTACTTTTTTCCTTTAAACCAGTTATTTTGTCTCTTTATCTTTATGTCTTTGTCATGATAGCTTTTTTTTTTTCCTCTAAGAACTTAGTGAGGAACTTTGCAAAAAAAACTTAACTACACTTTCTCATATCTTGTTAACACATTCAAAGAAGTCCAATAGATCTGGGGGGAATCCATATTTTCCAGATATGTTTTTACAACTTATCCTACCACATCATCCCAGTTGAAGTCAGTTTCCGGTCTGCAGTTTCTCAGAGTCCATTGGAAGCCTTTTAAAATATCAACACACCTGTACTGTACTGTCTTTTGCTGGTGTGCTGAGGCCATTTTGAAAGAGAGGTTATATGCCACACAGTAATTCAGTAGTTTCATAATCAAATTCTTCCAAATTCTTGAATGATGTTATCTAGTCCTTGCAACTTGATATAGTTAAAATCATCAATTTCCTTTGCTTCTTCTGATTAAGTCTGATGTGGGTGCTCGACTCACCTTCTGTCCCTTTCTCTGTGTAGAAAGATCCTGGTGTGAGAATCTGCCTAAGCTCCTGTTTAGGGAAGAGCAACCCAAGACATTCAGTTAGCTCCTCTGTAGTGGCCATATATAACCTTATGACTGCATGTTAGATCATTCTTTCCTAAAGCTCTTCCCTCAACACTGAGACCTTTTGAATTGTCAACATTGCAACTTCAATAGAAAAAAAATGTATTTCTTGAGTTTATGATGATCAGCTTGTTATGGAAACATATGGCAAGTCTGCTGTGTGGATGTTTATCCTGTCATGTGCAGTTACCAAGTACTTCCTAGTAAAGAAAGGAGTAAGGACTTTTTTCTTCATAGTGTGGGCAAGGATTAACAGCACTGCAAAGGGAGCAGAGAGGGATGACATTTCCCTCCTAATGTTCCAAGGCACTTGAGCAGAAATTAGATCATGATTTCAACGTTTCCTGTCCCAAGCCATTGACCTTCAGTGTGGCCTTCTCATCAGTTGCTTGGGGTAACTGGAAAAGGTGGCTGTGCCAGTACAAGGAACTGAAGCAAACTGCTGATGGCAGTCATCAGTCTCACTGGAACAGTGTCTTAGTGAGGCTTTTCTGCTCTGAGGCTGGTCTGGTGCCCCTGCCAATTCCTGTTCTGTGCCTTGCTGCCTGTTACTGCCCAGCAGCCCTTGGCAAAGACCTGCTGTTTAAGACAAATGGAAAATGCCATGATTTGTCACATACTTGCCAATGTATGCAGTAATCATGGAATATATAAGACAATACATTTTTGTGTCCTTATTTGGTAAATAGACCTTAGACAGCCTTCTGCACTTTCCTGCCGTCAGTATCATACAAGAGACTGTTACCAAATCAAGAAATCAGTATATTGGTTTGTCCTTTCAAACTTGATTGACATGAAAGGCCTTATTCTACCCTTAATCAGTTAGATAGGCTTTTATTACATTGTTAATAAATTATTACTAAATTGTAAAGTGTTAATGAAAACCTGAAATACATATTTTAGGTATCATAATCTTCTAACTTCCTAACCACCTGATCCTTTCTAACTACATTTTTGTAAGTATTATGTGCATATCCCAGACTAAATTAACAAAAATATTATTTTTTGGATAACTTCAGTGTCAGCATTGTACCTTTAAATTGGAACATATCCATGAAAGCAAATTTATTTTTCATGGTCAGCAGTTTAGTCATTATAAGATGGATAAGGGAAGTTGTTAGTTCCTTTATATTCCAGACAGTTATACTCTGCAAACTGGGACCCACCAAGAGTAAAATTTACAAAAGCAGTTTTGAGTAATTTGTAATGCATCCTGTTTTAAACCCTTCTTGTACTGTTCAGACCTTGATTTCATGTATATTTAATTTTTTTTTCCTCAAACAAGTTGAGCAGCTCATGTGAGATCCTCATTCCATGTATGTCTCTTTGCTGTACTGAAAAAGTGTTCAGGTTCATAGATTGGTAGATGGCAAAGTATTTCAACCTTATGTTATTTGGCACCTAGCCACACATAGCAATTTGTAATTAATGCAATTGGAGAATATCAGTGTTTTCCAGGGCAAGGAAGTCTTTTTTAATTATTTTTAGTCTTTTTTTTGGCCAGATCCTGCCAGTACATGAGAGGGATGTCAACACAAAGCCCATGCCTTGCTTCCAAAGCTTTTTTCCTGCAAACCTTTTGAAGGCAATAAAATCTTGTAGGAGTACTTCTTTCAAAAGTTCAGATTAGCATATTTATTTGGTATAGCTTCCTAGATCTTAGGGGCTAGCATGCATGTGCGTCTGACAGCAGTATTGCATCTGTTATTTGTTCTCATGGGGAAAACTAGAAATATACTTACTTTGTTCTGGTGTATTTCCTCAGAAGGTCTTATCTTTCTGAAAGCTTCAGGAGAGCTGTGAAATGCTGATACTGTATGATTCCTTTCAAAACTGGTTTCTGGCTGACTCCTTGCTTCCATGGGGCCTCATATTTAGGGCATCTTGTGAACATTCCACTTGATTTCAGTCACTTCATGAAGACTTCAGAAGAAGAAAATGAAGAACTATAAATATTTCTCATTTAGATTTTTCTTAGTTTTCCTCAAGCAAATTCCTGCTGTATGTAAATACAGATCATCAGACTTCTGATGAGATGAACTCATTGACACATAGAGCTCTTGCATGGATAATAGAAAAACATTATTCATGTCATTATAGTGGCTGATTTCAATCCCTGTTTTGATAGGGATTGAAATAAATTTCAGCGATTTTTATGCTACTTTTAGATCATGACCTGCATAATTCTGGATCTGGCAGGTTTCTGCATGCATCAGCAATCAGCTAAGATTTTCAGTCTATAACGTACTTAGCTACAGAAGGGAAATCTGCTTGGGAGTCAGTCTCGGTGCTCTAATGTGTGGAGAACTGAAACAGCATTAGGAAACTTAAGGGCCTTGCAGTGGATGTACAGATTTCAGTGAATTTTCATGTGCTGAATGACAGCCCTCTGTTAAAATTCCTAGACATTTCTGATAAAACTCTTATTTGTCTCTATTTAATTTGTCTTGTCTATTTTGCAAAAACTGCAGTGTCGCTTGGTTAAAAACAATTCCTATTCCTTTTGAGTAGAAAACCTTGGTTTGTGGAATCTCTTAAGTGTCTAGAGAGCACTTTAAGTGCCAAAAACAGAGCAGCATTTTTCAGAGTGAACTTGTCTCCTTTCCCTCTGGTTTTCCACTTTCCTGCTCCACTTCAAAGGCTGGTAGAAGTGCTTCAGCTTCTTTGCCTGAGCTCAGAGCCTACTGACGCTGCATCAAAGAGCGGAGTGACATTGACTTACCCTCTTATTCTCTCTGGCAGTTTTAGCAAAGAATTGTGCAATGTGAGTGGCCAAGAAAGTGAGTGGATAAGTCCATGCTATGACTTTAATTGATTTAATGCCAACAATAACTAAGCAATTCCAAGTAGAGAAACTCAAAGTGGAAAGTAGCAGAAAGGCTTATTGTGAGCCTTCCTGTAAGAAAAATAGTTAGCAACATAGACTGGTATTGTTCATCCTTTATTTTGCTGTCAGAGAACTTCTTTGCTGCCTCCAGTCAAAAAGATTATTAATCAGTAGTGACAGAATCAGAGTTTAAATATAGAATAGACAACACAGTAAGAATCAGTGAGATTTCTGAAAGTAACTCCATGTAGCTTTTCATCTTCATGACATTTCCTTTAACTTAAAAAATGTTAATTGAGGGGGGAAAAAGAAGATAATTATTTCTTAAGTAATGTCATTGGAAAGCTAGATATGACTTTAGCCTGTTAAGTAGTCTTCAACCTTATTTGGAATGAAGTAGAGAGACTTTAATAGTCAGAAGAGCATAATTCATTACAAAGACTATTTACAAAGACTGGGCAATTTTGACTTTATTATGAAGGAAGATAGCATTAAATCCAGAGTTTAGGCTGTGTTTCAAGAAAGTTTCAAGAAAGAATGATGCCTAATACATATTGCAGTATATAGGTCCTGAATTCCTTGTTTGCTGTCTGAACAGTCGAGTACTCTTTCTTTAAGACATTTTCCAACTCCTTCATTTAAATTTTATTTAAACATTTCTGACAGCCAGGTCACATATGATCACTGTGTGATCTCTGACAGTAAGTTCAATTCAATTCTGCTGTACTAATGTCAAATTAGGGTGGTCACCTTTTAAAAGCAAACATTCATTGTGACACATACTTGAGATACTGTGGCTAATTCCTGTTCAAAGTCCAGGAAATCCTGCAGCATCTCTAAAACTGCTGCGTGAAAGCATCAGTTACAGCTAGCTTATAGCAGTAAGTAATGAGTACTAGGATTTGAGGTAAGGAGACGTGCTGTGGTCAATTTATAATTAGCTGTACATATTTATGTAAACTCTTTGTAATGAATGCATAATTCATACTTTGGCAATGAACAAATTGCAGAAATCAAGATCAGTTTGCACATCGCTTGTTTCTCTTCCATTCATGTCAGAATATAGAATTAAATAGATGATTTTTAGTCGTCTTCTAATAGAAAGTCTATGCACTGCTTTTAAAAAGTAGCAAAGTAAATGCAGTGTTTCAGAACACCTTGGAAACCTGAATATTCCAGCTGGGGTGTTTTTAACACGCTTAGAGTACACACAGAATTTAAATGTGACTAGTCATGTCTGCTTGTTCCTATTCCTGGTTTTTACTTTTTGAACACAAAAGCTCAAACACACAAAACTGTAATAGAGAGGTACTTCTAAATATTGGTGCAATTTATTCAATGTTTGGGAACAATATTTTTGGCCTCATATTGCTTTCCTGTTTCCAGGCAAAAGCTGCAGTTTTCCTGCTCTTTACTCTTTTCCAAAAGAGTAGCTGAAACCTCAAGGTCTATTCAGGGATTTCTGCCCAGTTTAATGTTCTATAAACTCCAATCTACCACACAGTAGCATGTAAGGTCCTTACCGTTTCACTTCTAGACAGGCTGTGTTCCGCCAACAAAAAATGGATGCATAGCTTTCCTGACAGTGGAAAGTTTAATAATTTTACCTATCCTCTGTTTTTAAATAGTATATCGGTATTTCTTGGAATGGTTGTTTTTGAATTTTTAAGGAGAGTTGTCTGGTGTTTCAGTACTCTTGAGTTTTTGTGCTTATTCTGCTACATACTATACAAGTGACCTCAGGCTAGCATGGAGTTTGGTATTTTCAGGCTCAAGGGGCTGAAGGTAAGTGCCTCAGTAGCATGCTGAGTGACCTTACAGAGGTGCTAATTATCATTAGTTTCTGTGGACTTCCCTCAGGAGCCTGAGTATAGATGAAAATGCCTCACCTAAGCTTAACAGAAAATGAAGTCTAAGAAAAGTGCTAATATCTGTCAAGAAGAGAACATGTCAAACCATGGCTTTTTTTGTTTGTTTGTTTTTACCTGGTAATTACCTAGTATAGTGTACTGACGGAAGTAATAGGTGTCATATTTTTGACTCTGGAAAGGTTTTAAGTCTTCACCCAACATTTTCAGGAGTAGAAAGTGAAAGAAGCTTGGTGTTAAACAGGCAGAGGATCAAAAGTGTTGATACTGTCAGAGCCTGTCTTGTTTTCATTAAGTGTGCAGGTTATGACTTGGGTGAGCTAGGAATGCACTTGAAAACTGGAGAATGTAGTAATCATGACATAGGTTGGGATTGTTTTAGAGACCACAATAAAAAATATAAGAACTTGACAAGTGGAGGTAATGGCCTGGAATCAACATGATGAAATAAATTTAACTGCAAGATGTAGAGTAGGTAGCATATCAAGCAGGTGGAGCACAAGGAGTAAGTCATATGTAGAGGTAATGATACAACAAAAAGATGCATGAGTTGCACTAGGTTACAAAATAACGAGACAACAATATATGGAAGAAAGTGACTTATTTGTGTGAAACTGGTGAGACCTTATCTGAAATGTGATGTCCAGCTGTGGTCATATTTTAGGAATGGTCTAGCCACTCCAGACTGAATGAAAGAGATTGATGGGATTGATTATAAAACCAGAATGTGTGATTTATGAGGAGGACTGAAGGAGTGAAGCAGCTGAGTTTGTTTAATCTGGGAAATTAACAAAGGTTGTTACAGGAAACAGAGTGATTTCTTGTTTTTTTTGGCAAAAAAAAAAAAAAAAGACACGACCATCAACTAGCATTGGAGGGAAGGAGGTTTAGGTTGTATATCAAGAAAGTCATCTTTACTCTTACAGTCATAAAATTCCAGAAGAAAAATACAATAAATATTGTTCCGAAGTTAGCATTATTAGCTTTAATAGTTAAAAAGTAGATAATACATAGATACTTGATTCTGGCTCAGTAAAAGAGGCTAAAATATAGACAGTATCAGTCTCTTGAAGTTGTGTTCAGCTGTACCTTTCTGTGTTGGTACCATGAAGCTGATTTCTAGTACTTAAGGTGTGTTTCTGGCTTATTTGCCCATGACATTTCTTAATCAATGTTTCATCTTTCCTCCTCTTTTTCCTTCTCAGTATCATTGGTATTTATTTACTGTATTCTTTAAGACTCATACTGTACTGTGGTATTTACTTTGCTACTCTCTCTCTATATTTAGAATGTATACAGCAATGAGGTATTTATACTATGCCATGGTAAATGTTTACTTTCAGTGGTGCCCACTGTACTTACTTTTCTATCTTTACTGAGCTCAAATTTTAGTTTGTTTTTTTTCTATACAGTTCCATTCCATACAATTTTTTCTCTTCAATTGAAATGTTATCACTGTTTTTTACATTTTGCTGGAAAACAGTTTTTGAGCTGTTGGGCTTCTCAGTTCTGATGCAGTACCTGCTGGTGTATTTGGCGGACTCACTTATGCTGATCTGCCTTGGGTAGAGAATTTCCTCTTTTAATTTAACACTCATATAACACAAATGATGGGATTCATCTCACCAAGTTTTCGTTGTAGATTTGGGGTTATAATTAGTGGAGAGAGATGGGAATTTCCAGCACACAGTTCATCTCAGCTGAAGGTGAGTAACTAAAACTCTCTCTCTCTGTGGATGCTTATTTGTCTAAGTAACTACAAAAGTAATTTAGATAATTAGCTCAGATGTGGGTATCTGCTTTGAGGCTGTTCAGAGGAGGTTAAATGTACCCCCATGTGATTAGTTTGGCTATTGCTGAGTTGTACTGTACGCTGCAGTATCCTACCTGAAACAGGTTCTCCATAAGCGGAGCATTTGTCTCCGTCTACGTGCTACTTGAACCCCATGTTGACAGAGGTCAAATACCACAATTTGTAGTCCAGTCTGTGAATTTAATCTGGTGTTAGTTGTGGTTTATTTTAACGTGATATGCTGTAAACTAGGAGTATTTAGAAGATCCATATTGCATGTGACATCTCTGTTGCTACACGTGTAACTTTCTTGAGGAGAAGAGTTGGCAACTGGTGTCAGTAACGGCTACCACCATTTAATTTAACCAACCAGCCTGGTTTTAGCCTGTTGGTTTGCAAAGCCCTAAGTTTGCTATTGGTGCACACTAGCTTTAAACAAGATATTGACAAAGGCAATGCTTGTGTCAGCATGTATTGTGGTACAATGCAAGCAGATTTGTAGAGCAGAAGAATTGGTGCCAAGGACCTGGTGTTCATGTTCTCTACATTTCAGGTTTTTTTTTTTTGCTAGGTTTTATCTGTTGGTGTGGACTGAACACCCATTAACAACTGCAAAGCCTTAGCTGCACTTTTGGAACACAAGTCCTGGCATTTTGTCTGGAAAGAATCCAATTTGTACTTCAAGAGTACTCTGTGATGTACAATAAGGGGGAGTGATCAGGAGTTTCATTTCAAAATCACATTCCTGATTGAAATTAAAATGCTGCTGTAGAAAAATCCTAATCCAGTCTGACTTCCATCATGGTTTATGTGATGGTATTACAGTCTTAAAAATCAGCATTGTTTCCTGACTACTTCATGGCTGGGAATGTTTTAGATAGTAGATCTGTGTGAATGCTAAGATATGCAGCAGAAATGTTGTAAATAATCACAAGACTTGAGTGATATGCAAGTTGTTTTCTGAAGGTGAAACAGGAAGACAGTAAAACAAACAACCCAACTGAGACTATAAGGCTGAAATATGTAGAGCTGAATGCTTTCTCATCTTACTGAAAAGTAGATGCTTGCAGGCTTTGAAAGTTCAGCCAGTGCCCCTGCTGTGCACACTAGCTCACATACAGGTTTGGGATAGCAGTTTAACTCTGTGAATGTACTGATTTGTATAGCAGAAGCATCTGACAAGGCCATCTTGTCAGTGGTCAACTGTTCAAAATAGATAATGAAAAAGTCTAGAGCATCATTGAACCTTTGACTAAGAGTTTTTGTATGAACATAGCTTCACAGCAGTCATGCTTGAAAAATTAATATAGACCTTTTCTGTCACATATGAGGATACAAGAATAAAAAGGAAGTAGTTATGCTGCTAACTTTCTCTGTAGAAAGGTATGTTCTCTTGGATGACCAAGAAGCTCATGTCTAGCATGTGGGAATGTGTGTATTTCATTAGAAGAAAAGATTGCGTATTGCAAGGAAGCAGGTTGCTTGTGAACTCACTTATGTCTGTATGACCCAGAGAGTTTTAGAGTAAATTTGTCAAGATTAAAACCTGAGATAGTATCTTGATTAAGAATCAAATAAGCCCTTGCGTGAGGGAGTCTGCCTTTCAGGATGTTGATTTTGAATAGCAGCAAACTCGGTATTACCTCTACCTGTTTTGTTACTTTTTTTCTCATACTTCTGAATCTTGCAATTTTTATGTCAACAACTGAAGCACAGTGAGGATCTCTAAAATTGCGATCAGCACCATTGTCCTACCACTCAAACCTCTGCCAAATATTTCAGTTCATTCAGTGAAGTTGCTGTTGCCACTGCTGAAATGCACCACCCACTGCCTCACTGTGCTCACATCCACTGTTTGGTCTCCATAAATGTTCAGCAAGTGTCAATGTCAATGGGTGCCGATATTTCCATATGGAGGAATTCAACTCCACACCTTTGCTTCATCTGTACTGCTATGTCAGATGCCATTTTGTCAGACTGCCCCTCTGCTGCCATCTGTCACATGGTGACAAAATTAAATGGAGTATTGGTGGAAAGGTTCAGCTTCTACTGCCATAGCACCAACATGTGCCTCCAACATAATAAAATAGGATGCAGCCCTTGTACATGTTGATAATCTACTTGGCGTACCCCCATACTGTGAACTGTAATTTGGCATTGAGATGTCTGAACAAGCTTTGAAATATCTGGCTCCATTAACAACAATAGTAACTGTAGTGTATTTGTACATATTTGAACTCAAACATAGTCTTGATGAAGAAGAAGCAATGGTAAGTTGTACTGTAGTTGGATATTTGTTCATGACCTCCTTATCAAAAAACAAAAACAACAACTATGGATCTAATTAACATTGGCTGGCAGGATAATAGGCAATGTTTTCTGACAATAAACCATGCTAGCTATATGTGCACTATATCCATGCCAGGTAGATTTTGTCTGATTTAGGAATTATGGATTTAGGTGTTAAAGGTTGAGAAACAAATGAATGAGTCCTTTCTTCTCTGGCACACACTGAGAATTTCCTGAACAGCTGACTGTTCTGAAGTGATTTCATTGTGTAGTACACATATCAGGGAGAAAAATAAGACATGAAATTGTTTGTTGTAAAACTAAAATATACATGCGGGCTTCTTGATACCTTATTCATTTCAGATATCTCACAGTATTTGGAAGATACGGTTATTTGTCAATTGACCAGCCTACCATACGTTTGAGTATGCAGTGTAATTGGGTGAATTCAGTCCTTACATAGCACAAGCTATTTGCTATCGGATTTATGACAAAATCATCACAGAAAATAATCTTATCATTTTTCATCAAAATGTTCATGATTAAAGTTAATTTTAATGGTATTAAATATGTGGGGAAATTTTGTATTGCATCTTTGATTAAGATACTTTTCCTTTTATGCTTGTATTTAAATTATGACTTTTTGGCACAGTTCCTATAAGCTAGTGTCTCAGACATTTTAGAAAGGTACTATTTTATGAACTGTTCATCTTTTCCTTAGTGTTACAAATTTGTACCAAAACTGTTTTTAATGAACAGTTGAAGACAGTATAAATGATGTTAAAATGTGTATATGTGTGTATATATAATATAAAAAGAAATAGGTTGATTGCCTCATGATGAGCCATAGGCTAGACCCTTAACTGTGCATATTCGTGTCTGAGATAATCTCGTACACATTCCTGGGAAGAATGAAGTTGCCTCCTTGGCTCACATATCAACCTGTTCTGTAGTCAAGAATAACAGCAAAGAGCAAAAATATCCATGGACCCCAAGCTCCTCATTGCTTATATAATCTTTTGCATTATGCTTCCTGCAAAGAGCTTCACTGCAGCCATCTTCTCAGTCTCAAAGATTATCCCTTTGCTGCAGCTAAGGTTGT
>WBMW01003945.1:109413-160803 GCA_013396635.1 Penelope pileata | reverse complement strand
TAGACTGTGGAGGTGGATGTTGTCGTCATCGGTGTTGTTGTGTATGTGATCCTTGTTTCTGTTTGTGTATTTATTGTTGGTGTTGTTGTTGTCTCGCTGTGGATATGTTCTGTTTTCGGTGGTATTGTTGGTATTGTAGTTGTCTTATGTTTTGTTTGTACGCTTCGCGTGATTTCTGTTGTTGATTGTTCTGTATACGGTGTTCTTTGGGTTGTTGAAAATGTTTGTTTTGTTGATTTTTCTGCTGTTGAATATGGTGTTTGTGTTGTTTGGCATGGTACTGTTACTTGTTTACAGCATTTAAATCTTACTTCATAGTTATAGCAGATGGGTGGTAGCTGGTCTTTGTTGTAGCATATCAACCCTTCTTCTGTGTTACATACAATATTTTGCTCTAGGAGACGATATGGTGTGTTAGGGAATCTCACCGCTCTGCATTCAACAGCCTTTCTATTACTGCAGACTTTATATCCCTGTTTTCTAATGTTCTGAATTGTATCAAAATCTCCATCATCATACCCTGATCCGGGATAACTGGCATCATACCATTCTGACCAGTAACATTCTTCTTTTATGCAAAGAGGTGCTGTTGAAGGAGATGTCGTGACAAGTGATGTCATTTTGGTTGTGGTGGTTTCTTTAGTAACTGAAGATGTGTATGTTGAAGTTTCAAAAGTTGTTGTAGCTGGTGATAGTGTAGTGGGAGAAGTTTCCACAGTTATAGTAGGTGTCACGCTTGGTTTGCAGTGGCTGTAGTCATCACAGCAGAATACTTTTATCTGATAATTAAGACAAATATGAAGTTCTCCTTTTTGGTCCTCATTTCTGCAGATAAATCCATATGTTACATTGCAATCAACAACCTGGCCAATTTCTTCAACAGATTTTTGTGGGTATTTCTCTGCTCTGCACTGTATTTTTTCAGGGTTTCTGCAGATGGCTTTCCCAGTAGATCTAATCTCATGATAAGTTTCATAATCTCCTTTGTTGTGCAAAGTCGGGAAATGGACATCGTACCATTGCGACCATTTGCACTTTGGTTGGCAAGGTGTTGTACTGGTTATTACCTCTGTGGAAGAACTTGTTGTTTCTGAAGAAGTACTTGATGTTTCTGTGCTTGTAGCTGAGGTTGTGACTCTGGTGCTTGCTGTTGTGGTTGTCAGCATTGAAGTTTCATAAGATGTTGTGATGAAAGGTGTGGAGGAGCATGGTACAAAAACACAACATAAGATTCTGATTTCGTAATTGTAGCACATTGTTGAAATTTGTTCTTTGTTGTAACATATAAGCCCAGCTTTTGTACTGCATTCTACTCTTTGGCCAAGGTCTTTCAGTGGTATGTTTGGAAATTTCTCTGCTCTGCATTGAACAGCCTTTGGAGCTCTACAGACTTCATAGCCTTTAGCTCTCAAATCACCAAACGTTTCAAAATCTCCACCATCAAATCCAGGTATCAGTGAACTTCCATCATACCATTCTGACCACTGACAGACTTCATGAACACATATTGATGTTGTTGGTGATGTTGTAGCTGAAAGAGTAAAAGAAAATACTGCAAACTTAGGACAGATTCCTGTAGATGTTCTCTTTTTCATTATATTAAATGGGCTGAACATTTTTAAGTAAGGTCACTGGTTGCATTGTGAGTCTGTAATACATTAGTTTAGTGTGCTTATAATTTAATGTGAACTAGAACAGATAATCCATTACCTAGCAATTTAACTTACTGATGTACATGGAACTGTCACTTCAAAGAGAGTACCAATTATCTTTTAGAAGGTGCTGAAGTAAGACTCAGGCACACTTTATACATTTTGAAAAAATACATATCACTTTTCTTTGCATTTGATTCAATACAATTGCTTGGTTTGTATTTTGCTTCAGTATTTAGTAGTCTCTGCTGAATGTCAAAGCTCTGATTCAAATTCAGTGGAAAGAATAGCATTTCTTTCTCTAATGAATTTACTCTTCATGAAATACATGGCATTATCATTACTCATTCATTTGAAGTTAAAAGATCTCCCATGCTACATTATTAATACCTCTATACTTTCTACGTTAGTTCTGGTCTTAAGAAATTATTTATTGGTTGGAGAACAGTCCATGAGATTTTGCAGATGAATTCTCCGTGTGAAATAGCTTGAATATGGCTAACAAATTCCAATTGTGCTGGTAGTTTCTGTGATTTCAAAACTTGTACTTCTAAATTTTATATTGAACGTCTATTTCATTGAACATGTGGTCATAGTAATTAGAGATTACCAACCTGAAATACACTAAAGAGTAATTCTAGAAATGAAAATTTCAATATCTCAATGCCATTATCTGAGCAATCCACTTAGTACTGTAATAACACATAGCATGAACCCTACCAGGAATTCTAGAGAAAGTAATCATTATATAATTTAAAGGAAAAAATAATAAGTCATCTATTTATTCAGGAAAGAATATTCCAGGTATAGAAATAGTTAAAATTAGAGATAATAAATCTCATACTGTTTTCCTATAGTTTGCTATAAAAACAAACAAAATAATTGTATTAAAGTAGCGTGCAGTACCTTCCCATTTGGTGTTTCAGAAATGATTTTATTTACTTTTATTAGTTTGATTACCAAATATTGACTGAAACCAAATGCTAATAAAAATAAGACTTAGTGCCTATATTGCAGCTATATTTTACTCAGTAATGCATAGAATAAGCTCTTATGGGTTGTAAATGTTATACCTGTAGAAGTAGTGGCAGGTGGTGTAGTGCTGAAGTGAAACGGTGGTGTGGGCGATATTGAGGTTGGACAGTCATATACAACCCTTTGAAGTGTTCCATTGGAACCACAGGTTGCAAGAATACATCCTCCAATGCCATCTGTAGTATTGTAGATTATGTCTTTATACTTATATGTGTGTCCTTCATAAATGCAGATGCATTCTATAAAACAAAAGAGGACATTATTCTTTGGTATCTGAAACACAGAGCAGGGTGCTTTAAATGCATTGTAATCAGATGAAAACAACTTTGTCAACATACCATCTTCAGCATATTTGCATATTTTGCCATGGTTTGTGCATTCACTGGAAAAGAGAGAAAAGATTATGGATGTGAATATTTTGGTCAGTAATACCATTTTACTGTTTCTTTTGTTGTTGTTGATCTTTGGTTATTCATTGCGTGTTTCAATGTAGAAAGACCCTAACTTCTCTGTCAGATATTCAGTTCTACTGTACAAATTCAGGTTAAGTAGGATCTTGTGGCAGTCTTGTGGCAAGAAAGTCAATTCTCATATAGCACCATACTAAACGTTGAGGTATCCTCAGTGATGCTTTTAGAGGCTGGGCAAAGATATGGGGAGGGGTGATTAGAAATCCTCTTGTCTCCTTGATAGGCACACATTTTTTGAAGAGAAAGGGCAGTAAAAATATCATTTGAGAGAGGATCGCTGCATTATAAATGTTGAGGTTGTCTACATAGAGAATTTCCATCAGATTTCCACCAGATCACTTCTGGGAATGTAGTTTTTAAAGAGAATTTGTCTATTATCTGTTAAGAATTGAATCCTGATATATTTATCTCCGGTGACTAAGGGCATATGTACACTGAATAAACTTAAGTAAATATAAATATGTATTTAACAGATCAGGTTTAGTGCTGTTAACGACATTGGTGGTGCAGGCAAAGCTATCTGTGAGCTGCAAAATGTAACATGAAAGTTCGGTAAATACTCAGATGGGCTTTGCACTAAATTCCTTGCCACTCTGGCTGCAGTGCTTGCTGTGTTAACTGCAGCTATTTTAAAGATCATGGAGTCATAAAATCAGAGTAATTTGGGTTGGAAGGGACCTTAAAGACCATCTAGTTCCACCACCCCCTGCCATGAGCAGGGACCCTTCCACTAGATCATGTTGCTCAAAGCGTCATCCAACCTAGCCTTGAGCACTTTCAGGGATGGAGCACCCGCAACTTCTCAGGGCAACCTGTTCCAGTGCCTCACCACCCCCATAGTGAAAAATTTATTCATAACCTACCCTCTACTCTAATCTAATCCTACCCTCTTTTAGCTTCAAACTATTATCCTGTGTCCTATCGCTGCATTCTTGGGGAGCCCCTCCCCAAGATGTTTTAGGACAGGTATTAACTGCTTCACAACTGGTTTTGCTAACTTTGTGCTACTTAATAGAAAGCTTAGCAGGGCTTTCCCAACATGTATACCTATCTACATTAATCAATTCTAACAGAATGTGTATTAACTATTATTGCTGACTCTTGCAAATGTGCAAGTACCGCTGGAATAAGAACAATAAGCTCAAAACAGTGAAGATTTGTTGTCTACTAATTTCTAAATAATTTCACATCATTATTTTAGGGATGTTTTAATAAAAGTTCTCAGATTGTTGCCGAAACTATTATTATTTTTTTTTGTCAATAATAATAATTTAAAAACACTTTAATAAGAATGCAGAATAAATCATAGACTAATCTCTCTAAAGTAAAATGTTTCATCCTGTCATCTGTTACATTCCTGGGAACAGAAGAAGATTAGTCATTATTCAGTGGCCTATGACTGGCCTAGTTTCTGTTAGCAAACAAAAACTTGAATGCTTGATGAATTAAGTTCTGCAACTTTAGACTCAACATTTAAAAGTCCTACCATGATTGACAATTCTGCTTTGAAGGCATCTGCATTCCTGGCTTGTAATATTTTCCATTCTCATAGCAACCACAGTTAGAAACACAAGTCATGGTTTCTTCATCAAAATAAGGCTTATTCTTTGGACAGTGTGGATAACAGCCTGCAATAGAAATGAGAGTCATATTGACGCTGGTATTTCACAAGTAGAAGTAGCTCTATACTCTGCCGATATCTGATCTTGTGAAATTATCCCATATGGTAAGTGAAATTTCGCCTTCCATTACTGCTATTTCATTGATTACACATTAATATTTGGGAGCATTTTGTCCTCATCTTTACTCCAACCAAGTGCATGCTTCATTAGGGAGTTAGATCCTCTTACAATTTTTAATATAAACATCTCATACACTGAGAAATCACTGAGTAATCTGAACTTTGTTCATCTTACCCTTTTTTTTTTTTTTTTAATAAGTAGAATGAGATTTGCATAACTATGATTACCTTCCAAACCTCTCAACTCGTGAAGGCACTTCCCACTTGGATTATTGCAGGTCTTCATACAAGGGGCTCCACATGGCTTGTAGTGCCACTCACATTCCCCTTGTGGATTGTAGTAATCGCAGAACAGAGCTAGAGGGAGGAGAAATGATGGAAAATGATCTTTCTTTTTTTTTTTCTCTAAGGTCTTCCATTGCTATAATTTTTCTGGATGAAAATCCTGTGTGATCAGCATAATCATGTCAGTCATGAACACTATGTTGTCTTATTTCTCATTTAATACTATTGTTACACTTATACAACATTTTGACACCAATGAGGTTATAAAGCATTGAACAGAGTTACACATTACACATTCAAAATCAATTTATTGAATCACCAATTTTAGCTGAAATGCACTAGTATTCATTTACAGTGTGCTTGATGTAGACAGCTGGGAGTATAATATAGTACTATGGTTCACCATTTTTCTTTCATGATTGACAAGTAAATAGGACACTAACAGAACCACTGGTAAAGTTACTAGCAGATGGTTTCTTTTTAAGTAGATTGACTTCCAGTGATGTACTCAAATAGCTTTGGGTTTTGTGGGCTTTTTTGTTATTGGGCTGTTTTTATTCCCCCTGTTTTCAGAATACAGCAGTGTCTCTTACAAATACAATTTTATCCTCCTTTCTTTCTTCTCCCTACTTTTTCTTTGTTTGTTTCTTGTTTTGTTTTTTTGTTCCTTGTTCACTTTCCCTCTGGACCCCTTCAAAAAGAAATGGGGTGAGACTTACGACAAATGGATGGGGTTCTCCACGAAATGCAGATGTCCAGCTCATTGCATGCTTGAGCATAGGCAGCTACTGCTGTACAGAAACATTCACAGTCTCCTCCAGTGTCACAAGCACAAGCATCATCTACACATGCTTGATAGTATTCATTTGGCTCAACCTGTTAGAGGAAACATTTGAGTTTTATTTCTTACACTTGTCCACTTTGAAAAGGTGTTTTCTATAGTAAAAAAAAAAAAAAGAGAAAATATCTGAAGTTGGTGACTCTGTATATGTGAGAAAGATAACAAATGAAGAAATTGTGAGAATGTTTTGAAAGAGAAAAATGTAAAACACAGCTATTAGTAGTAACTCATAACCATAAGAATGACTTGGTGTTAAAGACAGAATTGCAGAGTATTGTTCATTAGTACAGTCATAGATATCAGGTGGCTGATATTTATATTAATAGAAAATGACACCATTACAAATAAAACATATCCTGATATTCATCTTTAATTGTCCCTTTTATAGCACAAATAAACAAATCCTATGAATTTTTGTATTGTGCTAATGTATAGCACAAGCTGAGGAAATTGAGGTGAAAATCCTTTCTATGTAGTCTCCTTAGAACTTGGTCTGACTTTGTCAGTCATGACCTAGTCCAAATTCTAGTGCATTTTCAGCTACCTCACATAACAATTGATGTATTCACTGGCTTAAAAGAACTTCAGACTGAAGTTTTATCATACCTGAGAGTGACACTTTGCAAATACTTCACTGGTAATGATGCTGCATTGCTTCTGTGCCCAGGATTTTCTGTATGGGTTTGCAGTGCATGGATCCTTGGTTTGATTGGCATTTGGGCAAGTAGAAGACACTTTCCAGCTATTACCAAACTCCAGCACGTTTCCTACCACAGACTGACTGCGCGTAGTGAAGTCGTTGTTTCCATTGCCATCGTAGTTTCCACAAAGGCCACAGACATGTCCCTGCGTGGGAATAAACACAAAATAGCAAAGATTAGTAAGGTACAGATTCTCAGTATCTGCGAGGAACATTCCTCAGGATGAATCTTATTTAAGATGAGCTGGGCCTCTTCAGCAGCGGTCTTAGACATTCTTATAAAAAGTATTTCATGAAGAGACATCTCTAACTTACTGTTAGGGAGGATAGTGAAAGAAGTAGAGTAGACTTGTGGTTTTTGTTCTTAGTATTGTAAACTTAGCATTGACCTAGTTTTATCTCATCCTCAGTGTACATTTCCAGTGGGCTTTTCTTGAAGGAAAGTACTGATGCAGTTTCTGTTACACCATTTTTTAATAACAATTTATGGAAAACGTGTATACAGAATCTAAATCAATACTGCAAGGATAATAGGCAATTGCTGCTGTTTCAGTGACAACCTTAATTTCCGTATTTTCCTGTGAGATATAGCATGAAAGTGGGTCAGAAAGTGTTGGCTCCAGGTTTTGGACTTGAAAATGTACCTGAAAGCTGGGGCTAAGTTTGATGAATATACTTGTTTTTTTGTCCCACATGAGTATCAGACCAACAGTAGTGTCAACAACCATGTAGATGCCCATGGAACGGATTTGAAATGGTATTTCTCCTCCAGGTTTCCTCTGGATGACATCAGAGCGTCCATCACTGAGTACCAGTTCATAGTTCTGGGACAGGAAAAGAAAATGTTAGAGACCAGTTGTTACATTTTTACTGTCTTGGGGGACACTTTTATGATGCAGTCAATCTGGGACAACCTGTTGCATGCTTCCAGCACGTTAGGCTTGGAGCAAAACTTACTGAAGAACGTACCTCCAGGAAAACTTTAATAGACTTAGAGCAGGTGGTTCCTGTAGTGCCACATGGAATATTCTCGGTGATGACTCTGAAGGTTCCCTTATTCAAGCCTTTTTTGCCACAGTAGTTCTGAAACAGGGGAATGATATTCAGGGTTAATGATGCTCCATGGTCATATGCAAAATGCAAGGTGTTTCAGTAGAACAAAAATCTGGGAAGGACTCTTACCTGAATCAGAACATATTCACAATCTCCTTCAAAATCAAAACGTTTGCCATCAAAGGTGGTGTAATGCCCATCTCCATAAACTGAACAGGTTTCCAGGCAAGGTTCCTCAGAGCAGTGCCACTTTCTGTTTCTACATATGCTACATAAGATAAAAAGGACTCAAAATGTAAAAAGTAGACATGCACATAATATATATATATATTTCTGTATGTACATTGATCTGTTTTTAGTTTAAAAAATGGTAAGCCTATAGTGAAAAAATAAGGTTTGTTTATTCTCAGAAATGCAGCATAACTCCAGAGTCTTTAGGATTTACCCAAAGACTGTGTTACTTCATGATGACATTAATATTTTGGGTTAGAAAAGACTTGAAATATTCCATGTTTCTAAATCTTGTTGGGTGTATTGAAATGTAGGGATTGCCTGAGAAGAAAAAAGCTTTCTGGACTGTAATGAATATGACAGCATCTAAACAACATTTTTCTTCTGACCACTTTCAATTTCCGTGCTATGTGCCACTTTGAAAACATATGGAGCTTGCTTTTTAGGTATGATGGTCATGAGTGTGCCCAGTCAGCCTTATCTTTTGCTTAAGAGGATCATTTTATATAGGATTCTTTCCTGTAAATCTTGATACTGCTAGAGTGAAAAGCTGTAATTCACCTAAAGGTTGAACTATCCCCTTCCAGGTGCTTGAAAATGATGTTTCAGTATGCTCTTACCAGTTGTTACAGCCAACTCTGATGGATTCTCCTGGCCGGTAGGAATCCCCATTGTGAACACATGGGCATTCTTCAGCAGCTGTACAGCCACCTTTGCCATCTAACACGTAATTAGGAGGACATATGCAGCCAGAGACACACTGGGTATTGTACTGTAAAGACCATGTAGAAAACATGACTTCAAAGATTGCCCTGATAGAAGAGTCCATCTACAGCAGGTAAGCATGAAAGAGATCTAGTTTCATATGCTTATGGGTATAAAGATTCTGTACTTACACATTCCATGTCTAGAGTCTGACAGCTCTTCTGGCACTCTGCTCCTACCACACCTGCAGTGGCATTGCCACAGTCAACATAGACCATTGGAGGTGCACAGACTGGAAGAGAGAAATGTCATGAGAAATATGACGTGAACCATGTATTTATATCTTATTAAAAAAAAAATTCTTAAAAAAATTTTCTTTAAGAAAAAAATTTTCTTTAAAAAAAAAATTTTTCTTAAAAAATTTTTCTTTAATTAAAAAAATTTTCTTAAAGAAAAAAAACCAAAACTCATTTTTCAGTTACATGCATCTTAATGGACTGCATTTGATCAGAAGTAGAAACAGAGTTGTTCTGAAATTGTGCTCATCTTGGTTTTGTGTATATGATTGGACTGTTTATAGAAATTAATGTTTATTTAGCTACATGAAACACTTCCTTCCAGCAAAGAAAAAACAAGGAAACAAAAATCCTGTTTTACTTTGTATGTTTGAAGTGACTGGCTTTTAGTTTTTTTATTTTAAATAAAATATATAAAAAGTGATCATTTTTCTCCTCAGATTCACTGAGGTTACTGAGTATCCTTTTCCCCTAGGTAATCCAGGGGTTAATAACTTGTTTTTTATGTCATTTGGAAGTGAAAACTGTGTTTCTTTACAGTTACAGTATCTTGTTACAAAATCATCAGTTCATTTTCCTGTTTGATTTCAGACCTGTCAAATTTGCATCATTATAACAAAAAAGAGAGCAGGTTGAAGGTGGAAAGTGAGAATTAAATAAAATCTTAAATGATATGTTACCTGGTGGTGGTTTCTCTCCAATGCAGTTCAGCTTTCCATAGCTGCAGGTGCTATAAAAAAGAGAATGATGTTATGTTTGCTTCTCTTGTGAAGTTTCAGCTTTTTTCCAAATGAATTTGAAATAATGAAACAATCACTGTGTGGAGAAGACTTGTTCTTCATCAGAATATTTTGTACTATTCACAAGTATTTAATATTAGAGCAGACCAAAGTACAATTATGTTCCATATAAGGACAGGTTTGCTTTGTCCATTTGCCTGATTTAAAAATTGTCATTCAGAGTATTCTAGACTACATTCATAATGTTAATCCTAATCAAGTTTGTATCAACTTTCACTGTGAAACAAGTCTTTTATGGTCACAGATAAGAAGTTGTGTGGCAGAGAGTAGGCAAGTACTTGGGTGAGAGTTTGGCAGTTAGCCAAGGTTAACTTATCACAGTATGGTTTGATTGCTGAAGTAGTCTAAGTACAAGTCCAAACATGGATAGCCGTTACAATTTTTAACAATTTGTAAATTTTTTGTGTTGAAGTCATTAGAGAGAAAATGCATTCGATTTGAATAAATTGCATAAGATATATGTGGTTTCATGACTGTTTATGTCCAGTCTCATTCTTTTGTTTACAGATCTCTTACCAGACAACACCATTATCATGCATAACTTCCCCAGAAGACAGAGGCATTCCTTTGTAGTAACAAGGACAGCTAGAAGCAGGCACACATTTGCCACTTTCATCCATGTAGGTTCCATTTAAGCAGGTGCAGCCATCAACTGGGACAAACTTGATATTGCATGTGACGTCAGGCTCACTCAGAGAGCGACAAGTGGGTTGACAGGAATCAACATTGTAAGTGTACTTCAAGGATTTCGGACATGTATTGGTGTATTTCGCTTGAGAGAGTAAAACAAGGTGAATTACATTTGTAGTTAATTTAAGGATCAACGTAGATGTATATGCAATATTTGAGGTAAAGTACATATGATAAAAATGGCATCGTATGTAGATGTGCTTTTCTGCTGTCCTCAATAGTGTGATTGTTGTTTTTTACTGCCAAAGCAAAATTTTCCCCTATAAATGTGTCATAAATACAAATATTTTGTCCAGGTAAAAAAAGGAAAGTAGTTCATTTATATTAATACATTATGTGTTTTTTCTTCATTACTATTTTTATATTTTATGTCAAAGTGAACTGAAAAACATCCTACTTATTTTATTGCTGTTGCAACAGTACTGAGTTCCATATTGCTTCTGATTCTGAGCAAGTAATCTAACAAAGCCTCTTGTTTATATTTGTCCCTGATTACGACTTGTCTTTTGTGGTATTCCTCTCTTCCCCAAAGTCTTGGAAGTTAATGCTATATTAAAACATAACACAATTTACTCTGGGAATCCCATATATTCTGAAAGCTTGTTTGTGGGGTCTTTTGGATGATCATTTTCAAGAGACAAAGGGATGTAGAACTTACTGCAGACTTTGTTTCTCCATCCATTGAGGAGTACTCCTTTAGCAGCGCAGGCTATGACATAGCTGGAAAGGGCAGCACACATGCAGTCCTCGGTGTTCTCACAGTTACATGTATCAAACATGCAGTTCTAGGGACAGAGGATGATACGTGATTTGATATCAGATTGTCATATCAAAGCCATGGCTCTTTGTACTTTTCAGAGTTCATTACTTTTCATGTTCATTGGAGTTAAAAGCAAGTATAATTCCTGTGTGTATAAATAAGCACATGACGGTTTTTCATTTGAGCATTTCCTTGAGCCCTTTCAGAAAAGGTTCTTTGCAAGGAGAGATACTGATCAGAAGCCCACAGTTTTAACTTATTTTTCCTTTTTGTAGTTTTTCTTTACTTTTGCAGATGATGGTAGGTTTCCCAACTGTCTTAGTTTAGCTGAAATAGAAGTTGCCTTTCTGTGAGGCTGTTTTGGTTCTAGAAGAAAAACAAAACTGATAACACCTGGCAGCATTGAACAGAGCCAAGGATGTTTCAGTCCTCAGCTTCTTGTATTGCTCTGCCAGCAAAGGGGTTGGGGGGTCACAGGGAACTGGGAGGGGGCAGGACCAAGCAGCTGACCCAAACTGACCAAAGGGATATTCCATATCGTATGACATCATGTCATATAAGGAAGGAGAATTAGCTGGGGAGGGACTGCTGCTGGGGGACTGGCTGAGCATCAGTTAGTGGGTGGTGAGCCTTTGCTTTGTATATCATCTATAATTATATATATAACTACTGTTATTTCTTTTACTTCCTTTGCTGTCTTTGTAAAATAGCTTTTATCCCAACCCATGAGTTCTACTGTATTTTTATCTTAATTCTCTCCCCCATCCTACATGGGAAGAGGGGAGGATGAGCAAACGACTGTGTGGGACTTAGCTATCTCCTGGGTCAAACCACAACACCAGCTACTTCCAATTTGTAGCCATGGTGCCATAGATACTTAGTCAAACAAGTAGAGGATATGTAATGCCACCTGACTTTTGTACCTTTGTTAGGATCTTGGTTCTCTGCGTCAGAGGAACAAAGGAAAAAAAGTCATTCAATTTGTTACTATGACAGGTAAGGTCATTGTAATGTTAATGTTCCAGAGCATTTGTTGAATATACTCTTACAGATTTCCAATGCTAAGGAGACTTTATAAGGTTCCCAAGCAGTCTGTTCCAGAGCTTCATCATCTTGAATGTCTGAAACATTTTTTTCACAATCTCTTTGCTTCCTTATACTTGCATTTCCTTCCTTCTCCTTAGACATATGCAAAAGTAGGTGTCTCCTGAGAGCAGCTAGGCAAAGTACTATTTAAGCTCCTGATTAAACCTCTCCTTATATCTCAGGAAAGGTGGCTTCTGTCATTTAACTTGATAAGGAATCCAAGGCAGTCCAAGCTCCTAGATTAGGCATTCAGCAGCAACTCAGTACCTGTAAACTTATCCTCCTTTGAATGGAAAGAAAGATACCTTTACAAAGGAATAAGTATTGTGGTGTGTAAATAAAAATGAATCCTTAGCTTGGAAACTATCATGAATGTGTATTCTCTTGATTGGCGTGTTACTCTCTCGGGTGTTTGCATCAGTAGTCCAAGTCTTGTTTTTCTAAACATGAAAAAGTTAAAAGCCAAGTACCTTCTGGTAAACTTCTGGATTCACTGTTGAGTGACATTCAGCGAAAGGTCCCATGGTATCAGAGAGCAGTCCACACCAGTGCTGAGCATACTTGTCTGTGAATTTAAAGCACAGAAATGTATATTGCATATCGTTGCCTAAACTCTTGTTTCTACATAACAATACTTCCTGCAGTGAAATTGCAGGGGCTTAACTTAATAAAAGTAATTTATGTATTTCCTGAAAGCTGAACGGTATTTTGCTTCATTTACACAAAAATGATAATTCTTCATAAACTGAGTGCTCTTAATTCATGGTAGTTGTCATGAAGTGAACTAAGATGTCTTAGATGTATCTTCATAAGGAAGGATCACATTGTGAATTAAAGAAAGGATCATTCATCTTAGAATACTGAAGAGTGGTTTGTGGATGCTGAAAACTTAAGTATTTCTTTGGTTGAAATTCTATAACCAGACTATAAGTCTGGTTCATAGTTTGACAGTGGAAGGACCTCAATGAATCTTTCAGCCTTTAGTGGACCTATGCACAGCTTTTTTTCCCTATACAACAACTAGTGCTTTCCAGGAATGGATTCCTTATGTGCTGTATGGTTCCAGTTCCCCTTAAGTAAATCGGCAAAAGCAACACTTGCTTTCTTTAGCCAAAGGAGTATTTTTGAAGATCGAAAATATTGTACTACATATTATTTATTAATTGAAGATTTCTAGAGTCTACTGTGAAAAATAGCTTGTGTGTGCAAATGGTACACTGTTATTTTGTCTAAATGCTTTGCAATTGATCGGCTTATTTCTCCCTTCGATCTTACAAGAGAATAGAAGAGTTTACTGTACCATTAGCTTACCATTTTCTATGCTGAGTGTACAGGGGTTCTCAAAGGTAATCTTGGCATCAGGACAATCAGCCTGAGTTTTCCAAGTATTGCCAAAGGCAGCTGAAGTACCCTCTATTACACCACTAGTGGTTTTGAAGTCATCCATCTGGATGTCATTGAAGTTTCCACAGAGACCTAGAAGGAAGCAGTTAGGCTGTGAAAATCCCCTAGAGAATCAAGCATACTGCTGAAGGCAGTTGTTAGGATAAGATCACTTACCACAAGTCCGCCCTTTCTGTGATGGGTTTAAGTTTATAAAAAGTTGCATAAGAGGTACAATTTGAATCTGCAGCTGAAGACCAAAGGTTGTTTGTAAAATGATGAAGAATGATGATGGTCTGAAGATGGTGACATTTGCTGTGGACAAAAAGTAATAATTTCATTTAAGATAAACAGTTGGAACAACTGTTCATTATATAGGAGGATTATACAGCTGTGTGTGATACTGGTTGTTGAAGAACAGGAAAAAAAATCATATAGGATTTCAAATCCAGCACCAAAATGGGCTGTCTTTACTTTAAAGAACACACATGTAACAGACCCCCATTTTCCATCAGCTGTTTTGAAATAGAAGGAAAGGCATACATTTCTGCCACTATCTAAAAGACCACCTTTGCTTGATGAAAATTGTTTAGCATAATTTAGTGGTAGATGCCAACATAAAACTGTTCTGTCATTTAATGGTTTGCTTTCTGTTCAAATGCAGCAGTATCTGAGAAAAACTTGTAGGAAACTGCAGAGGTGAATGTGCACTATAAAAAAAAAAAGGAACGTGAGCAACACAGGAGAACTAAACACCTTGGGAAATTGAAGTCCTGTTGCAAATCAGACTATTTCTTTCCTCTCGCTTCCAAACGTTATTGCAATGTTTGGATCTGGAATTGTCCAGATACTACCCATAGTGATACTATTTGTTTGAACTGAATCTCCATTTAATTACTAAAATGAAACCACAATTTTGCTAAAATTAGAGCATAGTTGAATAGATAAACCTTATTAATTTTTAAATGAGAGGTTATACTCTGAGTACCCTGGGTTTGCTGTGGTGTAACCAAAGGCAGAATTTGGCTGCAGATGAAGCAATGTAATAACATTTTCAAGTCAAATGTGAGAAACATCACAGAAGTCTTCCAAAGGAACTTACCTGCAGAGAAGGGCAGCTGTGTGTAGATCATATTCACAAATACACTGCCAGAAGGTTGGATCACAATATTCTGTCCACAAGAAGAGGCAATGATTATCAAGCATGTTTAGGAAAAGTAAAGCACTTTTCAAATGTTGTATATCTAGTATTATTCAAGATAAAGGAAAGAAAAGGAGAGGCAGTGGGTTGGGGGTTTGTTGGACTCTTTTTCTGATTCCCATACTATTTCTTTAATCTTCATTGTAGAGGTCCATTGACTGCATAAGCAGACAACTAAATGACAGAAAACTACTAGGATCTTGACTTCCCATGTACCTACTTTTTTAAAAAAAATTTAGTTTTCCAATAAGATAAACCAAAAATGAGTGCAGATTTCCTGTCTGTGCTGTTATGTGTCATTTGCATACTACTTGCTTATTAAGTTTGGAAAACATCACTGCAGAATGTTAGCTATTTTCAGTTGCTGCTTACAGTTTGTCCTCCACTTAGGCTGATGGCTACACCCTTGAGGCATGTCTCAGTGTCAGTCAGACCACACTTGTGGATGTCTCCCAGAACAGTGAATTCATTGCTGTCACAGAGCTAGAAGAAGAAAATAAAATGAGTTCATTGTACTAGAAAGATCACACTCAGATAGAGTTCTTATTAAAATGAGTCTTTTAAAATGTTGGTAATTCCTTTTCTTCCTGATCTTATGTTCTTGCATATCTGTATGCAGTCAGCAATGTAAGCTCATGTTCATGCGTCTTCCACAGTGGAAACTATCCATTACTTCTCGCACTCAATGGCAAGTTACACACGTTAAGCTAAACAAGTACTTCCTAATTTTTAGATAATACTGGTTTAATCTGCTAGAGAAGAAGCAAGTGTGCCTTTCTTGCACATTGGTTATGGTGCTTACCTGGAAAGAAGTGAAATTGTTTCTAATCTTTTCTGTACTGAATAGATTAAAAAGCCTGGTGGTCTGGACATTCTTTTAACCAGTAGGGAATATACATTTAAATATCCTCTCATAGGAGAAAATTGAGCTAAAATCACTATTCACTGAACTACTGAACAAAGGAAAACTGCAGTTTTTCTCTTGGTTCTAGTTTTTCACAGACTATGTTCTATGAGCTAATGAGTTATATATATATATATAATGTTCTATGAGTGTGCCTAATTGCCAAGATATTACAGGAAAACACAGAACTCTATGGTTCTGAGCTTGTCTTATCATCGAATATTCTAAGTTGGAAGGGACCCATAAAGGATTGTTGAGTCCAACTCATGGCATGTTCTTGGCATTGCCAAGACTAAACTGAGAACAGCTGAGATATAGCATTACAGCCATATAGAAATGTGATGTTAAAATTTTGGTCTTTTTAGACATTTTTCTGTCCCAGTTGAGGTTTTTTTGTGTGTATTTTCAGGGTCCCTGAGAATCTAATTTTACACATTGATGTCAAAAAGGGAGTTTAATGTGTAAGTCTGATCTATGCTCCCATTGTTGATCCAGAACTGTGCTTGTGATTCTCATTGAAAATTTTCATTGATTTATTTCTAAATTATCTCATTTCTAAGTTTTTATGGCTCTCCTTTCTGGTAACATTCAGCTCGAGCTTTTTTAGAGCAGGTTTTATTTAATACAAAGCCTTTATGAAGTTGTTTCTACATTACTCACCCAATAGAAACCAACAGCAAGTATACAGAGCATTCTAAAATTTGCAAATCTGTAGTCATTGATGTAGACGTAATTACTCAGAATTCAGTCCCTACTAATTTCGTTAGTCCAGTAAATCTTAGGCGCTGTTTTTTTTTGTTTTTAAATAATCAATTTCTGATGCTGGTTTTAGAGCTCATCTATGGCTTCTTACCATTTTGCTTTTAAATTCTAAAGTCGTCTATATTTCCTGTGAGAGACTGATTGGAAGGTTATCATTTTTATGAAATATCTACTCTCTTGAATTCTGTATAATCATTCCAATCTGAACACTGTTAATAAAATAAGCCACTGAACTATATTAAATGTGACCAAAAAATAGTAGCATTTGAGGTATGTTTCTTTCTCAGAAAGGAATAGTTACAAAACACCAGACAGCGTATATTCAATTTAAAAATTAATGGAAAGCATAGAAGTTGCTTCATGGAGGCTGAATACTCAGTGCAATTATTCAACAACATTAAAATAGATAAGAATACTAAAATATACTTATTTACTGCGAACTAACAGAAAGCCCGCTGGAATCTATTTAAGGCTCCATGTTGTTCCTTTGAGTTTCAGAAAATTGCTGTAATTACCAGTAGTTTAAATTAAAGATCAATATATTTAATAAAAGCATTTTCCTTTAGCATATTGCTTTATCAAGGAATGTGACTCCTTTTTACCTTGGTTAGGACATAGCTACAGTCTCCAAAGAAGGAATAATATTTTTCATCAAATGTTGAAATGTGGGAACCTCCTTCAATACTGCAAGTCCCTGGACATGACTGAGTGATGCAACTCCATTCACCTCCAGCGCAGGTACTAAAACAAAGAAGGCGTTATTCTGTAACCTTGGTAGTGCATGTATAAATTAAATTAGAGATAAAGGCACCTTAATTTTCCTCTTGAAGAAGCATTGGTCATGTTGTCTTCTGGAGAAAAGGATGCTTACAATGAAACCACATTTCAGTGAAATCTCACAGTAAGTGCCAAATGTGCCAAAGTGGCACATTTATATTAATGACATTTTTTAAGTAATGCTTTTGATTTCCAGTCCTGGGACAGAATTCAGTCCTGGTGAACCTGGCATCCATTCTGCTGCATATGAAAGACTGCCCCTCATCTCTGTTAGCATGACTCTGGTATTACACAGTGCTCCAAAGGATGTAGCGCAGTAAGTCACATCTGTAAATGGATTTTCAGCCTCCGCTATTTGAATTTGATTGTTTCTTTTAGGTGATTAGTCTTGAAATTGAAGCAAACTTAAAATTTTGCTTCCAAGTCCAAGGAGAAAACAGATGCAAAAATCCTCTAAAAAAGTGTAATCAAAGAACTTCAGTTAATGAGTAGTTTATTTATTCTTAAGGAGCAATTAGTAATTTTTCCCTGTCTCCAAAATGTTCAGGTAATACATCTTAAAAAGAAGTATGAGAAAGGTAGTATGTTACCATGATCTGCATTTAGATGAGAAGGAGGTACCAGGAGCATAAGTTTCGCCTTCATAGGTACAGTGGCATTCCTTACGGGAAATACAGCCAGCACCATTAATGTCATCAAATACCATTCCTTGGGAAAGAAAAAGTCTGTTAGTCATTCTGTGCACTGCAGAACCTGCTTTTCTGTACATATCTGTCAGATGTATGAAAGCATTTTGCATTTCTTCTGCTTTACATGGCAAAATGAAAAGCCAGTTCCTTAATAGAAAGCCAGCTATGGAGAGAATGAAGGAGCTGTGTTCCATTGAAGCCTATCTGAAATCCTAGAGTGATCATAAGGAACTTCTAGGGAAAGTCCTTTCTGTTATGGGCTTCATTAAATTGACATTAGGATTAAAAATATTAGATAGCAAGATGGAATAGATGAACCATTTGCAAGAGTGCCTGGGGACGTATTTGTCTGGTACATATATATATATATACATGTACCCAAAGGCAGATGATTCTCTAAGAGGTGTCAGTGGCATTGTATAAACAAGTGATGTTGAATTCTATGAGACATCATTGAAGATGGGCAAAAGATTTGCAATGGGAGAAGGTCGTAAAGTACCATCACTCACAACGTCAACAATTATCAGCCACAGAAGTAAGCATACAGAAAGCAAACACATTTGTATTGTTCATCTTGTACTGATATTCAGGTCTTGTGAAATTCTCTGAAGCACTGGATTATATTAACTGCCTGGTGATCCCTCAGCTCCTTGCTGTTTAGATACAGAGCGCTGCAGTGTGGTGGGGTACAGTACTCTGGGTAATCACACCCAGCTTTGCTAACACCAAGAGTTACAATTGTGGGCAGAATGTAATTAAACATTCCATGCTTTCTGTTAACTGAATATAGATGGTAATAAAAGAAAACATCCTATTATCATTAGTAGTAAAGCATCTTATATCCAGTTAGTCATTATCTACATGTCTCAGGCCCATTTGATATTTGAAAGGGTGTTTTTAATAACCAGTATAGAACTGATGTATGTACGTCAATGAAGAAACGTAGGTGTTTCAATAGTGATATTATAACAATGACATAGCAAGAATGATAGAGTAAAAAAGTTTTAGGGGTTTTGACTATGAAAAAATGTGTAAGAAGTAACTTGCCTGGAGGACAGACGCAGCCATCTGTACAATGATCTTCACAAAGTGCAGATCGTTCAGGGTTGCTGCAAGTGTCAGAGCAGGGGGAGCCACACTCCTGGTGTTGCATGTTGAAAGGACATATTTTGGCTGAAAGTAGAAAGAGTAGTATGATGCTGACTTTTCCTTTGAAATATTGAGAAAACAGTATTTAGGATGTTTTCTGTCAAGAAATGATAATATCCAAAAATATCCAAGTGTAGTTTGCAACATTTTAGACCTTCCAATGTATATTGAAAACACTTGGTAATACAAAATCCTCTAGAATTTTCATATCCCTGAAGTCTTGAATATACTCAGGTGTAAGCTGATTTCATGAAAATTATATGCACTTTTAAATGGTTTTTCTTCTTCAGATTAAAAAACAGATATTTGAAGCCTACTAGTTGTAAGTAGGCAGCATAAGTGAAAGTGTCTTGCAGAGATACTTACGACACAACTCTGAGGTTCTCCAGTTCTGAGGCTGTCCACCTGCATGAGCACACTGCCGGGAGTATTCAGCAAAGGTATTGCACATGCAGAAGTCAACCATAGAGATATCACAGTGGCATAGGTCTTGTACACAAGTTTCAATGTAGTCCTGAACATCCACAAGTATATTACAGCTTGTGAACGCTTCACTGGTTAATACTGTCTCGCAGATAGAAGCCTGGAAGGAAAAATGGTGAAATTGTGTTTAGAAAACATTAAAAGTATTATTTCATTTGAGGCATGCAGCAAAACAAATCAAAAGTCCATCTGGTCCAAAACCCTGTCCAACAGTAGCCGTAAGCTACTTAGGGAAAGATCTATTTAGAAATTTAGAAAACATCTGTTATCACAATATGACAAGTACTAATGGAATTCTCTTGATAATCCCATATGTTGAGTTACTTTCAGCTCAGGTGACTTCTGAAGAATTATATAGTTTCCTTGTATTTAGACATCCTCAGTTAATTCCTCTTTCATTTTAAAATGTCTAGTGTTCTCTTGAATTCATGTACATTTTTAGCATTCACTTTAGCAAAGAATTAAAAAATTAAATTTGGAAATGTTTTCTTTCCGGACCCATAGCTGGCCCTATTCATGCTGTATTTTTTCCTACCATAGCAGATTTTCTCAAACATTGAGAGAAAAGATAGTATGTGTTATGCTGAAAAAGCAAATTCTGGAAGAGGGGTTCTTACAAATTCAGTTGAGCAATTCTTCAGAACAGCTGGAGGAATAGGGTCATCACACTGCTCTGTGGGTCCATCTATCTTCTGCCTATTCCCAAACTGTACAGCAGTCAGTTTTGTATCTGTATAAAGTAGACAAAGTATTAGAATAATATTTACTGCTCTACTAGCTTCTGCATTGAGATATTTTATTTTGAGACACTATCCATTGAAAACAGTGATTATCAGATAATATCACTATTATACAAAAGGCAAAAGGAGATGGAGAAGACATGTAAGACACTGGAGCCTAACTACTGAAAAAAGTATGATACATGATTTTAAAAGATCGAATAGTGATGGAAACACCTAGTGCATCTGAAAGCCATGACTCTATTATGTAAGTATCAAAAATGACATCATAATACGTACTGAAATAAGTTACTAGTTCTGTAGTAATATATAACCCAAATATAACCCACATCCTATTTGACTGCATACTGCTAAAACAAAACCGAAGTGCCAATATGTAATAATGGTATTTATTACTTACTCTGTGAAATAAATTCATTGTTAGTTGGAATTCCATTGAAGTCCCCACAAAGTCCACAAGTTTGGTTGGCATATTTCTTGTCTAGTTCCACCTAAAAGAAATGAGGAAAGCAAGTTTAGATTCACAGTAATGTCAGCCCTGATGGTTAGAAACACAGTCCTTATAAGAAGCTTGGTCTTAGTCTAGCCCTGGGACTGTGCGTGTCAGAGCATTGCCAGGTCTGGAATTTGAGGAATGATGTGGGGACACAATCATATGGGGATATATTGATTCTGAGTTGAGCTCAGTGGGGAAAAAAAAAAAATGCAAAACTGGGAAAAGACTGGAACATAGATTTGTATCCATACTAAGAATGGATAGAAAGCCATACATAATTTGTCTGTCTGCCTGATTAAGGTTGCAAAAATGTAAATGTACTATTTTCAAAATGTAGGCTTTGTGTCACATTTTGGATGTTTTCTTACCAAGAGAGCATCCTCTTCATTCCAAAGGAAGGTCATTCCTAACTTGGCAGCAACTTTCAGGTAGCTGTTGCTTTTCTCTATCAAGATTCCCATATGGCTGTAGGGCATTTGAATCCTGGGGAAACATCACCTTATTTCAGTGAGGGTAGGGACAGAATATCCATTGAATGTGCAAACTGATATCCATTCTCACTCTTTTTGAGAAGCTTCAACATGCAAAGGTGAGGAAATTAGTCAGAGCAATAACTAAATACAGACAACATAAATTTGTGACATTTTGGCTGTTTTGATCGCTTCTTTGTTCACAAATGGGAACAAAGGGAAAGCCTTACTTTCCCTACTGTTCCTTTTGCCTATTTCTGTTAATGATGTCTTGGTAGGTAAAATGTTGGCAAGTCTTCAGTTACATTGATAAAAGAGGGCTGCGATATTCTATTTTGCAGGCAGTATGCTTCAGGATGTTGCTGAATACTCCTTAAAGTCATTGATAATAAAGCAATAGACTCTTTAGGCTTTCTGTGACGAGTGCCATTCATAAAGTTGTATCCAAAATAATCTTTAGTCTAGCTTGCTGTAAGTAGCTGCCATAATACACAGATCACTGTGAGATAGCTGTCCAAATATGTGCCCAAACTTTTGGAAAGGTTTCACACCCCTTGCCAAAGTTAGTGCTATGATTTCTACATAGATAAGAAGTTCCAAAACTAGCTTATTTAAAATGAGCTCAGGTGCAAGATCACAGAATCACAGAATTGCAGGGGTTGGAAGAGACCTCAAGAGATCGAGTCCAACTCTACAGCAGGTCACACAGGTGTGATGCAGTCACACAGGCAAGATGCAGTTGCAGTTTAACTGTTGGTGTTTAACTGCATTTCTCAGTGCAAGGACAAGAGCAATCAGAAAGTCCTCACAGGGCTCCTGTTCTTGTAAAATTAATGGGAAGTAGAAACTTAAAGGATGTAAAAGCCTAACATTTTGACTGAATCTGGCTTGTACAATCGATCGAATTGATAGACAGTTGTAGCAGTGGGGCAGCATTTGGGATATAGCTCCTATGAACAAAATGCAAGCAAGGATAATCTGCAGAAGCGGTACTTTGCTCACTGCCACACCCTATAATTTTTGTTGATGCCTCAGGAAAGACCTGAGCCCTTCAGCTGGCTGGGAGCAATAAGATCAGATGAAGGAAAGGAATGCCTGCTCAAAAAGCCTTCTGGGAGCAAGAGCAGCCTCCATATCTTCTAGTATGAACTGAAATTGTCAACATACTGTTTGCCATTGACCAGGACAGAAGTGCGGGTCAGTTCAACCACTGCTCCATCCAGCCTCATGATGACGTGGGTGATCATGGTAGCATTTTCCACCATTGTGCGCCTAATCTGGATATTGAAGTCCTCATAGGCAGATTTGCAGTTGGATGTAAAGATGTAGTTGCAGATCCCAGGGAAGTAAAAGATGTCCCCATCAAAGTTCTTGAAGTGGAAGTTACCCCATGTGCTGCACACACGGCCATTGTGAGAGGGGTTGCCAGCTGTGGATTCAAAATGAGTCGTGAGAATTTTCTGCAATTTGCTGTAGATACACTCCATTTAGTTGCTTAGATGAGGTATCTCACCAATGTTTTGAAAACATTATTATTTCCCTTTATTTACTGGAAATAGTGTGTGTGATTTGTCCCAGTATTATATCTATACGTTTTTTTCCTCAGCTTCATTATATTAACAAAATACAGGCTAGACCTGTAGGTTATCCCTATTAGTTGATGAACTGATTATTTTCCTTGTTCATTTTTTGTTTTATTTTATGAGGCTGACAGATCTTACAGAATTTATGAATCTATCTGTTCAGCTCAATCCATGTTCTATGTGGTACAAATACATGCATATTTGAGCCGTGACATTTGTTGAACTCACCCTTTACTTTCAGTGTGTTTTGAAGTGGTGGAATGATTGTCACTCCATGGGATTTGGTAGCTGGTGCAAGATCTAAGAGGAAAAAAATGGTTAGATTTAATCTCATAAGAAATCCTAAAAAAAGGCTAGCGACTGCTCAGTTTCTTTAGTGATTTAACGTTTCCTAGTACTAGTTACACCCCAGGGGGAACTTCCACAAGGATTTGTTGATGCTTTTTATGCAGTACATTGTATTCTGTCCTTACATGTGTTTCACTAACAGTCAAATCCCAAAGACTCTTTAGCTGTAGTTCTTATTTCCATTATTTGTTCAAGACTCCCATCTGATGTTCTCCTTGCTGATGTGAACTCCAAAGCAGCAATGTAGTCTTCAGACTGCTGAGTTGTGACAGTAGTGGAGAAAAAGCAGTGCTAATGTCTGTATCTGAACCTTTGCCTCTCAGTACACTTAGAAGCAGAATGTTACTGAAGAACCTCAGAGGATAAGAAAGCACAGCTATTTTTTGTCTGAAGCTTGTATCTTTCTCTCTGCTGAGAATGCAACTTCACACAACTGACCATAAGGAGATACAAAAAAAAAAATCTGATTAAATTCTGAAAATCTTTAATCATACTTCTCATGCAAAGACTTCTGTTTGTAGGATCCTGCCCTAAATTTTCTATGTCCAAATCCAATGTTTTCTCTATAGATCCAGCTATGAAGGGGATGGAATATTTAGAGAACTTGCTGGATATTTTCTTTGCTTGAGAGTTTGAGGACTTGATTCAGTTTCTCCCCTGACAGTATCAAAATTGTAGAATACAATGATTTCCTGACTGTAGACTATGGAAAATCAGTCATTGACTTATCTATTAAGACCAAAATATATCGATAAGAAGAATATATGTTTTAGAAAGGCAGTTTGGTTACATTTTGATGTTAGGATTTTAAGGGAAAAACATATACTACCTTATTTGAAAAGCTATTCCAATAATTGAATGCACTCTTATTAAATAATTTGAGGTGTGCTTCCAGTTTGGGTTTACCACTGTTTTAATTTCCAGCTAGTAATTTCACAGATTGCAGATTGCAGTGCAAGCTAAATGATTAATTATTGCAGCCTGTCATCACCAATATACCAGTTGGCATTTTATCTTTCCACCCTTATTTTGCTGTGTACTGTTACTATGTTCCAGTATGTGTCATAAAACTGACTTTTAAACATGACCTTTTAGTGCTTAATCATTCTAATCTTTAAGGTAGTTACAGTTCTGTTATTCTCACTTGTGAGTGATGTGATCATATTCACACAGCATAAAAAATGTATCTTTTATTACCTTCTGTCAAATACCTTGGTGATATGTATGTATATGCACTCCCTTTCTGAAAATACACTTTTCGATAGAAGGTATGTACCTTTCGTGAAGTTAAAGATTAGATAACTGTATTACATCAGTAGTCCTGGTCTACTGGGCCAGATCTCAGAGGAAGTTCTCCAGGGAACTGTTGGGACTTGGATATATTGTAGGCAGATTTTCTCTCTTTCTCCATTTTATTTATTTGTTTGTTCGTTTTCTTGTTAAGGGAAAGTATGTTCTAGCCATTGCAGGCCCCATCCATGAATATTCAAATTTATCAATTTAACTTGGGACAAAATATTAGAAATGTATCAGCATAAAAGTACTTACAGTTTTGTCGCTGCAGGAACGATAAAGAATCATAGTTTGGTTGTGATTGTTCATCGCCCTGGGCTTGAACTGCATCAAGGAGAGTAGAAAAGGGAAGTGTTAATGTTTAATTTGCATGAGTTGCTTCATCAGTTTTTTTCAATTATATTTGTTTAAACTTGGAACAGTCAGTATATAAGAAATTGGCAAAGCTGTGTTCATGTACTGGAGGTCAAACTTGCATCAAGACCTGTGCTATGTGCAACCATGATGGCCATATACCACTCCTTGAATTATTTTTTCCACAGGCTAATAAATTATTGCAAGGAAGCCACCAAAAATATGTTAGTGAGAATACGAGCAGATCCTTATTCAGTTAATTGTCATAATAGCTCCTGGATGCTTTCATACAGTGTTCAGATAAAGGACTTAATTTCCTATGTTTTATGATTGTTTTGTCCTTTAATCATAAGTAAAACCCTTTATCTATCCAAAGGGCTTTAAAAATTGTTCCATTTTTTACAGGAATAACCCATTTTTGAAGTGAAAGAGTGATCTCTTCTCTTACTGAAAGCCAAAGTTATTTTTTATTTTATGGTTTCAAGCACATTTTATAATAAGCAGCAGATAAAAAATAAGCGCACAAGCCACACAGAAAGAAATAGGCCTTTTGTGATTTTGCCCCCAAACAAAACTTTCTCTTTTCAGTTGTGAAGTTGTTTTTCAGTCCATTCCATTGTAACTTCAGAATATGAATACACACAAAATCTGCAGGGCCCAGGAGGGCTTTTAACTTATGGAGAGCTCATCAGATACAGTGCAGATTGCAGGGGAGGACATGCCAGCTGGAGAAAACTACGAAGGCAGGCAGGCTGTCTGCTGTGTCCCACAACAGAGCAGTCCGTGGGCAGCACCACTAGAGGGGCTAATGCTGAAATTAGAGCTGAAAGAAACTCCATAAATCCTTTCCTTCTTGCACCAGCTGGGAGTCTGCAGCTAGGGTTGGAATGATGTGTTGTACCCCTTTTGGAGATGTGAACCAGTCTGTGCTTTCAGGTTTCTCTCCTCAATTCCCTATCCTCAGAGTGGTTTTTGCTTCTTTTTCCACACATAGTATGGCTCCAACACTCTGCCTAGTGCCACATGCATCCCAGTTTCCCATTTCCATTGCGTTGCATGGTAATGCTACAGCTCGCCCTCTAAGGGCTGTTCTTAGACAGCACTACTTTTTAACATGTTAGTGTAGAATTATCTGGAGATAGGAAAAAATAAGGTAATTCACTAGGATTTATGTCTGAGATCATAACGCTCTAAAAACTAACACTTGTCACCTTAATCTTTAGGAGAAATTAACAAGTGGAACGTGAATGAAGAAGATTGTTACCCATATGTGAGTATTAAGTGCCTTTTTATAATATTCGAGGCAAATCCATTTGTTTTCACACTCTCAATGAACAAACCTGTGCTCTATGCTCAAGCATGAGATTGTACAAAAGCCTAGATGAACATTTAAAATATAATGCACAAGATTTTTCAAGCAAAATCCATACTGTATCATCAGCTGATAAAATGACAACAAAAAAGTCTTTAATAATGCAAACAGAGTCCATTAGTTTGTTCTTTCTTAAATGCATTTTTGCACCTTTTGGGTTGTGCATTACAAATGCTGTATTTCAGAGGTGGACATTGAAAGTTAAATGCCAATCTTGGGACACAGTGGTAAAAATATGAATTATTCCAGATTTCAAATGGAGAAAATATGCTAAGAACATTAACTGGAGCATGAATTTTGAAGACAGTTTCTTAGGTATGAAAGAATTTGTAAGAGAAAAGAAAATTTTGCATGAAGGTGTTCATTAGCTCCACAAAGCCAAGAAAAAGGTTTCAAACTCTGAAGCAGATCATAAATTCTTTAAAATTGTAAAAATGCCAAGTAAGTAAATCCTCCTACCTTTGATCTGTGTGAAGGCAAGTGCTAGTATTGATATCCATAGTGGTATATGCGTCCCACCACCTGTTCCCATCTTCTGGAAGTCCGGTAGAAACTACCGAACAACCTGCCTCTGAGAAAATACCGGTCTGCTCATGAGTTTTATATAGTGAGAGAGCAAGTTTTGGCTCAGTTCCCAGATTGTTTCACAAGGTTCTTAAAAGGTGGGGCTTCAGACGTTTTACTTTTCCTTTGCAGGTGCACAGGTAAATAGAGGATGCTCTGACTTCCCTAAGGTATTTGCACTCTAGGAGGAGTCTTCTTTCTACACGTCTTTCAGATGAAATGTCAGGAGGTGAACAGGAAGGATTTTTGCTCAGACTTAGTCCTCCAAAATTGTAAATATTATGGGATAAATATAATTTAAGGGACTTCTGAATGACTTTTGAGCAGGACCTTGGAATGAATTACTTCACTTTTTTTTTCCTCCTTATATTTAAAGATGGAAACTTCTTAAAAAAGAACAAGAAGTTCCATCTGACACAAATTTTTAATGAATTTACACCTCTGTATGTAGCTACTTTACCTGTGAAAATGGAAAAGATCAAAAGCCATCTAAGATTGACAGTTATCCACAGGACTACATAGTGAAAATCTTTCAGCTTTGGAGAGTCAGTAGTCTGGACCCTTCCTTGAAGATCCTTTCTTCTCACATGTGCAATTTTAGTGCTAGTTCATCAGTTTGTCTTCTGAGTAAACATGATCTCACCGTAACAAATGACATTGATTCTTTGTATAATTAAAAATGCATGCATTTTTGATGATTGCTTTACACCTAGAGATGCAATAAGACTAATTTACAGGAAACTCCTTTAGAATGTTCAGTGTCTTAGGAGCAATGAGAGAATGAACAATGCTTTGTGAATATGTTAAAATATTAATTTAAATATGTCTTACTATAGTGTATTAACCTTTTAAAATGTTTTACCCTGGTCTGTAGACAAACAGTTTTTCAGGAGGAGGATGGATTGAACAGTTCCTGTAAAGAATAAGGTACTGAGATGTTTTCCATATTCACTGAGAACAGGACAAGGTGTAATAAGGTGTAAAACCAATAATGGCTTTTGGTGTAGACAATGGGGAGAAGAAATTCTTTTTACAGGTGTGGTGAAGCACTCATGGAGATTGTTTGAGAAGACTGTTGAATTTCAATCACTCGTGTTTTTTAAGAGCAGGTTCAACTAACACCTGTCTGAGGATGGTGTAAGTGCAGTTGATAGCGTGCTGTGGCAGGGGAATTGACTAAATGGTCATTTTAGATTCCTTTGAACCTACTTTTTTCTGAAAAACTATAAATGTATTCTCTCTTTGAGAGCAGTTATATTTGAATAATTAACTTCACCATTAAGAAGAGAGAATTAAAAGGCGCTTTTTTCTGTAAGTCATAGAGAGAAGCAAGAAATGATCTTGTCTTTCCTGAATATTTTAAAATTACAAATGGATATTAGTATTCAAGTAAACGCCACATAACTAAATCAAATTGGAAGTGTTGAAGGAAAGAACTGGTCACTTAGAGTCGTGAATACCTCTGGCAATTTCACTGAGAAATAAATCAGTGTAGAATTAACCTTAGTATTATCTGAATGAGGAAAAGAAGATGACTACAAAATACTTGCATGTATGGAAATATATGCAGTACAAAATTAAGGTGAATGTTACTGCCTCAGTTATTATCAAAAATAGATGAATAGCTGAAAAAGAAAAATTTTAACAGAGGTAACAGGTGCATAATTAAACTCGTGATGGAAGAAAAGAGTAAGGTAAACTCAGCTGGCTAACGCACGTAAGTTTATTAAGTGATTCTGATGGAGTAACACATGCTAGTGAGAGGCAAAATATGCTTTATGAATCATTACATTGCTACCACTGAAATATCAATTAATATCAACAGTTGCTATGCTGTGGTTTCAAATACACAGGTTAACATTTCCTGCATGTTCAGGGAAGTGTTATGACCTCTCAAAAGTCCCAGATTGGTCACTACTGATGATTTCCTCTCTATACCATAGTAAATTAGGCTGAAACAGGTTTATGCTTATATTTAATGCCTTTAACACATCATCGGAAGCGTTTGCATATATCTACATTTTTTGTTGAAAGTCTCAAATCTCTTACAGTATGGATCAGATTATTCCCACAGTCCTAAACAGTTACTTTGTTGATTAGTCCTCTTACCAAGATAACTTTCATTATGTGGTACTGAGTCTTCTCAGAAATTATTATGAAATATTTCAAAATATAAGACTTGTGAAAATAATTTCCAAATATTTGTGATAAATTAATGTAGTAGTATACTGATTACTCAAATGAATACTTCCTCTTTAATTTGTATTTCACCTGTATTTATTCAATAGACTTTCACAGGAAACATGGAAGAGTATTTTTTAATTCTTCCTATTCAAGGAAAGAGAAAATGGTTTTAAGTACTGCCTTTCGAATACATCCACGCTCTTAGAGTAACTAACCTTCTTTTCCTGCAAGAGACTTGAAATACTGTGTCTGTTTCTGACTGGGTCAAATGGACAATAATGCTAGTATTAGCACAATAATGTGACATTACCACAAGCTCCCAGAGTAACCTTGCTAGTAACTGGTAGGGGTGTTTTCCTGCCATAAAGCGTTCAGAGGTTGAACAGCATTGTTTTAGCCCCTGCCCTTCTTCACACCTTCTCTGTAAATCCACTGACAGATTTCAGGTTGTCACTCTCAGCATTTTTGCATACAGAATAACTCTTCTAGTGACTGGCTGCTTCTGCCAGCTGGTTCTTCACATCAGCTCAACCTTCAATAAATGCTGCTCTTCAATCTTCCTTTCATTTCTTCTTCTTTGAGTATCCTTTATCTTCCTCTTCTTGACGTACCCACTCTTCTTCAAGTTTTTGCTCTCACTAAATTTGACCTGCCTTTCTTTCTTTCCTACAATACAGGAAAAAAGGGGAGAGATGTCTTTCAGGAGCCTGGGAGATTCAGACTGGACAGTAGGAAGAGCTTATTTTACCATGAAGGTGCTCAAACACTGGAACGGGCTTCCTAGACAGGTGGTTGATGCCCTATGCTTGTCAATGTTCAAAAGGCTGATCATGTCATCAATGATATATTTTAACTTTTGGTTGGCCCTGTAGTGATCAGGCAGTTGGACTTGGTGGTGTTTGAAGGTTTCTTCCAACAGAACTATTCTATTCTCCTCCATAGCAAACAGCTGAATGCTTGTGGTTCTTGCTCAAAGTCTAGACATGTTAGTAGTTGTGATGAAATGCGGAAATGCGTCTTTAAAACAGGGGAAGAGAAAAATGTTGTTTCTTTTCTGAAGAGACAGAGCAGTTAATGCCTTTTGTGAGCTTTTATTCTAAAATCAAGCCCCACTTGTTGGCTTGGCTTGTTCTTTTAATCCATAGAGCTGTTCAGGGCCCATGATTATTTTATGGCAAGGTTTCCATGAAGATGCCAACAATGCAGTTTTTAATACAGGCGTTTTTAATGTTGCCTACTAGCTGTCCAAGAGTGTGGGAGGTAGAGGATGCAAGCCACATTGTTCTTTGAAGGTTATGTAGCCATGGTCTGACATTGCAAAATCAATTGTTCAAAGTCAGAAAATGCCAGAATTTAGGTTTAACCCAACAGATTCTTCTCTGTTTGGCAAGCGAATCATGATCCAGTCTTAAGTTTTGTGATAAAATATGCGTTATGTAATGGCAAATGACTTTTCCAGAAGACTCTTGCACAGCTGAACCTCTGTGACTGGCCGGTTAATGAACAGCAGTGCTGTATTTTAGTTATGCCTACTCTGTACCGGACCAAATCTTGCTTACCGGTTCCTATTCACACCCTTCTCTAGTAAGAAAAGGACTGATTTCCTCAAATGGGACTCAGTAGGGCTATCACTGTAGCAACTGATTTCTTTACAAATTATTATTACCAAGTGTACATTTACAAAACTATGGCAGATGAAGAAACACAACTGAAGTATGGTCAGCAGTACTACTAAGTTTGGGTGTGTAGTTGAAGACAACTTACTTAAGATCTTTTTTCAGAGTATTTGGCGTTACATACTACGTAGTATGGCTCACATTGGTTTTGGCAGTAGCTGAATGCTCATCACTTCTGCACATTCTGTCTTGATGTTTCAAGCTAATCATCCAGAAAATGAAGAACGTACAGTTAGTAATCATGACTACAATTCGATACAAATTTTTAGCTGATATCACAGATTTATTTTGTGGCAGTCAAGCAGCTTCTTCATATTGTCCTTGCTGTTTTCAGCATTTCCCTCATTCAGTCACTTCCGTTTTAAGTTCTGCAACGAAGAAACAAAGTGGAAAATCTTTCAGGCAATATTTTTCTTTTGTACGTAAGCTTAATTCTTTACCAGAAAGATCTGTACAATGCACTGAGTAAGAAAAGGAGCTGTAGAAAAAGCAATGTGCATCCTGCACCAAGAGAAGTATGAACACAAGTGCTAAAGTAAGGTTGCCATGTTGCCTGAAACATCCAGGATATCTTTGTGTGTGGAGGGGATGAACGCTTAATCCTCTTTATAGCTTGTAAACACAGACATTACAACTGTGCATACTGATGTTTGCGATTGACTTTATAGACTACAATATGCATGTATACACACATACTTGAAATGTTTATATTGTGCAGTGGTGCGTGTTGCAGAGATCCTTCTGCTAACAACAGCCAAGATAAATTTATAATACTAAATAGTGATTCAAAGTTTCAGCTAGGTGAATTTGCATTTCTCTGAGGCACTGACTCTGCAGCATTGTGCTTGGGATCTGAACTGATATCTCTAAATAGAACTATATGCTCACAGTGGCACTGCTGAAAACCACTGGAAGCTGGGCTCTGTTGTATCCAAAAAAGAAAAAAGTCAATGTTTGGAAACAATTGGTAAAGTTTGCAGACTCGATAGAAAGAGAGAAATAAATGGAATGACTAGAGCTTGCTGGAGTTCAAGAAGTGTCTGGACAGCACTCTCAGACGTATTGTCTGATTTTTGGGTGATCCTGTGTGGAGCCAGGAGTTGGACTCAATGATCCTTATGGGTCCCTTCCAACTTAGGATATTCTATGAATTGTAAGTTAGTGAAATGGAGTGCTGAGCTGAGCAGCAAAAAACCCTGGAAGGGACAGTATTGATGTACAACCTCAAAAAAGTCTACATACTGGAATGCCTTAGTGGCCACCATTCTGCTTAGTAAGACTCAGATACTAGAAAGAACAGACTATGTAAAAACTGGATATATAAATTTATATACATATATATACCATTACCACTGTATATACTTACATATACATAATCTATACTGATACAATGAATTATACAACCACTTCCCCAGATGCCCAGATGCCCAGAAGGTTTCCCACTTCCTTTGGATTCTTCAGATGTCATACCTTCTGTAAAATGCCTGCTCATTTGCACTCATAAAATTTTCTCCTTTCTTCTTACTCCTTAATGCTTATTTTGACAGCAGGATGTTAGAAGAGTCTCAGACAGTGAGTCTGCATTTGTCACTATTTGTCATTGGATTGCCAGCAACAGTATTGAGCCAGCAGTGTATTTGTATTTGCTTACATTGTTGGCTTCACTTAATTTTATTTTTTTTTGTGGGGATGTGAGAAATATCTGAGGGTCTTGCCCCATCCCATCTTTTCAATATATCAGAAATTATGTCTACTTCTGTGGCGGTATCTGCTTGACATATTTGTTTCTCTACAACCAACTTCTCCAGGCAATGAGAGGTTGGTCTGTGGACAGCTGTCATACTCACACTGTGCACTCTCAGTCAGCCTCACATTCAGGTTCACTCTCCCTACAGCAGGTTCATGGTGTGCACCCAGTGAAATAGAAACCCTGTGGAGAATTGTGGGATCTGATCACGTAACTGCAGATTGTGTAATACTGCGTACGCACAAAGATGGCACGTTATGGCTTGAGATAGCCTGCAGCCATTATTCATTATAGGCAATACTTTCTCAGTGAGTCTGAGTAAAAGTCCAGGAGAATTTCTCATAAGAAATCCTCATTTGTATGGGCTCTGTATTGTGACTTATCATAGGCTGTGGTTTTTCGATATATTCTCCAAATACGCATCACAGAGGTGACTAATTGGTGTGCGTGTTTTGCTAAGGCAAACTGTCAGCTTGCTTATCGTTTTGGAATGCCAAAGTATGATATCAAACAAAAATGCTGTCAGACTTGAACAGCTAGACTTGTACTGTATTGAACATTAAATTTGTCACTGAGTGAATTGTCTACTGACCTTTTTTATAGTCAGTTTTTGGTTTTAGTGTTCAGAAAAGTATGAAAATCCTTATCTGCTTTGATTTGTTTGATTTGTCTGCAAGTAAATGAAAACTAGTGTTCCATGTTCATGTTTTACGTTTCAGAACAGCGTTGAGTGAAATTGCTTCCCATGACCTGAAATGCCTGACAAAGATGTATGAGTAGATGAATCTGCTCTTTCTGTTCTCATTATCAGGCAAACTTTATCAATGGCAGGTTGGCTGTCAAACAGTCTTCAGTGGGAATATGATGGCGTAAGCTGGTAGTGATTGTTATCACCATTGTCTAATTTTGACAGAGTACAACTTCAGCTCCTTTGAATGCTGTTATTTCTGACTGAATGAAGGCAGAGTCTGCATTATTGGTAATAAAGTGAACTGAGAGAACCCCACATAAACTTCAGAGCTAAAGCAAAGCTTGGTGAGCTGCTAATTAGGAAAGTAAGAGTGAATTATAAACTCTTCATAGTCACCCTAAAAATCAAAATAACTGTATTTCTAAATTTCTTGGACAGTGTCAAATTCAGTGAATTTTCATAATAAAATACTTACTTTTAAAGTAAGTATAAGAGGATAGATTTGCCTTTTCATTTTATTCTCCAGGTTCTCAAATACTTGATTTTCTTCCATATCTCATCTGTCTGTTGATATAGGAGTCATTGTGGTAAGGTGAAATATGTGGAATTTTTTTTGTCTATTTTATCTTCCTGATACTTTTGTACTGTGTTACGTTATCTTAAAACTTACTGTGTGTGTAGTTAGTTCTGATACATGCTTGTGGAGTGGAACCATTATACAGGTACAGAACAGAAGAGCTATGATTCCTTTTTGTACAATATGACAAAGCACATTTATCTCTTGTTTATACTGCTCTGCAGCTAACTTTAGAGGAATATTCTTCTATCACTTATTCATGCACCTTCAGTACCTTTTTTCCATCTTTTCACCATATGGTATGTGATAGAACAAGGATCATTTGTGCTAGAATGTATTTTAACTTCTTCACTGCAATATATTATTTGCGTATGTTTCAATTTAATGACTGAGATAATAGTAGATACTAATTATTGCTGAAAGAACTAAGCTGTATTGTTGGATAATTTAAAGTAATTTTGTGGAAGCAAATTTTTAATTGTTGACTCAAACTAAGCTCAACAGTGTTATACTTTCCCATCTCATTAAAATGTGAATGTTGCTACAATGCTTCTGGAAATCTTTCCGCACACTACAAATACAAAATGCTGTGTTAGAGCAAATAAGACATGCAATAATGCATCAAATGCAGATCTTAACTGACAGCACCTACCAATTTCTTTACAGTGGATATCAGAGAGCTGAAGAAAGCTTGTCTGCAGTGGAATTTATTAGAAGATCATGAAAATGGCTACAAAGCAGACTTTGGTAAGAGGCTGCCTTTTTTTGAAATTGAAAGGGAATAAGGCTTTTTAATAAAATTTTTCTCAGATTAATATTGAAAGAAAGGGTTGTCTTACGTTCTTAGCTTTACCAATGCAATAACATTTTTGATAGAGAAAATGAGGAGTCATTTTTTCTGTCTTAACAGGTAGGAAAAATAAGTTAGTCTACTACAGTCCCCAGAAAGAAATAGAAAATACTGCTGTATGTTTCATAGTAGACAGTGAGCTCTTAAGCTTTCTGAAACAATCACAATCCAGAAAGCTGTCCATCTCCATGTTCTCTTTCTGTCCAACAAGAAGAGAAACAGGAAAAGTAAGTTTGCTTTTATGATGTAGATCCTGCAGTTTTGGAACTCCTTTGTATGCTCATTTGTTTTCTCTGAATCATTCATGCAAACAGGTGGAGAGCACTTTCTTTTCTTACAGTTTTTGGATTGAATTCAAAACTCCAGGAAACTCAAGTCTCCTGTGCTGATGTACTTTCAAAATTGTTCAGCAGAAGTCAGTGGAGCTGTGCAGAATTAAACTAGAGGCATGTGAGCTGCGTGCTCTTTCAATGATATTCAAAACATCTCCTAAAGCATTTCAACACTCAAAGATTTAAAGCCATCAGAGATCATTGTGATCATTTTTGTTGAACCAGACCACCTCCATAACTCAGACTACATTCTCATGCACTTTTTATCCTGTATTTTTTTTGTGTAGCTTACCAATTTACTCTTGATATAGAGCAAATCTCTTAGGCCAGCATCCCTTCTTGACTCAGAGATTCCCAGTTGCAGAGAATTGTCTCCATCTGTTGATAAGCTGTTCTGGCTGTTATACATGAAACATTGCTAGAACATAGTCTTATTTTTCTGAAGAAAGAGTTGAGGTGAAGAAGCATACTTGCATCAGTGATTGATGAGTTGCAAATTTCATCAAAGAACCACTGGTAGTTACAGATTGAAGTCTAATTTAGTAACTTTTCTAATAAGGATGATGAAGCTGCAGTATTTCCTCATAGCTTGCATACATAAGATTGTGCAATAGTGCTTTGGAAGCATAAGAGTCTCAAATTTACTCAATGGTAAACAGGAAATAACTGAATGGACCTTAATATGATGCTATTTTACTAACATGCTAACTGGAAATTATAGCAAACTGTATGCCACTTTCCTGGCTGTTTTTTGGTACCTAATTCCCTCTGCAATTCCAGTTCCTTTTACCAACCCCAAATCAACTGCTCAAATAATTTTAATGTTCTGGTCTTAATTTTAGATATTTTTTCCAATTGATCATCCAAGTTATGTATCATCAAGAAATACTATTATCCAAATCATGAATGAAACACTGAATGGAACTGTGACCAGAACTTTTGTACACAGAACTAGAATGATTTGATATCAAAAAGGACGATTAGCCCTATACTTCTAAGGTAAGTGTTCCAGATTTATATATAGCTATGTACTTTTGCAGATACGTTTAATAGTTGTATTATTCATAATACTTTATTACTAATATATTTTAAGTGATTTATAAATTTTCCATATTATTTTAATAATTTATAGAACTGTGCTGTGTAGACAAGTAACTGAAAGGAAAATTCTGATGTTCTGGGAGAACAAAGTACAAATCTCAAAATAAATACTGTATTTTCTCTCGATAGAAACTATGTAGCCCATAACCATACAGGTCCTAAGTCTGAAATTCTTGTTCAGCCAAAATTTCACTGGTGTCAAGTCCTACAGGGTTAAATCCATTTGTTTCTGTGATGATTGTGGGAAGAAAATAAAATAAAATTACAATTTTACCTGAAAGGATTTTCTGGTACATTTAATGCAAATAGAAGAATCATTTATTCTTGGTTCTGTGCTGTGGAGCTCTGAGGAAGTAAAATACACTGAGCTGAATATAAGAGTCAGCCAGTCAGCCAGCATGCAGAGCATGCCAATACACATTGGGTTTATTTTATGCAATACGAGAGACAAATGATATTGTCTCTGTCACAGGTAGTTGGAAATGACATTAAATGTCTGTATGAGCTTCTTTCCTGACTGACTAGGCAGGGAGCAACACACCTGAAAGGAGATGTTCTAGCTCGTAGCTGTGAAGTGGTGCAGCGATGGCAGTAAATAATCATAGCCCTTGGAAATCTGGCTTCCTACTGCATATGCCCCATGTTCTTTCCATAATTATATTCACTTGCAGATCAACACCTTTCACTCAGGAAATCTGAGTCTATTTTGATCCAAAATAGGGTAGTCAGGCTAAGATCTAGATTATAAAGTGTAGTAAGGATGAGATATTGTTCACGCATACAGGGATGAAGTTGGGAAAGCTAAAGCCCAGATGGAATTGAATCTGCAAGGCATGTAAAAGAAACCAGGGTTCTGTAAGTACATTGATGGCAAAAGGAAGGCCAGGGAAAACGTGGGTGTGTTGCTGAATGACCTGATTACAGAGGATATGCAAAAGGCCGAGGTGCTGAATGTTTTCTTTGGCTCAGCCTTTGCTAGGGAGACTGGCCCTCAGAAATTGCAGGTACCAGAGACCTGGGAGAAAGGCTGGAGCAAGGAAAATGTATATTTTGTGAAAGATGATCAGGTCAGGGAATACTTAAGCAAACTGGACATTCACCAGTCCATGGGCTCTGATGGGATGCACCTCCAACTGCTGAAGGAGGTGGCAGATGTCATTTCAAGGCCACTGTCAATAATCTTTGATCAATCATGGTAATTGGAAGAAGAGTCTGAAGACTGAAGGAAAGCAAATGTCACTCATATCATCAAGACTGTACCCCCTCTGATAAATGAGAAGGGAGAACTGGCTTCAACAGACCTGGAGAAGGCTGAGGTACTCAAGGAGTTCTTTGCCTCGACCTTCACTGGCAGTCAGGCTTCTCATACCTCTTACATCTCTGAACCTCTAGGTGGGATCAGGGGAGCAAAATCCGCCCCCACTGTAAGCGCAGAGCAAATCTGAGACCACCTCATGAGGCTCAATGTGTAGGGGGCCAGACAACATGCATCCCAGGGTCCTGAAGGAACTGGCTGATGTGGCTGCCAATCCACTCTCCACTGTATTTGAAAAGTCATGGCTGTCAGGTGAAGTCCTTGGTGACTGGAAAAAGAGAAATCTCACTCCCATTTTTAAGAAAGGGAGAAAGGCAGACCTGGGGTACTACAGGCTGTTGAGCCTCGCATCTGTGCCTGGGAAGATCATGGAACAGATCCTTCTGGAAGCTATGTTAAGGCGCATGCAAGTCAAGGAAGTGACCCAAGACGGCCAGCATGGCTTCACAGAGGGCAGATTGTGCCTGACCAATCTGGTGGTGGTCTTGTCCACAGCTGGGGGGCTGGAAGTAAATGATCTTTAAGGTTCCTTCCAACCTAAGCCATTCTATGATTCTATAATATGAATGAGTGGGATAGAAGTTGTTTTTTCTGCAGGAATCTTATAGTTCCTGTTTTCATCTGCTGTTTGATTGACTGTTAACTAGCTCAGTCAAGGAAGGCAGTACTCTGGACCAGCTGACACTGGCTTTATCTGCCAGCTCAGGCCTTCTGGCTCCATTGTGAAGTTGCTTCCTGCGATATTTGGTAATCTTATTTGATATCATGGTAACTAGCGTTCCAGAGGTATCTGACCACTGCACTAGCTCTGCAGGTAGCAAGGCAAGAGGCTTCTTGATAAACTAGCATTTGAAATGGTGCCTTCTCTAACACCTGCAGCCTATGCTGAATTTTTACAGAAAATGGCTTTGAGGAAAACCTGCTGACAATATTTAATTTGGTTTTCAGTTGTGTAACCATATAACCTTGAAAGATAAGATAAAGAAATTATAAGTTAGATAAGTCCTTTGGAAAATCTGAAAAAGCCTCTTTGAAAGGCGGAGAAAAAAAAAACACAAAGTCATACTAGGACTTGAAATTCAGTTTAACTTACATGTTAGATCTGGCCAAGTGACGATTGGCCAGCTCAGATATGTTGTGAATGGACATAAATCCATTGACTTCATTTTACAAGCAGAAAGAACTAGATTTATGTTCAACCTACTCTGTAGAGAGGGATGATCATTATATCAGCGTACAGGCAATTTCTAAGTCATTCAAAGAATTATGATGCTTTAGGATGAATAGGAATTCTTCCCTTTACACCAGACAGTGTATGTGAACATGTAGTTACAAAAGACCTGCATTTCTAATATGTGACCTCCATAAACTGGGGATCACATTGGACTCCAAAATAATGTTTCAGAACAAAGGTATTGCTACATTTTTGTGTCATACTCAGGCCTTCTAAATATTTATGGCTAAGCCAGAATTGTAGCAGAGTGTTTCTTGCAATCTGTCCATGAAAAGTGAATTTGAGCCAGGTATCTCTAAACCTGTGACAGTCCTGCAATCTATTAATACTGTTCTGGAATAAATTCTCCCTTAAACTCTGAAATTTGACATGAAGAGTTTCTAAATAAATATTTACATCAAATATCTTTGGAAGCCATTGTCTGGAAGCACTTGCCTAGAAAACTTCTGTTTTTTTTACAAAAAATAAATGGAGATAAATTCTTGAATACTGTAAACCACCTCACTTCTACTAACATAAATCTAGCTCTGCCAATTTAGTTAAGTTATGAGTCTGGTCCATGAAGTACTGCCACAGAGGTGTACACAGCCCCTACAGCTAGCCTTTAGAAGAGATGCTAAAGCAAAGTTCTCTGCCCTCCACTGTGGCTGTTCAAATGTAGCCCAGAAGATTAACACTGGAGTCATGATTTACATCTTCCAAAAGCCTGAGAAAATTTGAGTCTGGATCACGCTCTTTTCTCTTACCTCTAGTTACAGACTGGACCCTTCTTGATTCATGTTTGTGGCTGGAAAGGTCATTTATTTTCTAACACACGGCTCACATTATATGTCTAGTAGAAGTGGAATGTTGGGATTTCAGAAAAGATGGCCCACTACAGCAATACTGAAAGGAGAAGTACAGGAGGGAAAGGAGCTGATTGACTTCCAGTCTTGTGGAAAGAGGTACAAAGAGTTTAACATACAAAGAGCAGGTGAAATGCTGTCCTTCCTATGTATACCTATCAGTCTCAAGATAAAACTCTGTTCTGTTAGATGTGTAAGAGCAAAAGACTCCTGTCTGCCGCAAAGGTCATGCCACCAAAGAACAAAACAACAGACAGCAATGTAGTCTGCGGATGGCAGGCAGGTAACAGTCTACAGGAAACTAGATAGCGGTCTTAGAAATACATGCAACGGCCAGAATGCATGGAAGCAGGGTATATAGTGCAGCTGTTCCCTGGAACATACACAGAAAACTCTTTGAGTAAATATTAGCAAAGAATTAACTCAGATGTTTATCCGGGACCAATGAAAATGAACGTGTATGTGAAACAAGGAGATCTGCTCAGCCACTGTACACCTGTTCTCTTGGAGTCATTTCTTTGACTGGAAAGAGTAAGTGCAAGACTGAGCTGCCAAAGCACCCTGCTGCAGCCTGTTCCACCAGGCTTGCAGCATTGCACAAAACCCTTATAAAAGGAGAAACTCATGAAACTGTGTGCAGAATGAGAATACCCTGCAGGAAAAACGTCTGTCCCCACTAAACCTTTACCTCCAAGATGTGACTGTGAAGACTGGGACTGGGTCAATAAGGGAAATGAGTTGCATTTTAAACCTCTTCACCCTCCAGTTATTTGTGTTCAGTCAATCACCCACAGCTAATGCTTCTCCTTTTTTTCTCTCTCCATAGTGACAGGCCTGAGGTAGACAAGACGCCATTTGTAGAAACAGCTCTTCAATGAATGAGGAGGTAGGTCCTCATGAACTTGAATTCAGCATGTATTCACTGGACTGTGGTGGTGATGAAAGAGGCTCTCAACTGATGGTCACAGTTTATTTCTTCTTCAACAGTCACATCGACAGATGGCAGTAGCCAAGTTCGTCTTGATAGTGACGAGTTGTTTGCTTTCCCCCCCCCAAAAAAGCAGATTTGACAGTGCCACACACATCGCTAGTTCCCATCTAGTGTTCTATGCAGGAGTAAAGGTGCAATTTGGAGCAGAGAACAATCTCATCTGAAACATTTCTGGGCTCAAAATTGGAGTCTTGCAGCCATCAGTTTCCCCCCAAAAATCAGATTCAAAGCCCAAAGCTATTGGATAAAGCAGTTTTACCTTTTCAAGGATGCCAGGCTGTGCTGTATTTTTGTCCTCACTGTGCAGAGGAGCAGAAGCAACACTTCAACCTATTGCTTGGGATGGCATCTATGATGAGTTACTGCTGGTTGTGGAACTCACACACAACAGCTCCTATTCTGGGCCTGCTGTTTGGATTTTGTGTATACAGCTAGGAAGCAGGATGTATGCATCACCAGTAGCTGGAAAGGAGAAAGTAGAAAAATATCTTGAAGCATGCAAGTCTTCCACTGAGCAGTTGTTTTCACTGATGTACTAACGTAAGGCCAGAGGATTTTAGCACAGCCAATATAGTTTTCTGGATCTCTGGAAAGACAGAAGTTGTGCTACCTACTAGCTATAGTTATTGCACCTGTTTTTTGGGAATAAGCTGATTATTTGGTATATGACCTGAACATACAGAATAAAGGTATCAAAATAGGTTACTATGGCTCTGAATATTGTATATCCTAATAGAATGATATTTGTTAGCATTCTTAGGCCTAACATCTTGTACTACTTTCTGTTCTCTAGAAAACAGGTAAACCATTTTTATAGCTAATAAAACAAAAGCAAAGTCATTTACTCTTCCTTTTTATGTACTAACACATTAGAAAGTAGAGCTTGTATTCTCTGTCTGGCCAATAAAAATGTTAAGGGTGTATGGAAATGTAAAGAGAGAATTACTTTCCTTTAAAAAGAACTCAATAAAAATGTAAAAGCAAAGTACACGTATATGAAATCCATAAACAGTATAATAAAAGACTTATTGCAGGTACATGCAGATCAGAAGAAAGCAAGCCAGAAGATCATAAAAAGAAAATAGGACCTATTAGGAAAGAGAAAAAGCAGTTGTCATTAGCTGAGAAAACATCAAGCAGAAAGTAAATTAGAAAACATATTCATGCATTTTTAAGGAAAAAAAAGAAAGGACAGATCAAAGAGAATGAGTAAATGAAGCAGAAATGCAATTTAATTTTAAATAAATTCCTTTGGGAACAAAGTTAATGGAAATGACTTGTGAAAGAAACTATTTTTATGTTAACATTAAGCAGAGAAAAACTGAAAGTAAATATATAAAAATAACGTGCACGTGCAAAGATTATAGTTGTAATTATTGTTCTTCCTTTTTGAACTTGCAAAAATCTCCCATTCTTCCACCCCTTTCACCTAATCATTGTTGAAGTACATATTTTTAATTTCTTTTTTCATATTTGATACTATCATAATGTTGGGCAATCACATGCAAGTGCTTCTCCAAATGCCCACTACTGGTAGCTCTAACTGTTAAAGTCCATTAAAACTGGATTTCATCACCTGCTTGGAACTTGCATGTCCTCACCTGCTGATTTCATGTGCAACATTTCAGTGTCCTTGTAACTCCACCAAATTCTTTGTCTTTGATTTTGAGTTAGAGCAGGTATTGCTCAAGGAGGCATGTAGACTGAGACAATTTCTGAAAGTCCACTTTATGGGTTTACAAGTGTGTCTGTGTGTGTGTCTGTGTCTCTCTGTGTGTGTCTGTGTGTGTCTGTGTCTGTGTGTTCGTAGACAAGTCCAAATAGATACTTCCCTACAACAATGGAATATACTGGTTTTGCACTAGGATACTAATACTTAGTTCCTTTCAGGCCAGGAGACTCTACCATTCACTAAAGGTGAACGCCGAACCAGGAACCTCTCAGAAGCCTACACTCTCCTATTGACTGGAAGATGCTGCTTTAGTGGCCTCAGCAAGATCTTGGTTTTCCTAACAGCTGGTTAAGGTATGTGCTATAAGTTGTTTTCTGGACATTATAGAAAAATGTGTTATCTTCTGTTCAGCTCTGTGACACTTTTCTCTTAAATTCTATTCATTTTAAAGTAGGAACCACTGCTGTAAGAAAATTTGTACAGACGGTAGAAAATGTGATGGAAAATGACCTGTAAGAAAGACATGTAAGGGGTGTCAAATAAACATCTTTATTATATTTTCCTCCTAGTCCTTTCAGATGCTTATGAAAATGAGAATGGAAGAAAAGTTCTGACTTTTTCTTTTCATTTTCTTTGAAGTACTTTATTTTTTATTTTTTAAAGTGAATTACCTTTTACTCAAAAAGCCATTTTTTACTTTGAAACTGAATTCAATGGGATATCCATTGAATGTCCAGGTGGAGGCCGGTAATGAGCAGCATCCACCAGGGATCTGTCTTGGGATTGGTGCTCTTTGACATCTTTATCAATGGCATCAATGATGGGATTCAGTGTACCCTCAGGAATTTTGCTGATGACACCAAGCTGAGTGGGGTGGTTGACACAATAGAAGGAAGGGATGCCATCCAGGGGGCCTCGACAAACTCAAAAGGTGGGCCTGTGTGAACCTAATGATGTTCAACACAGCAAAGTGCAAGGTTTTGCACTTGGGTTTGAATAATCTCAGATACGTATGCAGACTGGGAGAAGAAACCCTTGAGAGTAGCCCTGCCGCGAAGGACCTGGGGATCTTGGTGGATGGAAAACTGANGTCAGGGGGATCTTCTTTACTGAGAGAGTGGTGAGATGCTGGAATAGGCTGCCCAGAGACGTTTTGGATGCCCCGTCCCTGGAGGTGTTCAAGGCCAGGTTGGATGGGGCCCTGGGCAACCTGGTCTAGTACCAGACCTGGAGATTGGCGACGCTGCCTATGGCAGGGGAATTGGAACTTGATCCTTGGGGTCCTTTCCAACCCAGGCCATTCTATGATTCTATGATCTTTTGATTACTGGATTATATACTGTATCTAGAAAAGTAGAAGTATATATTTTTTTCCTGTTGTCATCTATTTTATATTTTTTGACCGTGTCCCTGTCAAAAAAAAAATGATGTTCCTATGATATACCTATGGTAAACCACCAGGGTGAGAAAGGAGCTTTAGCTCTTTAAAATGAATATAGCCAAATTTGTTGTACACCCTTTGTGATCTGATAACAGCAAATCTAACATGCAAACCTTTGCAGAAATATACACGCAGGTAATCCACTTATTTCCAGACTTGAACAAACATTGACAGAAGGAACATCATACTTGTGGGTTATGCCCAACCACACTGATGACAGATCAGAGCCCTAACCAGAGCTTGTGTGTGGAAACACTGGATATAGAGGGTTTAGCTTAATTTTTCCAGCAGTGTAACTATTTTTTTTCCTTTTACATTAAAATCAATCAAGTCAAAGGAATGGCACTGACCTTCCTGTGTTGGCCATCAGAAGTTACTTCTGAATTCTGTTGCAATAGTGTTTACTACAGAAATGGTGACTTTAGATGTAGCTACACTGTGTGCTCCCATCAGCTTTTAGGTGGGACAAACGACTTCCTGAGGGTACCTCTTACCACATTTAATAGAGTAGGAACAAGAAACCTTAAATTCATGTGCTGGATTTAAGATACACAGTTAAATGCATTTAGATCACTAGATTTTTCACTTCCTTTAAGTAATACCTGGATCCATTTGGGTTCTTGCCCAGAGAAGTTGTGGGTGCTCTCTCCCTGAAAGTATTCAAAGCCAGGCTGGATGGAGCTTTGGGCAGCCTGGTCTAGTGGGAGGTGTCCTTGCCCATGGCAGGGGGGTTGGAACAAGATAATCTCTAAGATCCCTTCCAACCTGAACCATTCTATGATTCTATGATTTTGGGTAGAATGACATAGGTTCTTTTAGGCTAATGCAAACCAGAATGCATGTAAAATCCCTTCTGTAAACTGGTTTTTGGGAAGTCACTCATGTAGTTTTATCGATGCTAGACATTTTGATGTGATGTCTATACTAAAAATATCCTGTATTTTGAAATGACTATCGTCACATTTTTGCTATTTAATGAGAAGTTTAAAAGTGTAACTAGCCTTTTTCTGGTTGTGATGGTCTGAAGACACACATAGGGCACAGTTTTTAGGGAAAGGTGGGAAAAGGATGAAAATTCTCTGGCTGGACAATTCTCTCTTCAGCTGGGAAGAGACTGGATACCTGCAGCTTCTGAAGTTGCATAGAACAATCTTCTGCTTCCACTATGATTATCTAGCCTGGAGGTCCAGACAGAAAAAAAATACTGAGTCTGAGATGTATAATGGAAGTTCAACAGAGTGAAAGAAAGAACTGCTCTGTTATCTTTAGAAGTGAAACTGTCTGGTTTTAATCCATCTCTACTTATATTCCATAATTTGCCAAAGTGAAGCTACAACTGTACCTCTTGTGAGGACCAGCATTTCTACCTGTTTGGATGGATACAAAGGCTTGTGTCCTCCTGATGCACTTGGCTCAGGACTGCTAAAGGAAGTCTATAAAGGAAAATTTTCTCTTATCACTTGGTGTTTCTGAGTTGCTAATCTGATTTCAAAAAAAATTTGTTTATAGGAGTTCCTGGTTCAGATCCTCTTCCTTGCTGAAGGTGATGTCAAAGCAAGCAGAACAGTAACTGGATGAGCAAGTCAAGCTTGCTGTGTTCAGATCCAGATATGCTAACAATTTTCCGATTTAGTAGTTAATAACCAGAGAAGTAACAACCCATGTAAAGTTGCTGGGTCAGACAGCCTGGTTTACTCCTACTCTGAAGCCAAAGAACAAGTCTAGGTGATGTTCAAAGTCTGTGTTAATTACTGATATCATTGGCTAGATGAGGTGACCAAAAAAAAAAATCTGTATTTTCTCCCTTCTCTTTTTTTTCCCTTTACTTCCCATTGCTACCTACGCAGTTTTATTACCCATGCTATCTGTCTCTTGCAGCATGGGCAAGTGAAAGAGAAGGATACTACAGGCTATTTGCACAAGTTCAGCCTTGGGAGTACCATCAGGAATAATCTTCACTCAGACACATTAAAGACCTGCTTTGGGAAATTGTGTTGAGAGTGGAGGGTCTACGCTGTACCCTTCACAGGATCAGATGGTTATAAGTTAGAGCTATGTGGCGATGCAGTGACATCTTGGACAGAATAGTCAACATTTCCTGGATGTCTTCTCTGTGCCCCAAATCAACCATCCATTTTAGTTTTTAGAAGTCTGTATTCCAAACAACATATAAAATATACTACAGAAAATATACATCTGCTGTCAGAAAGAAGATAAGACTTTCATGAGTGTTTCACCTGGCTTCACCTGTTTTTTTTTTTTCTTTCTTTTCTTTCGTTTTTTTCTTTTTTTCTTCTTTTTTTCTTTCTTTCTTTCTTTCTTTTTTTTTTTTTAATCAGCTAAATATAATCACATCCCTAAAGCATTGACTTGACTTGTTTAAGAGAGAGAGGACTTGGGAAAGTCAACACTTGCTTATTCTTATTTACTCTAAAGTAGTAAAGTGAAGCCTTTAGGGACTCTATCCAAGCAGTCAGTATTTTTACATTGGTACCCCTGGTGATCCATCACTCAGAGAAGTTAACAGGGAGGCAGAAATCTTTTAGGAGACCACAGTACTCTATACTGCATGGCTGTTGCCAGCACTCAGAACTCTTAGAGTCTTTCAGTCAACATGTCTGTGCCCATGGCCAGTGGGAAGCCATATTCACTTGCAGTAACACTGATAGTACATCAGTTCACTGCAGAAAACAGTTGTGACTCCAGAGGTGGGCCACTTGCATCCTTTTGGCACAGTCCACAATGAGGGTTGTTTCAGTTTGACTCCTTTCCCTTGGAGAGACAGGGGACAGCTGTGCAGGAAGTAAGCAATAACCACACCACCTAATGCTTCCTCCTGCACAAACAAATGGTGAGATACATAGCCAGGTTAAAAGGCGTGCACAACAAGGCTGGAGTCAATTCTCCTCATGTGCATGACCACCAAACAAGGGCTGCCACAACTCATGGTCAGTCTGGAGACATCCCACAGCTGAGATCTGACCTCCACTGCTGTCGATATTGCAGAGGCCTGTGAATGAATGCTTGCCATGTCCATCTCTCAGGCAGCAACCCCACAGAGCAAATTAAAGGAAGCTGTTTTTCTTGCCTGAAAACTTTAAGAGGTTTATTTTTCAGTTAGTTTCACTTTTCTACCAAAATATCAAAAGATTTCAGTTACTTAAGAGTTTTTGTCTTTAATTGCTCTATAAAAAGCTTTTAAGCCTGTTTCCACTGATAATTCCAAAATGAACTGTATGTGGGGTTGTCACTCTATCTGTTCTTTCATTTGCCACTACAACTTTTCAGAAGTTTCAAAAAGGAAAATGAAACTCCTTGTGTGCCACATCATTACACCAACACTGAGCAAAAAGCTAGCAATGCAAAACCAAAAGTGCAAGAGGAAAAAATGAAAGTAACAGAAACTCTCTTACCTCGTTTTTATATTTGTCCTAAAGAGGGAGAGAAGGGTTTGGAGAAATGAGAAGGAAGGGAAAGAAGTCAAAGGAAGAAACAAGAATCTGATCATTGGAAATATTCAAAAGAATATTTTTTGAATATGCTTGAAGGAATGAAAATATATTGGACTTCAGTGTAAAACAATTTCAGATGTCTACATTTTCATAGGCTTGTCTGTGTATGTGTGTGTACGTATGTACAGAACTGTAGCGATGACTGTATAGAAAAGTAGAGTATTTGGCTTCAGAAAATCAGAATCTAATATGAGATACCAAATTTTAGCTGTGTAATAATTACAGGGGAGAGTGAAATTAGTTTGTGGACATACACACCATGCTATGACTTCACAGCTGAAGGTATTATCCAGTCAATCTCTGGCTGCCAAGCCTTGTTTCCTCTGGAGCAGGCTGGCCACGTGCATGTTGGGAACCTCTTGCCTTGCATTTGACTTGCATTTCTTCCAGGCTCCATATGAGGTTTCCATGGCCCAAAGACATAATAATTCTCTGTTTGGTTTGGGCTTTTTTCAGTCTAAAAACCAGAAGTCAATGAGAGGGGTGACAAACAGCTGAGTTGTGAATCTCAAGCATGGCACTAGGATATTTGATGATTCAAGGCTTGGTTGGATAGTGCTAAAGGACCATATGAAGCACAGTGAGCTTGTCCTGACATTGGCACCTCCATTCTGCCTTGTGATGGAAACTCCCAAAAGGAGGTATCTCTCTAATTCAGATTTCACCCTGGGTGGAGCTAGTTTGTTTCCAAAGGGAACCTGGGAGTAGGTTGACATACCTGTAGTATGAGCAAGCAATCAAAACCATGTCTCAGCAGGGAATATGAAGGTGTAGAACACAATTAGATTTCTTGTGAAGGAAGACCTAATGTCTAACTTATCTTACTCATGACATCAGGGATGTGGAAAAATTAGACTTGAAAATATATTTTTTCAGCATTAACTTTGTTTCTGTTCTGTGTTAACTTCTCTGGCAAACTTTTGACCATCAATTTTTTTTGGCCTTCAGAGCCCTATGAGTTTTCAGGCTGAAATGACTTTTCAAAGCCAAGTGTGGATTTTGTCCAGGTAACAAACACACCGAGCCATTAAAAACAGTCTTCTTAATTGCAGTAAGTGTCTCTCTGTGTAAATCCCCGTTTCTTTTTGGTCGAAGTATGAGCAAATATTTGAAGCAACACGGAAATAAAATCGTACAGATCCTTATGCCAACTCATTGTTCTGAACAGAAACGTAGCATTCGTTAGTAATAAAACATCTGCTTACTTACAGAAGTTGAGTAGTTTTCATTACGTGCATGAGACATGACATGGTAAATAGGGGCATGTTTCTGAGATCCGACTTCCTTTACAGTGCATGTAACTGTAGATTTTTCTAGTGCCTGTAGATGTGGCAAAAGATACAACTCAATAATGCAGCAGTTTTCAAAACAAAAGGATGTCATTCACAGCTTCTTCTCTAGTGAAATTTTAGCTTTCTTCTTCTGTTTCTTTGCTTGAGTTCTCTTCTATAATTTATCTGCAAGCTGATCTGAAAATAAGAGTTCTGGTTAGAAAATTATTTTTCTTTAATGTAAACGCTCATTTTACTTCTTCATTTCAATTTCAGATTTGGCATGTTTGAAAAGTTTATACCTGACAGTGGATTTCAGGCATTATTTCAGTGTGATGCAGAGCTTTATGATGGCTACTGCTAACCAAGCCAACCACACCATTGCCTTAGTCTTGCCTTAGGCAATTGCTTACCTTGTCACTCTGTCCCATTGATAGTGGGAGAAGAAATCAAACCTGTGGAATGAGGAGGTGAAAGAGGGATTTAATAGGTTGTTTACTCTTGTCTTACTTTAGTGTCACCTGTGTTATTTACCACCACGAGGGTTATTAACCCAGACTGTGTGACTTCCAGTCAGGCAATGAGCTCAAAATCTGCCTGAAATTCTCTAAATATATACTTGTTGCTTCCTGCTGGCATAAAGATGATATCATAGAAATCTGTTGATTGAGTACCTCTCAGATTCTCAAGATTAGCAGCGTAACATACAATTTGAGTAACATACCTAAAAATCTGAGCTCTAAAGCAGTGGGCTTGGAAACCTGTAAATTACATCATTCTACATGACCATATAAGTAGTTGCCTTTCTTTGAGGCTATTTGCAATGTTGTGAGTTGAAGGCAGTTGCCCTAATTAAGAAGCCATTGAACTATGGCTTAGGTTGCATTGTACCGCGTAGCAGTGAGATGATGGTAAATGACAAGCAGTGAAACTAAGACTCAGAGTTGCCTCAGTGCTGGGGGAAATAAAAATTTGCATTCAGTGTTAGTTCTTTAAGCCACTTAGTACCTGTTGTACTTCATTATCAGTATAAACTTCTGTAACTTGAGAACCTCCAATTCTTGTTTGAAAAATATAGCATCTGTTTATATCTGAATTGCATCAACTAGAATCATAGAATCATAGAAACATTAGATTGGAAAGGACCTACAAGATCATCTAGTCCAACCGTCTTCCTATCACCATCCCTACCTACTAAGCTAATAAATCATGTCCCTTAGCACCTCAAATAGATGAACTAACCTTCTTTTAAATGTATTACTACATTGGTGTTTAGTATGAGACACTTAACCAATTGATACAATGAACTCTTTTGCATATCCATATATAATGAAACAGGGAATTGATTTTCAGCCTTGCTAAAGCGACTTTGTAAGGGCAGAGGAGCTGCCAAATCCTCTCTTTTTTTCTATTATATTCGCATAATTATATGTTTAAAAGCATTTTAAAAGGCTTGAAAATGAAAGAAAACATTCCTAATTACATGCAAGATGTTTTAGTCAACTGAAAGATTTTGGTTTTGGTTTTAAAAATAATGTCAGAAATAAAATTATTTACATACTGTGACAGGCTCTTGATTTGCATCTTGTAACTGGCTTTCGTAACATCCCCAAAAATCTGAGTTCCACTCGCTGCCTTGGAAATCTGTAGATTAGGTCATTCTACATGACCATATAAAGAGTTGCCTTTCTGTGACACTGTTAGCAATGTTGTAGTTTGAAGGCAGTTGCCCTAATTGGAAGCCGTCGGACTGCAGCTTGGGTTGCATTGTACCACGTAGCAGTCAGAAGCTGATAGATGACAGTCAATGGAACTTAAGGTCACAGTTGCTTTGTCTTCTGTGACTTAAAGGATTAGCATCTAGTGCAGACGACAGCACTAGTATGGACTATTAATTAATTAATTAATTTTTGAGTGAACTTTACTAGGATTCTCATAGCTGTTGGCTCATTCCTTGTTTTTTGTTAAAGGACTAAAACTCCCTGAGTGTTCATGAGAAAAATCAGTGAACTTCTATTTTAATTAAGAGACCAAAAGAAAAGAAAAAAAAGTAAGCTAACAAAACACTAGTAAAACATAGCAGAGTTAGACATCTATGAGTTGTGGAAAATCAAAGCAAAAGACTTGGCAAAGATCAGGCAAGAATTCAGGTATGAAATCAGAAGTCATCTAAGTCAGATCTCCAACAGAAGTCTAGGGCTGGCCAGTAGCTGTTTTGGACATAAAATTTCAGTTAAAATGGAAAATGCTTTATTCACAGTGTTCGTTTTTCTTCACCTGATTTGAGGGAGTTGGTTTCCAGCTTAACCACACAAAACTGGGCTTTTTGAGAACACATTCAGCATAGCCAAATCAAAACCTCAGCTGAGGCTGTGTGGCAATTGAATATCAGAGGAATTAAAAGTTGCTTATGAGAAATTAGACGTTGGTCTCAAAATGCCACACTGCCTTGCCAAAGCAACAATATCAAATAATGATTAGCAGAATTGCTCTGAACAGTAGCCATAGTTTAAAAGGGGGTTAAAACAGCTTTTTCTGAAGGTCGAGGAGGGCTAGAGCATTCACCAGTTACTTTTAAGTAAACTGCACCTACAATATCTTTAGACTCTATAATGCATAGCATCGCCTTTGTGCTGGATATCCTATTGACTCTGTGTGACTCATATTTTATGACCTCACTGAGGAGATAACACCTTCATTTGATAAAAGGCTACATCAATTAAGAAAAGCCCTGCTGTCTGATAACCTGATTAAGAGCTGAGTACTCAGGGTGGTGTTGTGGGACCTTTCATTTCTAATCAATTCTGGCTTCTTGTTGAGTAGCTTTGTAGAATTATCCAGCCTTTGGCAAACTTGAGCATGAAAGATGCTTATTGCACTCAAAGATAAATTATTCTTTATTTGTTCACTTTCCTGCAAGGTGGGGCCCATCTGCTTGTAGGGATCAGTTTTCTAAAGACTTGGTATCAGAAGGTTCATTCTACATTTGAGTACCCTTAGGACTTCTGTATTTTTAGCATCTTTAGAAGTAAAAAAAA
>WBMW01003945.1:0-96679 GCA_013396635.1 Penelope pileata | reverse complement strand
TTTTTTTTTTTTTTTAACAACCCAGGCCCTGTCTAATAACTGAAACTGTTCTTGGTGGCAGAAACAATGCAGTATCACCTTGCAGCTGCTATGGAAAGTGTTGTCCCTTCTACGTCTTGGAAATGAATGAGAAACTGAAAGTGGTGGAGGATAGGCTGAAAGGAGTGAAGACTTTAAACCTTGTAGTTGGGTGTGTTTCACTTCTGTGTAATGCAGGACTGAAGGGGATGCTGGGAGGGAAATGCCATGTTACAGCCATTTGGTTTGCTCCAATATACGCTAGTTTGTCACTGTTACTTTGAGTCAAGGTACAAGGAGTGTTTGGAAGAGATGCATTTACCTGTGGGAACTGCAAAGCACGTGACACAAGCCTAGCTGTGTGGTCATCAATTATCTAGTTTATTCTGATGATTTGTTTCTCTTTTTTGATGATTGACTGTCTGCAGTAAAATATTTTCACTAAGTGTAGACTTTTCATCTGTGTTTGTGGACGTAATTTTATCTGTTTGTATCTGACTAATTGCAAAAAGTCTTTATCGTACTTTTGAGATTATCTCCAAAGGGGGCTCAAACTTCTATTTCCTCAAATAAACATCAGTAGTTTCTCCAGGGCACGAGCCTTTCCTGGACTTGTTTCAGCCTCCTGGATTTCAGTTAGATCTTGAGAAACATTGGTTGAAGCTGGTAGCAGAGAAAGTCCTTTAACAGATAATACTGCAGTATTCATGAACTTCAGCAAAAACGTGGCTGGCTGAGTGAATCCCTTTTCATCTTCCCGATGCATGATTTGCAGCAAGCCATCTATATAGCAGATATACATGGAACATGGGCTGACTTATTTTGCTTTGACATCATATTAAAAACATTGGGCAATAAACAGATGTATGGCCAAAGAATGAATAATATACAGTAAATTCATTGAAGTCAATGGAAACGTGCACAGTAATATCACTGGCTTTTTGAGCACGTCCCACCTGAGGAAGTAAAGCTATCTTTCTCCCCCTTGGTCTGGCAACAGAAAGACAACTGAAAATTTATTGTGGAAAAAGGTCAACACAGCTACACAGAAGGTCGCATTCAGTTATTTCACTGGCACTTACTTTACTTTGATTTAAGAGGAAAAAAAGAATAAAGAACATTCAAATTGTTCAAAACCCTACTTACTCTGTGTGACAAATAAATAAATAAAGCAACTTTTGGAGGAATTGGCTGAGGTAAACCAGGACCTGGTCGCTGTAAGAAGTTTCCAAACTAATATTAGGTTGTCCTTCCAGATGGAAATCTGATGAGATGTCACCATAAATCAAAAGAACTATAAAGCATACTAGACATGGACCAAAACCTGTTGAGCCACTCTAGTACAGTCACGCAATGCAGTATCTCGTCTGTGATTAAATGATGATATGTGAATGTTTCCATGAACCTTGTTGTCCGGGTAAATAGTGAACCAATAGCAAGGTGCAAGTAAATATCCATAGAGATTTACATAGTAGTGTGTATTGGTCAAAGTGAATGCCAGTAGTAATCACAGAATCACAGAATTGTAGGGGTTGGAAGGAACCTCAAGAGATCATCGAGTCCAACCCCCCTGCCAGAGCAGGGTCCCTACAGCAGGTTGCACAGGTAGGCGTCCAGACAGGTCTTGAATATCTCCAGGGAAGAAGACTCCACAACCTCCCTGAGCAGCCTGTGCCAGTGCTCCATCACCCGCACCGTGAAGAAATTCTTCCGCATATTGGTGTGGAACTTCCTATGCTCCAGTTTGTGGCCATTTCCCCTTGTCCTGTCACCACACACCACTGAAAAGAAATTCCCCGCATCCATTTGCCTCCCACACTTTAGGACGTTAATAAGATCCCCTCTCAGCCTTCTTTTCTCAAGGCTGAACAGACCCAGATAACCGAGCCTCTCCTCATAAGGGAGTGTTCAGGGAAAGATCTTTAAAAAGTTTTAGCAATGTTTTATAGTCTCTCTGAGACTTAATCGCTGAATATAGTGGGGCAACGCTTGATATTTTTGAGGCGATCTCTACATTCCTAAGTATACTTTTGCTGTACCAGTAATACTTTAAAAATTTGAAGCAGTACTCCAAACTAGAGTAAATTGACATGTAGCATTGCTTTTTTATTTTTGTTGTTTTCCCAGTGGAGTTGCAGCTAAGAATACCATGAGTCTTGACTTTTCAAGTAAAGAAATCAGACAAACAAGGCAGAGGTGGCCGTTGGCTTGAAAAATCAATGACTAATTGATTTAAGTACAAAATCACTTATTCTGTGATTTATTCTAAAGGAAAATACAGCAAGATTTTGGGCATGGTGATCTTGATGAAAAAGGCAGTAAAATCTATGGAAAGGCTCCACTTGACCTCATGGTGCTTTAGAGCAGTACCCCCATGATAATAATTGCCAAGAAAATGCAATTTTTTTTTTTGAAGGAATTCTTCAAGAGCAAATATCTGAGAGATATGTCCACATTGAGCATTTTTCTGATTAAGAACAGCCTGTAAGAGCTTTGTTTTGGATGTCTGTGTGGTTATGAGTTTTCCAAGTCATGAAGGACATTGGGTTTTATTTAATACATTTCTAGAGGAGAATTAATTATAATTCCAGGATAGTAACCTCAGAGAATAATTGCACATCTGAATTTAGTGAAGATTTCCATTGCTTTGCTGTTTTATTTATCAACACCAGTGAGCGAGTGTGACATTCATGATCTCTGTAATTCCTTTTGCTGGATACAGTCTGATAGTATAATCTCAGCTATTTTGTATTTGAATAGCAATGTTTAGAGACCCTTAATGCATGACATAAGCAATTCAGTAGGTGACTTTTATTCCACTTTATCACCTTTTTTCCCAGCATTGCACAATTATTTCCATCTATTATGCATGTCCCTAGAACATGATGTTTTGCTTAAAGGACAATTTTACAGGTCAAAATTGAAGATTAATGGTAAATTCAGTAAAGGAGAATTTATTAATCTCATGGAAGTCTAATTCCAGTTTTGAGTAGTTTTTATGGCTATGGAAAATGCCAACTATTTTCAACTAAATGTAGTCCTTCTACTCTGCAGAATTTCCTCTGTTCGTGTTCCTCTGTTCCCTGCATTTCCTTTAAAATGGAAGTCACCAGTTCACACGATATTCTTAAAATAACTTGTGAAACCAAGCTCCAAAGGATGAAAGGCTCTGAATTAGTGTCAAATAGTGTTATTACTGTGGGCATGTATGTTTGGAGTGTAGAAAATGCAGCAGGTTGGAATGTATAAATGTTTATTCCAGTAATTTTCATTTTGTTTCTGGTCCATTTTTCTCCAAACGGTTTAGCATTACAAACTAGCAGGACTAGGGACCTGAAATACCATCATTTTTTTCTCCAGCTGTGTCAACAGTAGAAATTATCACTAGGGAAATGTTTCCTGTAAAAGCCAATACCTTGCTGTTTTCCCTAAAGCTTAACCGCTGCAAATAGTGGGGTGATCCAATGAATACATTCAGTGAGTAATCTGTGCTCATGTGCTCTTACCTTATTTTGCATAATTCTGCTATGCTCGTAAAGCTGTAGATGTAGCAGAAGTTACATTGTCCTTAATGTTGGACTTGGGCCTATGTCTGCCTTGCATCTCAACCCTAAGCTTTTTTGCCTGACATCTAACAGCAGTGCAGCCTGACTGTGGCGGGAGGTCTGTTCACCTCCACGTAGCAGACTGACCCTACTGCAGCTGATTTTCACTCTCTGCAGAGTGTTGGGAGTTCACCCACGTGCCGATCTTTACGCAGAAAGCTGATGGAAAGGAATTGCACAACTCGTGTTCCTTTCTTCTGACCTGTCAACATACTCTCTGCTATTATGCATAGAATAGAGGGAGGCATGGAAGAGAAGCAAGTATATGCAGAAACATTCCTCTCAGAGATGGAGATGGCATGGCAAGGGGATGCCCTTTTGGCATCATAAGACCCTTGGCAGGAATCTTTGTGCTTACTCAAGAAAAGTAGATGTTGTGTATGGGTTCTGTGTGGGATACCAGACAGGTATCATGTAGGTGGGAGAGGGTGGCTCGTGGAAGACATAACAAACCAGCTCTCATCAGCACAACGATAGCAGCACAGACAGCTTCTAAGTGAAAGTCATTCTTTGGCAATTGCAGAAAGTGTGTGCTTTGAAGCCCTGTTCCAATCTACTTCCAAAATAAGACTAAATATTTCTGGCACACAGCACATTTCTAGTCCTGTGTTGATAAATTGGTGTGCGTACTTAAAGCACATAGCAGAAGTGGGAGCAAATTAAACAGTTCTTTTCAAATATGTTGCAGGCAAAGTGTCATCCTATTCTCAGTGGTGCAAAAAGAGTAAATTCAGCTGACAGTAGCTCCTAGTATTGGCGGGGATGGGGACTGCTGGAAGCTATATTACCAAGAAAGCAGTAAAAGTATATGGGAAATGTAAAAATGTAAAGCTGTAATCAAAGCTAAATGAAAACAACTAGTTTATTTTTCTTCTCTTTTTTTTCCTTCTGAAAAAGGGAAGGTGAAAGCTGGGGAACTCACAGACCTTGCCAGTCTTTGCCTGCTTGCTGGTTTTTTTTTTGTTTTTTTTTTTGTGGCCCGTGAATTACTCTTATTCTAGGCTCAAAGAAGGCATGTGACAGCGCTGGCTTATGCCTTGAATTTCAAAGGGAATTAGCCAGACTTTTTGAATGTCTGTTCATGTAATAGCTAACACAAAGATAAAAATAGCATTTCTAACAAGTTAAAATTTCCATGTAGGTAATACCTTTGACAGAATCACAGACTCAGAATGGTTGAGGTGTGAAGGGGCTTCTGTGTCCACTCTGGCCTAAATTCTGCTCAAGCAGGGACACTCAGAGAAGGGTGCCCAGGGCCATGTCCAGGCACCTTCTGATCTCCAACAAGGAGACTCCACAACCTCTCTGGGCACCTTATGCTAGCACTCAGGCACTCGCACAACAAAAAATGCTTCCTGATGTTCAGAGGAAACCACTTGTGTTCCAGTTTGTGCCCATTGCCTTTTGTTCTGGCACTTGATACCACTGAAAAGAGCCCAGTCCATCCTCTTTGCAACTTCCCTTCAGTTTTTATAGACGTTGATAAGACTCTTCCGAGTCTCCTCCAGGCTGAACAGACCCAGATCTGTCTCTCCTCATAGGAGAGCTGCTCCAGTCACTTCATCATCTTGGTGGCCCTGTGTTGGACTCTTTCCCGTATGTCCAGGTCTCTCTTGTGCTGGACACACAAAGATGCAGCCTCACCAATACAGAGTAGAGGGGAAGGATCACCTCCCTTGACTTGCTGGCAAAACTTGGCCTAATGCAGCAAAGAGTACCATCAGTGACAAGGGCACGTTGCTGACTCATGTTCACCTTGGTATCTACCAGGACCCTCAGGTCCTCTTCTGCAGAGGTGTTTTCCAGTTGTGTGGCCCCCAGCATGTCTTGGTGCCTCCTCAGGTGCAGGACTCTGCACTTCTCTTTGTTTAACTTTGCGAGATTTTTCTCACTCCACCTCTCCAGCCTGATGAGATCCATCTGGATGGCTGCATGGCCCTCTGACGAGTAAATCACTCCTCCCATTTTCGTGTCATCCTTAAATTTACTGAAACTTAAATTTGCCCTTTGGATCCTGTCGTTCAGCCAGTTCTCAATCCACCTTGCTGTCTGCTCATCCAGCCCATACTTCAACAGCTTCTCTATGAGGATCATATGGGAGACAGTGCCAAAAGCCTTACTGAAGTCCAAGAAGGCAATATGCACTGCTCTCTGCCATTATCCATCAGGCTGGTGATTTCATTACAGAAGCTTATCAGGTGGTGAGGCATGACTTCACTTTGGTGAATCCATGTGGACCACTCCTCATGATTTTCTTCTTCATGTGCTTGGGAATGATTTCCAGGATTAGCTGTTCCATGGCCTTCCCAGGATGAAGGTGACGTGACCAGCCTGTAATTTCCTGGATCCTCTTTCTTGCCTTTCTTGAAGATAGGAGCGATGTTTGCTTTTCTCCAGTCTTCAGGCACTTCTTTCAGTTACCACAAGCAAGTAAAGATTATAGAGTGGCCTTGCAATTACTTCTGCATCTCCCCCTGCACTCATGGGTGCATTCCATCAGAGCCCATGCACTTGCAAATGTCCAGTTTGCTCAAGTGTTCCGTGGCCTGATCCTCTTCCACCAAAGACAAATATTCCTTGCTTCAGTCATTCACAGCCTAGCCTCTGGGACCTGGGATTCCTTTCATCAAAAATAATCCCCAAAGTGATTCACCACTATTACATGCATGCAGGAAAGTATCATCGTACAAACAGCAAAATGAAACCAGATAACTACCTCAGATTATTTCTCATTCCTTGGGTAGAAATATGCAGAGATTTAAACTGCATGCCACAGACCTCTCAGGAATTTGCATCTATTTAAAAGTTAATAGCAGGGGAGATATCATAAAAGGCAAATGCCAAAATGATATGTAGAAGAAAGCAAAAACTTAAAGGACGTATTAACGGTTCATGTCCTCATCAAGATTAACCATCTGTATTTAGCCAGTGTTACTTCTGTAAATATGTTTGTGCCTTATCAGATTGACCACAGAGGTTAATTAAACTTCTTTCTAGATTTGATATCTTTCCAAGAACATGTTGCCAATGATTTGTAGAAGCTAGTCTGATTGATACAGGTAATGCTATTATACGTAAGAAAAGAGAAATTACTGAGGGCACAGTGAAAGCCTATCAGAAATCTGTCATGAAAAGAGGGAAGATCTTATACTTGCATAAAATTTCTTTGTGTGAAGGAGAATGTAAGCTCAAAGCCAGGCTTGGCATCACTCATTATTTCACAACAAGCCTCAAAGTCTTCTGATGGCTGTTGTAAAGCAAGCTTAGCTTATGTTGAGAGGATGTATGAAAATCTCAACTTTCCATTTAGTACAGCGATTGCAGGATGAAGCTCTAAAGTGAGCGTGTAGCTGTCAATAAGCTAAACAGTGCTATATAGGTAGAAGACCTCATGAAAATGCTGAAGTAGATGTCTGCCTGTCTTTATTGCTGCATAGCGGAGATTGCACAAATTTCAAATATCACGGTGCCCTACTATATTTCACTTTGTGAAAACATTTTTGTTGCCTCTCAAATTGGTATTGCATGTAAAGCCAACGTTTCAAAAAACTGCTTTCCTGGAGGAAACTCACCTGAGATCATGAATCAGGAAAGCATGAACAAAACAGCCTACCCAGGGCCTATATTATTAAGGACATTAAAAAGATGGGATGTAGTTTTTGCTACGTGAATTGGTTTTGGTGAATCACACACACTGGAGAAAAGAGGAAAAACACCCCAAAACCAAGCACCATGTCCAATAGAGAGGAATACTACAGAGGAATTACTGCACCCTTACCTCTGCTCAGTCTTAGTGCTTCTGAGTTTGAAAAACACACCTGGAAGTCAAAACACATGTAAAGGGAAATGGAGTAAACAAATGCTTCCTATTCTCCTTCAGCATCTCTGTCCTTGGAGCTATGGGAGAGTGTATCCAACAGTTGTCTTTCTAGGATTTATCCTCCAAACTTGTATCATCCCTTTTGCAGGGATCAAACTCCATCGTCAAGGCATTTATGTTTCTTATAGCTTTTTGTAAAGCCAATACCAAATCTGGTCATCTCTAGGTCTTGGCCATTTTATCGTTGTCTGATGTTCTGTCTACTTCAGTTTCCAATGTGCATCATTCTTCTTTTCCTTGTTCTTCTCTCCACTTCAGCTTCCAACCTTTTATGCGTATATAATAAAACATCATAACAACCTTTAAATCTTTGGCTAAACAAGCTACTCTCTTTCAACTTATTAAGGACTTTGAAGTAGTTTATTAATCCTTCTGAGCAACAGAGGCTCAAGAGAAATAGAACACATGCTAATATATAAGTTTTTTATAGAAAAAGAGAAAGAATGAGTAGATCAGACAAGTGAAGGTTTGAGTGAGAGACTTGGGAAAAGAAATTAAGCTATCCATATTTATATATCTAAATATGTAACTTGTGTATTAGTGCTTTTAGGCATACTTTTTCTTTACATATAAATGGAGATTTTGCGCTATGATCTGTCTGAACCTCTTATACATAGAAGCTATGAATAAAGGTCACTGTAATGATGTCTCAGCATAACAAAGAGTTATATACAATCTATGCATTTCTGTTGGAAATGTAAGAGCTACCTACATGGTTGTCAGGTGTTCAAGAATCTCAGAGATCCCAGTGGGAATACCCAGAGACTTGGTAATATTCCAAGCATGTTATTTTTCCTACATAATTAAGGTTGTTACATTTTTTTGCTAGCTCTTTAACATTGCTTAGATTTGGTCTGTCCAGTTCCCCCTACTTAGGCAAATTACAAGTTCAGCCAAATTAACACCGCTTTCCCATTTTTGAATGAAATATGCAGACTGCCTCTTATCATACTGAAATTTTATGTTTTTAAGATTTTGTCCATTTCAGCACACTCTTTAGCATCTGTTCAATTAGGAATTTCACATGTGGAATTGACCCATTCATCTCATACTGCCTTATGGTAGCAGTTTTTTGTATGGTAGCAGATTTTGTGGTACTATTACTTTTGGAGTGATACCTCCTCTCTAGTTTAATGGACAATAGGACCCTGCCTCTTAGATAGAGAAAAAGAGTGATCCTCTGAGTAAAATTTTTGTCTGCTCTGTAATCAGGGTTTTACTGTTCTACTTTCACCATTTCATAGCAGCACCCTTTGTGGACTTGCTAGTCCTTTTCTGCAGCAGTGCTATGATAGCTCCAAAACAGATCAGTTTAGAGTAAGGGACAACTTACGTTAATGGTATCATATTTGGAAAAACAGTTTGGAATGAAATGGATAATGGTTTAATGAGAAATAAGCAGCTCATTTCTCAATAGCCAGCTAATCTGTCACTGTTAAGCCATTGGTTTTACTGGCTTTTAAAGTCTGACATAGCTCCCATGACAACTCGTGTTTAGCTGTAAACCAAGTTATTTTGCATATGAGGAAGAGAAGCTGTAAATATATAAAATAAAGGACTCCTGGCTATTCCAGTGGTGTAACCTTTTTGTCAGAAGCCTGCTTATATCAGTATCCTGACCAAAAAATGATGTGATTTATGGTACCTTGACCCTGAGATCTGTCACGTAAGTAGCCATAGGCAAACAATATGCTGTACATCTTAACTGTTTAGGCTAAAGGGCAGGTTTCCCTGGGGGAAAAAGCAACCTCACTAACCTACAATTGATCACGTTCCTTCACTTCTCCTTTTCTAGAGCATACGCCTCATGGATTTTGGTATAACAGCCTATCATTGTCCATACTGTTATTCATCTCCAGCCCTGCCTGCTCAGAAATAATTCCTACAGGAGTAGCCAAGGGTTTCTTCCCACTTGTCCCACAGTGAGTTCCATCTTTACCTTACGTGATGTTCCTTGAGTCTTTTCAAGCCCTTTTCAAGCCCAAGATTTCCAACCTTGACCTGCTGCAAAACAGAGTACTGGCTTTGGATGTCCATCTGATGAACATTGTTGTACCCTTTATTGGCAGAACAAATGTGGTCTTAAAAATTAGGGAAATACCTGCCAGGAAAATAATCCTATATAAGGAAATTCTCTACTAAGAGAAACCCGGTACTTAGAGCTCAGTGATTTTTCTCTAGCTCCCCTCCAATCCCTTTGTAAAACCAGGATGCAGGATAGGAGGGGTGTACCTTCATGAGGAATCAAGGACATAGATAGAAGAGCAAAGGGACTAGATGTGGTAGAGCTGACCATACTGAACTTCCACCTACCTGGCTAGTTCAAATGTCTGATGAGGACATTTTTGAGCAATTGAAATCAGCCCCTTGGGGTTACCCCTGGCTGTGCTTCATCCAATCAGTCAAAGCAGACTTTTTAGCATAGATCTGAACAAGTTTATGTTTGAACAGGTAGCAGTGTCTCAACAAAGTAAATATCCTCATCTGAGTAGGAATATGCAAATATGCAACCCATTGTTACTGCAGAAATTTTATCTAACTGTTCCCTTTTATTAACCTATGACTTTATCTCCCCCTCCACCCATAAAGGGAACTGATTAACACTCATCAATGCACATGTAGTTTTGTATAACATGTAATGATCTCGTTTGCTTAAGCTGTACTTAATAAGTTTTAATCTAAGAAACAAATAAATAAGTGTTCTTCTGAAACTGTAGCTGAAGAAACAACAAAATCCTAACATGTAAAGATAGTGGATTAATAATATTGTTCTCCTAGTCCAACAGTTTACAATACCCTTCTTTATTATATCCCAGAATTTTTTGGAATAGCTAATCCATAAAGAATGATTTCACTTTCCTGAATCTTGTAATATTGACTATCCCTGTTATTTCACTCAAAAGTTTTGTTGAAGGTTGGTAGACAGGCCAGGTAGAGGTCAAAAGCAAGATAAAAGAACAGCAACACAGTAGGTAGGAACTGTACTTCAAAAAATGACTAGCCTTCATTAAGTGGCATTTCATCTTTATAAGGTAGTATGAAATACAGCAGGAAGATTATCAGTGTCCTGAGAAGACTGACAAAGGATTCTAGTAAGTGTACACTTGCTGCGACAGCTGGGATTGGGCAGCTTTGTGGGAGTTAGAGACGGCATCAGTGTCTGCTGTCAGAAATCAAAGTAATATTTAACTTGACATTTGCTGGCAGCATAGCTGAGCTCCAGTTCCCTAAAGTTATGAAAAATTTCCATGATCATGAAGATATTCCCATTTTTATGCTGTATTTCCAGTCTTCAGTGAGAGTCTGTAATCTCAAAACAGACCCATCTCAGGACTTGTGTTTATTTCTATATGGTTGAATGCAGATGCAGGATAGACCAGGAGCTTTGTGGATAAAAAGGGCTATATAAAGCATGTCTTTTCTCCAGGGGGCATGCAGAAAAAATTGCAAATTATCTGGAAAATAACAGCAGGAGAAAGAATGGAAAGTTAAGTTTGGGGTTTACTCCTGATGGAGTCCCTCTTGATATCAGACCACGGTCATTTGTTCTGGAGGCTGAGAAGTACTTGATGCTCTGTAAGTCAGATTAGAGACTTGCCAAGTGTCTTTAAATGGTCATTGAGAGCAAATTCTTGGTTAATTCTAGTCTAACGGATGCCAAAACTTGCCTACCAATAAAATATGAGGGCTGTGAATACATTCAGTCTGACATGAGGTATTTAAATTAGGATCTGAGCCAGTGGAGTGTAACACCAAGAGGGCTCTATCTCTAGTGGGCTTCGCCGCTTTAGTGGTGTATTGACTTGAGGAAGCTAAGGGTCTTAACTCACTAATGTGGCTAAATGACTGAAATTTTGTAATATAAACTCAGGGTGACATTTGGGGTGTTTAGGGTTTGACCTCCTCTATACAGATCAAAACTGGAAGGAGATCATAGGCACCAAAATGTAATTTGTTAAGCCCCTGACACTCAGAAAATCTGCATTTATGAAAAGCCATGTTGAACTTGGGAAGCATCCTTGAGGTCTGCAGCTGTAAACTACTGCCTAAGGCCTGAAACCTAGGAGTTTCTTTAATGCTTTTCAAGTATTATTAAGAGACTTAAAATAGACGTTGCCTTCCATTTCACAAGGCATGCACTTTCCTAATCTCTGTCAAGCAAACTTGTGCTCCAGCTCTTCTTCTTTGGCACTTGGCTCATATAAGCAGATGGAGCAAGGATATACATGTTATTGTACATCAGACTCCACAAAAATTGTGACCAATGTTGGTCTTATGCCAACCTACGATTATGCAGGGTAGGTCAAGCAATAGGTTGTATTTTCCTCATTAAATGAGTTTAAAACAGTGTTCCCATGGAACCAAGCTTCTGACTACCTTCACAAAGAATGTAAGTACTTAGAAATCATCCTGGTGAACTTAGGAAGAAGCAATCATCTAGGGAAAGACAAGGTATGGTGTGGGAGAGAAAAGAGACTGAGATCTACTGATCAACAAGTAAGTGAACAGACTGTCATGTTTTGTTTGGTACTGGGGAGTCTGTATCACTGTTCCTGGTGGTATTTCTTTTAGCTACACTTCTTTTTCTTTTCTAGAGATAAATTTATTTTTGAAGATAGTTAAGCATAACAGCTAATGCTGTATTGACAAAGCTGATAACATCTTTCTTAGAAGATGGACTTAACACAATGGATAGACATTTTTAGTGATACACTGTTAAGAGAGATTTTTCTCTGTGTAACTCAAGATGCTTTGGTTACAGCACGTCTAAACACTCAGCCCTTTCATCCCCTATTGTCCTTCTCCACTGTAAGCAGAGCAAGAAGACTGAGGCTTACATATATTCATCCAGCACGCTTATCCCTTCACAGCTCCACAACTCTGGTCACAAATGTTTAACACTACAGCTCTAATCACCAGCGTTACACCTTCACCATATGGTGTATCAGGGGCAAGACTAAACAACCTGGAAAGTTTCAGTTTGCTTAGAATTGTTTGGATAATATTACTGAATTTTTTTTTTTCTAAAAGTGTGAGCAGACTCTGTACCAATCCCAACTGCCTATAGCAGGAAAAGTTTTTACTTTCTTCTCTGTGTACAAACCATTAATCCAGAAAACAATGCTTCAATTCTTAACATCTCTCCGTCTTCTCAAATTGCCTGTTGCTGTTTTCTCTTCATTAACTCTTCTAGCTCTACAGGTGCAGTAATCCTGGGGCTACAACATCTCTACTGTGAGCATGGGCTGCAAGGCCACGTGCTTTTGCTGAATTTGCATCACAAGCACACAGTGTGGGAAAGAATGAGTAGAGGAATTAAGATAAATGGTGGGAGAGGCAATTCAAAGGGAGCTTAACCTCTTCAACTGTAGGAAACCTCATCCTTCTATTTGCTTTTTCATGGTAGCTGTGAAATAGGAAAGGGTCTCATCTGGGAAATCAGCATGAAGAATTTGTATACCTTCAAAGTTTGGTTGCTTTTGGTTTGAGGATCTGGTTTGAAAAACATCTGAAGATTTTCTGGTTTGTTTGAGAGAGAGAGAATGGATTCTAGCCTCAGGCATAAAGAACAGCACGTGTCCACATAAGGCCTCTGTTTATTTAGTAACTGAAGATGGTGTGTAGTGTAAGCAATTCTGATTACTCTCATTTAAACTTTATAAATTGTAAGCTTTCTCCTTCATTTTCCTAGAGAGAAATCTCAGATGGTACAAAGGAAGATTACATAGCTCATTCCAGACTGTTATTGTCCTGAAAAGATAGAAGTGACCCAAACAACAACAGGAATAGACACTGGAGAACAGGAATTGAAGGGAGATCTCATATCACGTAAGGGTAACCATGCATGAAATGAGTTGGGAAGGGCACTGATCCCTGAGGAGCCTCTCACCTGCAGAATAGTTTTGAATTTCTTTAAACTGGCTTGTTTACACCAAAGATGGACAGGTCCCAATCAGACATTGATCTTTATTCAAGATGCTTATTTTAACATCTGTTTCACTTTAAGCCTGTCTTCCATTGACTTTACAGAAAGTCTTGTTCAACTGGGGACCAGAAAGTGATAGCTTTTTTTCTCTTTTTGTATTGTATTTCAGCAACTTTGCCCTTTTTGCTCATTTTCTTCTGAAAAAAGTGCTGCAGACCGGTAGCAGCTCTGGTTATAAGCTGTTCTGTTGGCATTCTTGGCAATGAATGCAGGGAGGCTGCAAAATGATTTTACTGATGGAATTTCCTCAATACCTTTAGCATTAGACACAATGGAGAGAACCTGACTTTGACGTAATAAGCCCACTAGGATATTTGCTTAAGGCCAGCCCTCCATGACTCTTGAACACAACTCAGTCAAGAGGGGATAGGCTGGAAGCACAGTAATTTCTTTTTTAAGGAAAAATCACCTTTTGTTTTTTCCTGAAATATACGGTGCTTTAGGATCTATAAAGGCAGTGGGTTGACAAACTATTTATCATTATTAGATCAGACATTGTCCATCAAACACTTGATACTTCTGATGTGAAATCGGCAGAACAAGAAACCAACTTCCTGGTACTGTGTTTTGAAGTTGTAGAACTGCACGTTGTGACCTGTGACAGTGTGCTCCTCTCCCTCTCCCTGCTTTCCCCAACTTCATTCACTAAAACAGATTAACGACCACAAATCTGTCTCAACTTGGGTGGCTGAAAGAACTCATAGCAGACACCTGGTTCAACAGCTGAGGGCCAGCTGAGCACGTACCTAAAAGTGAAGTATGAGTCAGTCATCCTACCCCATCAACAGCGAGCAGCCCAAGAGCCCCTTGAGCTCTCACGTTTGGCAGCAGGCTGCACAACAGAATCTCCTCTCCAGTGGGGATGCCTTTCAAGGTTATGCTTGTGCAGAGATTCCTTACATCTTGACCTCAAGACACCTTGCCAATACAGATCCTAGGTGAGTGATTAACAGTTTGTTTTAAGCTTTGTTAGCTTTGCTAAGATTACAACTTAGATTGATTGTGCACATATGATCCCTTAGACATAAACCATTGACCATGTCTGGGACTAGGAATGGATCCAGACAAACCTAGGCTCCTTACCTCCATGTTTCATGAAATTTAGAGAGTAACGGGGTCTGCTCTGAGTCCTGTGACTCAACAGGAGGGTGTCCTATATGTGTGTGTTTGACACTACTTTCTATGGAGTAAATAATCGAGTGTATCCAGCCATCTTGAATCTTGTTAAGTCACTGTTAAATCACTACATTACATTATATCGATAAATATATTCTTGTTTCTCTCTTATGAGTGAAATGGGTAGTGTAGTTGTTTTCATTCATGACGCGACTAGAGGACTGAGAAATTTCTCTGTAAATGTATCAGGACTGGTTTTATTTTTGTCTTAGAACTGTCTTTACCACCTCCTACTAACTCCTGCTGCTTGCAGTAAGCAACGAAGGAGTGGCAGATATGAATCTGGATTTGAAAGAAGCCAGGTGTAAAGATCTATCAGGTAGTGACTGGTCTGAAACCTGGCTGAAGAATGACTAAAATGTAATGGTAGTCACTTTTCACTTGCTTTCCTGGAAGTGGCTAGAGTTTGGAGATGTGGAATTTTCCTACAACAACTAAAATCTTGAGATGGGTGGGAGAGTTCTTAGATACTACTGAGAGCCAGGGGATAAAGAGGAGCAAGCAGGAGTAGATTTTGGCCGTTGAGCTAAGTTTTTAGTAAAAAACAGGCTTCTAAGATAAATATATATATGTGTATGGAGGGGCGAGAGTCCGTGATTAGGAGGTAAAAGAACCTGTACATGCTACAGCAGAGGTGCAGCCTTTAGTGATCTGCCTGTAGGACTAGCCAGACTTGTCTGGCACTGTGTAAGACCCACAGTATTCAACCACACATCTTCCTTCTCAAACTGGAGTAGCAACTCTCTGCTTCTCTCCTCTTCTGTTCTTCCCAATTTGCACCAGCTGCTTTATGCCTCCCTACAGAAGAGGCCACTACCTGAAAAAGAAACAATTTTAGGAACAGTCCTGCATGACATGAGCCAGTGCACAGGTAGCAGGTTCATAGTTGTGACTTTAGCTTCTCCACAGTAATTTTTTGTCTGCAAACACCTAGGCTAGGGGACACACGAAGTACCAAAAAGGCAGGAGTTGTGATAGAGGGGTTGCGTGCTGTGAAGTTGGTAGCCTAATGTAATTTGGTAAGATGACCTACAGGAGTACCTGAAGGTAAGGACTCCAGGCAGTGGTTTTTCTCACACCTGAGGCTCCCTGCAACTAACCCATGGCCTGGAATAGTGAGGATCATATTGTGGCTGCTGCTTCCCTCCCACCCCCCCACCCACCCCCCCCAAGTGCCTCACCACGTGCCTCACCACGTGCCCATGAGGCAGTCAGAATGCAGGAATTATTCTCAGAGAGTGCTCACAGCTGGTGAGGAAAAGAAGAATGGGCCGTGCATGCAGACCTGCAAAACATTGCTGCCTAAGCTCCCTATCCCCCTCACCAAGTAGCTTTTTGTGCTGCTTAAAGAGGAAACATGTTGACAGGTTTTAGCAATGCCTACCTCAGATTGCTGTAAATCCTGAGCACACGTTGGGCTGGAGATCCTGCAGAGCAGATGGTAGCACTGGGGGTGGTAATGAAAAAGCAGTACTGGAACTATTTCAGAGCTTCTGAGAGAGGATCCATGCCAAGGACGTGTAACTGAGGGACGAAAGGAAAAGCTAGCATGAAGTCCTTATCTACCTGGGGAAGGCTAGAGCCAAATGAGCTCAGCATAGGCCCTAAAAGCATCAGATTGGAGACTATCCCCTTCTGTGATAGATACACACAACCGACACATGGGGCTGTTTTCTTTATTTGACCTGCAGGAAGTAAAAAATGTTAGCCGCATGTAGCAGAGCGAAAAATGTTATCGCTGCCTTTAAAAACCATACAATGTAGAACAGAGAGGGTTTTTCCCCTTGGCTTACATGTGCCAGGAGCAGTATGTAGCCTTGTTTTGTAAGAAATACAAATATCTTCTAGCACTGGGGGGGGGGAAATCTTAACCTCAAAAAATGGGAAAGTCGGGAATGTGTTAGACAGGAATGAGTCTAGCCAAAGTAAGCAAAATGCAAACAACCCACACTTCTCAAATTATCTTCCTTTCCTGCTTAATGCATTGTAAATGAAATTCAGTTGGACTTTGACATTATTGTGGGCTGGATTTAATCCCATTTAAATTGTACATTGATAGGAATTGATGATAAAGTGATATTGTTTGAACAAATAGCTCACTTCCTTTGAAGTAATTACTGTTGTTAACATATTAATAATGATAATCATGTACTGCGTTTATAATAGGACCTTTCTTCACCAGGAATCCTAAGATGCATGTGAAATAAACCAGTTGTACTGTACGTATGCAGTCTTAACTGAAAACATACCCAACATCACAGCTCTTCCTGTAAATCATTCTTTAAACACAAGAAGGTTAACTTTCTTACCAAATCATGACATTTTCAATACCCCTTCTATTGTTAACATATATGTATATATGTGTGCCTCTGCTCATTTCTCTATAGAACTCGTAAAATGCTTTTCACCAAAATAAATCTTCAGGAAATCTGCAGCATTAGACTGTCTTCCTAATGGAACTCCTCATTTATTTGCGTTGCTGCAGGCATTCCTCTTAAGTTTGATTTTCTTCGATTTTCATAAAACCAAGACAAAACTCAGTGGTACAGAAAGATTGCTGATGGAACAATATTCTTATTTCAATGCTTTAAGCCAGCCATTCAGTTGACTCTTTGGGTGTGCAGAAGACGTGAGGCAAGGCTTCATTGCACAGTCTTGAGTGAAGCGGGAAGGTGTATGCTTTTTTTACTCAAGAAAGCTATCTGAGGTCAGTCCTGAGAAGAAGACCCTAAGTAGCAGGTGTTGCTTAATGCCATTAGACTACAGGTCCTGGAAATTTACGCTAGGTATCTCAATTAGAGATAAACAATCCCTACATCTTTATGTAGATGAACAAATCTTGTCTTAAATCTAATTCAGGGAGACAAAAAAATGTAGGCTATGTAATTAGTTTGTTAATTTATAAATAAAGAGCCTTTGGCCTTCTTGAAGCAGTAAATTTACAAAACTCTTACGGTTTTGTTTAGCTCCACAGGAAGAGTCACACCAGAAACTAAAATGTATGGAGAGCTGTTTAGAGGAACTCGGTCTTCCTTTAAATTCAAAAGTAAAAATTTTCTGCGACAAACTTAGTATGAATGGTTCCTCTTACTGCTCAAGGTTTAAATAAGGATGCTTTGGAGGAGTTAGAAACAAGACAGTGAAACCCCTCCCATCAGATATGACATTTCTTAGGAATTGTGAATTGAGAGTGCCCCATCGCTGCCGTTAATGCTGAAGCATCTCAGAGCGATAGGAATAAGCGTACAGAATCTGTGCTACTGCCTGAGAATGCTGAGAAACTATTTTTTTTCCTTTTAGCATCTGTGATATATTATCATTAGTTAATGCAGGCAGTAAAAATAATCAATATTGGCACTGCTCATGAGCCCAGTGTCAAAATTTAATCAATCTCTATATTACCTGAAGTAGATTTTTGTTATCTTATGGTTAGTATGCAAATTGAATTTATTGGCCTTCTTCACCAAATCTGAAGATCAGAAAGTAAGTAAAGGAGAAAGATTGATGTTAAGTCAATGTTAAAGGATGAGGTCAAATTGCATACTGAAAAACCAAGTCAAGAAAATACCTTTTCAGCAAAACTAGAACAGAACACAAATCTCTTGTTAGCCAAGCAATGAAAATGCCTATTTCTTAGGTAAATGTTTGAATAGTTAAAAGAATGAAGGAAAGATGGTGTCAGCTAAAATGTTTTGTGTGTGGTTGATATAATGAGCCTTTTTTTTTTTTTTACCAGACAGTTGTAATAACAGTAAAAGTCGTACAAATACTCTGCCCTGTGCGTCCACAGACTGACGACACAGCTATTATTTGCACTCCAGAACAACAAGAGTCAAATGCTTTGGCTACAGGAGATGAATCTACATGGGTAAGCAAAATGAAAGTATGTGTGCTGGAATATAACCAGGATGCCAGATTGTTAACACTTCTACCTCTGTCAAAAATGCTGTAGATAATGCAATATCCAACATGTAAGGAAGAATTGTAAACGCTGTCTGAGATGCCATATTATTCACAGAAGGCATGCAGAAACTTTGTAGCAGCACATACGTGTCTCAACTGTTACCAACTCTTGTAGTTATAGAAAAGTAGGATGATCATGCTTGGTGCTCTGTAGGGCCAATAGATGGATAGCCCTTCCTGCCTCTTCTGAGCCTCTCATGCTAGGACTTGCCCTTGCTCCCTGTGTGAGCCTGTTATCACAGAATAGGCATACATTTGTAGATGAAGGTAAATCAGAAAAATGTTTTCTGAAGCCGGAAAGAGTGTCTTATTCTGAATTAGCTTTGTCCACAGACCACTCTTCATTTGCAGATATGAGCAATCATCCAGGAAGCCAATCAGTGAGAAGCAGCACAGTTTGAGTTCATACGTGCACCCTTAATCCAAATTCACTTCCTTGAGAAGATAAGCTTTCAGTAGGTTCACTAAGCAATCCCTGTGAGTGGAGAAAGAAGAACAGGAGGTGCATTTTCACAGCTCAATTTATTTTCCATGGTTTACATTTAATTGAAGTCAAAGGTAAAATGGGAGAAGTACTCCCATACTAGTTCACATCAGAGACATTTCTCTTTTAACGCACCTGCATTTGCTGATTAAATGTGGTCAAAAAAAACCAACAGAGACTCATCACATAAAGTGCTCACAAAATTACAAGCAAACATTGATAGGGACAGGCTGAATATAAAGGAAAAAGTAAAGATAGCTACATCACTAGGCAGCAGCTTTTCCAAAGACAGTCGTGGTACTGGGGAAATTTTTGTTGTGTAATTGAACCATTCATGCCATGGGTTGATGTGCAATACATCTGACAAGCTTAGAGGCAAACATTTGGCTCTGCAGAGACTTACTCATTGTGGGTCATCAAAATAAACTGAATTCTTCTAAAGGCATAAGGAATCTTTAGTGAGATCACTGGGAGAGTACATGGAGGCAGCTAGTTTTAGCCCGTCTCTTAGGAAACTTTTCTTACAGGAACTTTGCAGATCATGAAACTGAATTACAGTTCAAAAGGGAGGAATGGCTCTGTTGAACGTGCAGTTAAGTTGTTCCATAAATCTGAGGCATTCTCACAGGAAAACAGCTGTCTGTGTCTATCAGACCTGGTTTGTCTCATTATAGCAACCCAAACGAACACATGAAATGTCTTTTGCATCAATACCTTTTTGCAGCACTGGCCCTTGTATCTTTCACTGGATGCGTTTTGAGGGTCAGGCAACAAACAGGACTTCTCCAGCCCCATGCAGATCATCTGCTGCTTCCAAGGTAGCTCCTATCACTTACACTGACTAGACTAAATTTGTTCATCTTTGATATCAAGCTCACTCACAGATGGTGAAAAAGACTCAGGATTGGACATGCATAGGAAGACAAAAACTCTAGTGCCATAGAAGTTATTCAAAAGCACTTGTTCTGTTAGAGAACACTGAAGTTTTATCTGGTAGCACTTTGTCCTGGTTTCAGAAATGCAGTGACTTTAAACCGTAGCTGCTTCCTTGTAATTAAGTGAGCACAGAAGCTGAGCCCATGGAAATTGTACAGTAAACACTACTGCTTACTGGCCTAGTGGAAAGAACAATGAGGGCACAGAATCCCATGCTAAAACCTAAGAACAACACAATATACTGTATTTTGGGGTGATTCCATTGTGCTGGTATATTTGATTTAGGGAGAAATAGATGCTTTGGACAACACAGAAACAAATTCACCCCTGCCATTATTTTTGGGCCCCTTTTCAGCTCTCCCATGTACGATGTTTGCTGAAGTCTGCCTGACCAGTTAAGCAGGAGGCTAGCTATGCTACAGCAGACCTGTGAAAACAATTTAATGATTTATTAAATCTATTGAATGCAGGTTTTGAAAAGCAAACATTGTCTGGTGCAAGAATACCAGTAGTGGCACATAGCAGTTTGCTTCACTAATGTTCTCCTCTGGGACCTCCCAAAGCGTGTCAGGAATACCACTGTAGTAGCACTTGATCTAGCTATGCTATCCTGAAAAAAATCTAAGTCCAACCTAGGATGAAGGAGATGCAGTCATCTTCTTTGCAGTTTTACACAAAAACTGTTTGCAGTGCGAACAGCCAGGAGAGCCTCTGATTTCACGACTGAATTTCAAACAGCACATAAACTACAAAATAGGGACGGTCTTATGAGCCCCCACATCTCCTTGTCAGGCCCGGCAAAAAAGGGCCAGGTCACTTGATTTAACTTCAGGCCTTGAGATCTGCAGGACTGTGATGAAGAACAGGTCACAGATAAGATAAGGCGATATTCAGTGATATTGCCTCAATTAGAGTAGAAATTGTAAAGCTAGCACTGAAAAAACAACGTGGGAGCTGGGTAAGGAACGTTAACTCAGGACATAAGTCGTGCTAAATGTTCAGTTTGGCAAAGGTCCTGGGCATGCCTTTTGCAGCCATGGTTTATATAAAATCATACATTGAAGGCAAGAGGATGAAGTTTAACTTGGCTATTAGCACAGAAATATGTCAACGGTCAGGAACACATTGTTCTGACGGGGAAGATGGACTTAAATGTGCCCTAACAGCATCAACATGGCCCTCCTGACTTGTGCCACTAAAACTCTTTTGTCTGGTCTACAAGTGAATTTTGTTGAGAACCTTGAAATGAAAGCAAACTCTCAAGTTACCAGATCCCCTTCTGGCATCCAGAAGGAATCATGTTAGGCACCCTGTCAAAAATGTGTTGATCTCCATCTTAAGCCCAGTAGGTTTTTTGCCTTCGCCATTCCCTAAGAAAAATTGTTTCAGAGCCTTTCACTTTGATGGCTTACAGGCTGTATCTGATTTCCAGATAAATGAAAAAGAAAAGCAAATACCTTTGAAAAAGCTGTTGATCATTCCACCCTCATTGTGTTGACTTTCCGGGTGTAGATGGTGCATGCACCAAAATATACAAATTGTCTCTCTACCATTTACCTAAGAAAAGCTCTGTCAGCACCAGATCTTTTTGGTTCTCAACAACCATTATTGTTTACAGTCATGAGGATTATGTCTGTATGTAGGAATTACAAGAACTAGAAAAATAGGATGCGTAAAATAACGCGATTGGTATGCAAACACGTGGTTGTATTACTAATGAATCTAATGCTTTATTGTAAACAAAAGACTAATTCTATCCTCACACAGATGAGGTTTGGTTGTTTATTTTTGGTTGTTTTTTTTTTTTTTTTTAACCTCACTAAAGTTCTATTAACTTGAGCTAGTTTTGTCCTAGCTTCTGTTGGCCTAAGTAAAAACCAGAAGTGCAGCCAGTAACATCTGCAATAGAAATATAGCATTGTTTCAGGTGGACTTTAAGGGTAACATAACCAGCAGTTAATATTTTCTCTCCACATGCACATGCCATGGTAAAACTGATGCAAAGCGATCCATAGTAAGACAACAAGGTGTTCCATATAGGTGGAATTAAACAAGGTGTCTAATTATATAAATGCATTAAGATAATGCATAATAAGGTAACGTGACTTCGCTAGACCCTGGTGCAAGCAGAAGGAAAAAAAAAAACACAAAAAAAAAACAAAAAAAACCTATCTAAAAGAATGAAAGATTATTTAAGAGTACTTTAGCATAGCTTTAATAATGACAAATAAAATTCTCATCATTCTAAACATTCTGACATTTAATGAAATGTAAGGTCTTTGAGCAATTTATCTTCAGGACTGATTTAAACAGCATTTTCTTCCATGTTATCCTTAAATCCAAAACTAATTTCTGGTAAATAACAAAAATGTTCACCTGAGACTGACACATGGTTGAACTATGGATTTTTTTCTTAAAGGTCACATCCGTGGATGCAGTTTAACCTGTCCCTCTTTCAAAACGTGAGGACACGTCTTGGTACTTTGAAGTGTAATGTACACGTTTGGCTTTGACATGTTCTGTTGATTGTGTTGTTACAATTGTGCTCTCTTGATATTGTAAAAGAAAGATCAAGGCCTGCCAGAATGAATGAACTAGCAATTTATAAAGTTTTGTTTCTGGAATGCCCACAATAAACCCGGTAAAATTTCAAAGCCAGAGCACAAATAATACTATGAATATAGCAATATAAGAATCTAATCTAAGTCAAACAGTTTTTAAAAAATTAACTTGTGGAATTTCTTTTTTTCACCTTGGCAGTTTGTCACATTTAAAAATACTGCAATTGGTTCAGATGAAGGTTATTTTCTGACATGGTGTTGCAAATCTTTTCTCAAGGAAAACCAAGATGAACAAACAGCGTGTTTTTGTCGCATGCTTTGTTAAAGACTGTGCCTCCGTAGAGAGGAAGGACGTTTGCCACAGGCTAGAGGGGACCCTGTCCAGCATGAGGAGATGGATCCTTCTCTGACACTAACTGCGCAGACGGTGGGGAGAAGATGTAGGAGCGCAAATGGAGCTAGAGCGAGTGTGAAAGACATGGTGTGAGCCTGCAACGGGAGTGCAGACGGGGAGAGGAGGAGAAGGGGCCTTCAGCAGACCCTAAGCCAGACATCAGATGTGAAGGTGAGGAGGGGGCTTTGCAGGGCCCTGCAGAGACCTGGCATCCGGGGCTGGGGCTGCACTGGGGGCTGGACCCACTCTTCAGCACAGCTGAAAGGGGACCTATTTAACCCAACCTTTAAAAATCAGCTTGGCCCAAGACTCTGCAGTTCCTCTTCTGAGGTCTCCTCTGTTACAGATTATTATTTTATACTCTAGTAAACTCCAGCTGCATGGACTGGAAGTATCTGGTATTTTTTTGGCACGGGAGAGTCCTTTTTGCTTTAAAAACATTCTACTTCAGCAAACTGGCTGGGGATCCTGTCACAGCACGTTGCTGTTAGATCACAATACCACTTTCCATGTCAGCTTATAGCAAATGACAGACTCAGAGAGAGAGAAAGGGCTTTTCTTGCTCTGGGATCCCACTGGTGCAAGCATGTATTTCACTCTAAGGATATTACTGAGCCACCTCATCTCTCCAGCTATAATGTGAACTGAACACATAATGAATTTGTATTTCCTTCAAAGAAACTGCAGCTGAAGCAGGACCTGCTAGTCCAGTTAGGATCCATTAGCAACAAAGATTACATATTTCAATGTTCACCCCGTTGTTTTGACTATGGGAACAAGGAGAAACAGTTCTTAATTACTGAAAATACTTTGCATGTGTTATTGACAGTCAATTTTGTTCACATAGTTGGAGTCTGCTGTGCTTTACTTGTTCCATGTGCAAAATGTTAATCTTTGCTGATGGTAATGAAAAGCTTTTATTTATTGTTTTGTTAAGAGACTCTTTCTTGTGCAAGGTATCCCGCGTTGTGAGGGAAATAAAAAATTAAATGTAGTTCACTTTTAATCCTGTAATAAAATGCCATAATTAAGAAAAAAGATTCCTGAATTATTCCAGATATATATGCTAGAAGCTAGGAAGAGAATCAGGCCCACAGATATTAGAAAGGAGAATGATTTAATACCAGTGAGATGTAACTATATTGTGGAGCCCCCCAGATTCTAGCAACAAGGGACACATTTCACGGTGATGTTTATTTGATGTTCATCAAATAAAATAATGAGTTATTTCTTTAGGATTTTTGTAGAGCAATTTTGTTGCCAAGTGCCATGCTATCTCAGGACAAATATCAGTTAGGTTGATCTGTGACACAGCGGCAGGAGCACTGGTCTCTGCTGTCTGCTGACAGTGACGGGATCTGAGGGAACAGCAGGGAGATGCATCAGGGGAGGGTCAGGCTGGAAAAGGTTCTTCATCAAAGCTGGTCAGGCCCTGGAACAGTCTCCCCAGGACAGTGATCATGGTCCCAAGCTGCTGGAGCTCAGGGAGTGTTTGCACAGTGCTCTCAGACGTAGGGTTTGAATTTTGGGCTGTCTTGCGTAGAGCCAGGAGGTGGATTCGGTGGCCGTCATGGGTCCCTTACAACTCGGGATATTCTGTGGTTATATGATCCTATGATACCCATGTCCAGGATGCAAAGAAACTAATGTCACTGGGTCTTATTCTGAAGTGAAAAATCACCATCAATTGCAAGCCACGTAATTCATTAATTATTAGTAAAAGCACGTCAGGGAAGTTGAGTATACTCTCGAGCATTGCTCTGAAAGCAAAATATGAGACTGCTGGGAAAACCTTTTTTTTTCTTTCTTTCTTTTTTTTTTTTTATGTTTTTCCACTCATTGATCTTGAGGGAGGGAAAGGTGAATTAATAGGCATAGCTCCTGTTTCTGCCAGAAATGTTTGCATGACCAGTAATTGAATACCTAATTATCCAATTATGCAAGTGTGGATGTAGAGTGAGAATATGCCTGACACTGCTTTTCATTTTAGGAAGGCTTAAAGGACCATTACTACAATATAGCGTGAGCAAAACATCACAGGCTATGAAAATGTCACCCATTTAACTACGTGTTGCTGGAAGTGCACAGATGTCCAATCCAATTCATTTGGCACTGGAGAAGAACAAACACCCACAGTGATGCCACAGGGCTGACCTGGTTCTCGGTGGCCTCTAGATGAGCACTTCACCACACAGAGTAAGTGTTTATTTGTATGTGTGTTTGAAATAATTCAAAAATTGTTTGAAGGGTTTCGCAATCTAATTACTTAGGAAGGGTGTGATGATTGTGGCAGTTCGTGAAAATTTTCCTGGGTAGCAGTAAAGAAAAATGAATTTACAGCTTATACCACATGCCCAGAAAATCTTTTCTCTGCCTAAGCCTGAAATGACTATCTTAAAAAGTAGGAAAACATCCTCAAAAGCAAACAGAAAGTGGAACTTGCAGAGCTGGAAGTAAGTTGGGGTGCTTGGAGAAGAAAAGAGAAACAGATATAGGGGAAAAGCCAATTCCAAGCCATAAAGTAGCAGCGCAGAGCAATGACTTGCTGGCATGGCTACATGGCACCGTGGTAGCCTTTTGTTTGTAGAACAATGCTCACTGAGGGTCAGATTAAACTCTGGTTTTAAGCCAGGATTTTATGGTATAGCAGGAAATGGATTGATCAATACAGAAAAAGGTCTGGATACACAAAGGAATGAAGACCAGAAGCTGTAAAGGAGTGGCAAGGGAATTGCTTCGTGACTGTCTTTCTGCAGCAGTGTAGGGAGAGGTGGCAGCATAGAAAAAAATGTTTCAGAGCTGGAACATAAGAGGGTTTATGCACTTCCTCAATGTTCTTCAGAAATTCAAGCCAAATCTAACTGACATAAAACACACAGGAATGGCAACAAACTCCCTGGCTGCCGAGTTATCCCAATTTTAAGCTCCTTTTGATTTGCAAGAGTGATGCTAAGAGACACTGAGATAGTTCAACATGTGACTTACTCTGACATGGGTGAGAATAAGGTCACTTACTATGAACTCCATGGAAAAAAAAAATACAAATGGAAGTAAAGGTAAAATTTACATGATCACCACAAATGTTAAAGGTAAGTGAAATGAAGCCCACCCCGCAGAACATACTGAATATAATGAAACTGTTCTCAGTATCATTCTTGTTGGACTTCAGGGTGAAAGAATCTTTCACTAAAAGTCCTGAGGGTGGTTGAGATGTTCGAGGTAGGGTATAAGGCTGGCAGAATTTGAAGTAAATTTCTGGTGTTTCTCATTAGAAATGTATAAATTGGCATTTGGGAACAACTTCTTACATTGCTTTAAAGGATTTAGACAAGGAAGGGCTGTACTTACCTTAGACTACCTGTGAAGTCAAGAGAATTAGGTGGGAGCATTTCCAGAAGACAGCTGATTTCTTAGTTGAAGTGCATATCCATTATCAGTAACTGCACTGAATGTTTATAGTGCCTCAAGTCTCAGTTTAGACGCGTATTTATTTTGCCTGAAGGTAGATGAGATGAACTATGGTCTGGCTACCCTGTCTTATTTCTACCCAGTTTTATCAGTGGGAGACCTCACTGGATTGGTTCCCCTGGAGGATCACTAGTCAAATAATTTCCTTTCCAACAAAAAGGTTATTTTAAAAACAGTCCTTCACAGAAAGCACGCTTGAGTGAAGTAGGGCTATCTATAAACAGAATGTTCAACATAAATTTACAGGAAGCCACCAGACAAATTCCTTTTGAATTAAAAATAATGATGATACTAATAAAAAAAAAAACAAAAACATTAAGTTAAAGCCAGTATCAATTAAACTGTCCTAGAGACTACTGATGAAAAGTTGGTCTTCAAACCTAGAAAAATGTAAACTTTGTAAGAAAATACAACTTTGGATCTTCCCAATCAAACCTTGGCCTACTCTTGACAAAAAGCCAATTGCCTGGGCGCACATCCAAGGGTGTTGCTTTCCTAAGAGAGGAATTGGTGTTGTCAAAAACCTAAATGGATGTGAGAATGGCCTTGTACAAGGTAAACTGATACTTAAAACCCATTGTTGTCCTAAAGATATTGAATAATCAGATCCTTTGAAGTGTAAAAATCAGAAAGATTTTCACAACTGATACCTTTGTCTTGGAAAATTGTCACACTTCTTTCTTGTAGACAGTGTTTGGTATGTCTGACCAAAGCAAGTGTAACCCCTTCAGATTTGCAAATGAAATGTTATATACCAATGCAAAAAGTTTTATGATTTGAAATACTACAGTTGTGTAAAAGAAACAAGGCCCTACTTTTATCCTTATCTGAGAGCAGAAGGGAAATAAAAACAAGGCCAAAAATGTGTAGTCAAGCACACAAATCTGTAGAAGAGTGAGACACAGCCCTTAGACCACCCAATGCTTGGTCTCCCCCTTACCTGCAAGATGATCCATTGAATTTGCCATACCATGTTCTGGCTCATTGCTAGTAAGGTAATTTTCATGAGCGATTCTTTGACATTTTTTTTCACATTTACATTGCAAATTTCTCATTCTAATTGTTACGCTAGTACACTGAAACAAAATAGCATTCTTTTAAACAATCCCTTCTGTATTAGAGGGCATGTACAGTTCACGGTCTTTGTTTTCAGCTCAAGATTATAGATACCAGAATAGATTGATATCAATACAGCTCACCATAGAGAAAACTAGAGGTCTGATTTTACAAACTGGGGATCCACTCAGTGAAAAAGTCTGTGAAAGATCAGTGCCTCTCCTCAAATAAAAGTTCAGAGCAGACCATTAATTTTCTTTTCTTCCTCGCAAACCTCAACAATTGTTAACAAAACCCAAACAAAAAATTAGCTAAACTACGTCAAAGTAGCATTGGGAACAGGCTTTCCGAGACACATAACCAACAGGCAAATCAGAGTTCACATTGCAATGGCAATCCAGCTCAGTTCACACTAGTGACATGATAACGTGTCTTTGGACTTGTTCAGCTGACACAAGGCAGTATCTCTGGCAAATATTTATTTTAGCAATATGGGACAGTACTTCCTGGTGTTTTTTTTTTTTTCTCAGAACTGCTCAATAAATGGGAGTACCATCTCTCATAATAAGAAAAGAATGGTACCAGCTGAAACCAGTTGAGCCCTAGCCTGACTGGCTAGTTAAAGTGAATGCTGGTGCAAAGAATCTATGCAGAAGGGAAGAAACAGTACTTTGAGAAACATCAATGATTTTTCTTGCATTATGCTGTGGAAATAGCATAACGCAGACTGGTTGCTAGCTGGAAGAGTCTCCCTAGGGCTACAGATGAGTGGTTGAGCGTGTAGATGTGAGAAATGGCCACACAGTTTTCCTGGGAGAGCTGGCTGTAATCATACCTCGCCCAACTCTGGTCATACCGCGCAAGCCCTGGGGGCTTTCAGGCTGATTTTTCTTCTTGTGCTTTTGTGTGCGTGGGGTGAGGGGAGATGTTTGACCCATTGATTGTCTCTGTGTTTGACTGTCTCTGAGCCAAGGAACCAGAAAGTTTGCGTTGAAGTGACTTCACCTTGCTGACTGCAACCCATCTAATTAGGACTCTGCATCTGTAAACAGAGGATTGATGAGTTCACTTTGCTACCTGGCCACTGGAGCTTTGAACAGTACAGCACAGGCTAGGCAGATGCCAGACTGAGTAAATGAAGCATCAGGCATAGTTGAGAGTGGAGAAGGGTTTTCACGTGATCCTCTGTTCAAAAGCACCCTCAGATGGGAATAAACTGTTGGTTCCAGCTGTAAGTTAAAATAATTTAACTTGCCTGAAAAGCAAAACACATGTCAAAAAATGAATAGGAAAGTATTCCTTTAAATCAATGCCATTCTCAGTTTCTGGATAAAGTCTCGTCACCAGTAAAATATTATATAGGAGAGTGGACTTCTAAGTGTACCTGATAAGATTACATTGTATTTTATGCCCTTCTCGTACCTGAAGATTAAGCGGAGATGGAAAAGGTTTCCACTAGTATTCTAGCTAAGCAGTTCTATTGAGAATTATTGATTTGCAGGGCTTACATGAGTTTATATCTGAATACTTACAGAGCCTGTTTAGTCTTCTGATGAAAAAACACTGAAGAATGATTTCTCCCCCCTCAGGGAAAGGCAAGGAGGAAAGGAAGGAATGTTCTTTCTTGCTGTTCTTCTTTGCATTGCACAAGGAGGCATGCACTTGATTTGTATCAGTAAGAACACTTTCTGGGCTAATGTGCAATTTATACGTGAGCCTCACTTGCAAGCAATTGCAACACATGCCTTCCAAGGGAGTTGCATTGCATTGATGGTTATCTGAATTACTTGAGGTTTTCTATCATTTATAAGCAAATTGGTCCAGTGACTAGGACAGAAGTTGGGAATGGAAGAGTTAGTTGCAATTTGTTACCAGCACAAAAATCTTAGTGAATTTTTTTGCCCATGTTTACCAAAGATGCCTGCACAGTGTTATTTCCATTGCAATCGCCTATTCCCACTGCTATGGTTAAGAACACCCAGCCTCTCTTTTACAGTTTTTAAAGAAATGGAATAAAGACAAAGGGTGAAATTCACCTCCTCTGACTCCAGCTGTCTAAGCCAGCTACGGTGGCTCTCAAAATACCCCGTGCTGAGAAACTGGTGCCTTCCCAAGGGTCCTTACACACCAGTCTCAGGCTGAGACAAATCATTCCAGAAAGGGGCTGGAGAACTGGATACTTAAACCAGCTGAGCCAAATCCCACTGAACTGTAATATGGGCTGCCCTACTGCATTGCTGTGATGATCCAATAAGCATGAGCCTGTCAGGTTAGGGTGAAGAAGAATGTATATGATTCAATGCCTATGAGTTCCTATTCAATTCAAAGTCAAGGATTCGAGCAATTTTAAGGATCAGTAACACCATAATGAAGCGGCTTACCTGAAAGTAACCTGACATCAATTACAAAGATTTATTATGAAAAAGAATTAAATAAGAGATTACTTGGAGCTCAATATCTCCAGCATTTTAAAATGGAAAACTGAAGGTTACTGCACTTGATAGCTGCTGTGTCAGTTCAAAAGTATGCCCTCCAAAACAGTTCCCAACCCCTCCCACTCAGTAGGTTGTAGGACGCTGCACTCTAAGTCCCAGTCCTTAGTCCTCTTTCAGGTCACAAAAAGCCCAAATTGCTCAAGCAGCAAAAATGTGTGCCTTTCCTGCATACTCTGAAGGTATTGCTGAGCTATTTTAACCTCTGTCCAGATAAGATACTGTCACAAACGCCATGTCCTATAGGACGTGCTAGCTGGGAGTAAACTGCTCATAGCACCAACTGTAGTCATGCAATGAGTAGTGGATCAGAACATCAGTCTCTCACCAGATGCACAGCCCAAAGTTTGATGTTGGCTAATAAAAAAAAATCAGTGAGATGAGGACCCACAAAAAGGATGTGAATATATTAATTTTGTAGCATACGTTTAAAGCACATTTTTACACTCCTGATGTAGTATTTGCTGTGCAGAAGGAAAAAAAGCACCTTGCTTTCCTCCAGTGACCCAGATTTTGTCAGCCAAAGTAGTTGGAGGATCACTGGGGAGAAGAACACCAGGGTGCCCCCAAGCTGAGACCTTCGTCTCCAACTGAACTATCCCTGAGGAAGTGATTGCTGTTTTCGTTCTGAGGGAAATTAATTGAAACATCTCATTACGGTTTTACAATGTGCACTTTCTTTAGGCAGGATTTTTGAAAGGCATGAGCTGTCTCTGGAGTGCCTTGTCATAACCTTGGCTTATACACCACTACGGGATTAAAGATATTAGCCACCTTGCCCCTTTAGCAGCATCACTGAAACAAGAGAAGAAGTCCTCTTTGAAATGCAGTTTATTCTACAAACATTTAGAGCAAAATCTTCAGCTAATTTCCGTAACTGCATATAATACCAGAAGGAAAAGGCACAGGAGAGAAGTACAGTCACTTGAAGGTTACTCACAGCTGTTTTCTAAACTACTCACTTGCTAGAGAAGCATTAAATGGGAGCTGAAGTGTCTCCTTCAGTTTATGCTCATGGTCTCTTCTTTGGGCACTTGGTTTCCACACATCCACACTCATCTACATGCACATATGTGAATTCGACTGTCCTATGGTTAGAGCAAACCAGTTCCACCTTTACTACGTGACTCCTTTTTTCATGGCAGCAGATGCATTTGTGTTCCATTTCATTGGTTTCAAAGGAATACCTATGGAAAAGAGATTTGCACATCAGTCCACCAGTTGTTTTCTTCTTCAACCAGTCTGCATTTGCCACTCTGAATAGAGCAAAGGAACAAAATTTCCTTTCCATTTTTCTGCTTATTCATAACAGCCTTTCCTCTGGATGCCACTAGCCTAGCCATGCAGGGTCAGATCCTCTGAGATCAGTGAGGAAAATCCCAACAACTTTGGTGGATTTTGGATTAAGCCCATTCTGGCAGCACTGAAATGAACAATTCATGCAAAGAAGCCGGAAGAGCAGAAAAAAACTCCATCAAACCCCAGAGCTGTTCAAAAAATGAGTAAGGACAGGAAGTCGATAAATTTAGATAGACCTGTTTTCCTAAGGCACTCTTGTCACACTGAAGACATTTCATCATATAGCTAACAGCTGCTGTTCTGCACACCCAGTCCCAATCAGGTCCTTTTAAGCAAGAAGGCAGGAAGACCAGACACCAGTGAGGAGAGAAAAAGGTTTCCTACTTACACAGAATAGGTACTGCATGTCCCTTCGCAGAAGGGCACTGAGACCGGAGCAGCAGACCTACAGTGGTTGTGAACAATGTACTGCTCTTTCATGTTGCGTTTGCATTTATGTGGCAGGTCAATACCTGTGGGGGAGAACACTTCTGTTAGACTTCTTTGGACTGAGGAGTAAAAGAAGTTTGGAAAGACATCTGCTTAGAAGCCAAGGGCAGATAATTCTGCTAAAACTTCTCATAGTTTTAAATGCAAAACACAACAAAACAAAACGCGGCACACACACACACAAAAAAAAAACACAAAAACACAGCAACGCATGAAAAACAAAGGAGAATGCAAAGAGACAGTAATCAGCAAAGCAATTCCCCACTTGTATAGACACTTCTCCGTTTGTTGTCTGGCTCAAATAAAGACGTGTATAAGTTATATGTATGTTCATGTAAAGATACTGCTGAGCTAAGATGAAAAGGAGACATGAAGGGTTTTGTCAGTTAGATTGCTTGTATTATAAATGCTATAAATGGTGTGTGTTTGTTAGCATCTATGACTCCATGACAACCTATGGTTTCAGGATGGATGCTATGGTGCTCCCATTGCAAGAACAAAGTAGGCTTTGAGCCTCAGCTGTGAGGTACAAAATAGCTCTGGTGATATGTGTACAGACTTCCAGTCTGGAGAACGCAAGCTCTCAATGCATGCAGAAGAAGGACTACAAGCAATGGAGAACCTAGCAGTATCTGAATAGGGAATCAATGATGTAACACACTCACATGTCTTACAACAGCCATCTGAAGTCACATCAACAGTCCCCTGTATAGAAAGCAAACAACCAGAGAAGTTCAGATACTCTAGTCTAACATGCACATATTGCTAAGCAGCTAGTTGAAACATGGGGAGTTCAGATGCACACCCTCATCTCGAACCAACACACTGACTCCCCATCAGACCTGTTTGTGTACCACTTCTATACAGAACAACTTCAAGAAAATCTAGCAGGGAATGAATGTTCTTTACATTGTATATCCACTCATAAACCAGGTGGGATGTTCTGTTACACATGCCTGACTTTATGTAGGTCCTGTTGAAGCCAGCACAAAAGAGGCAACTCCAAAGCCAGAGAATGACATCTGTTCCTGGAATCAAACAGCTTGACCTACACAGAACCTACCCCAAAGGTAATTCAAGACAATGGCTGTGAAGACCCTTCTGAAAGTTACTGGAAACCACTGATCACTGAAAGCCACATCACAAATGATCCCCATTGCTCATTCATCTGCTATTTATTTGCTTAGTGTTGCAACACAGCAGAGGACAGTGTTCATCAGTTCCCCCAGGGCTCCATGTTAAGTTATCATTTGTTCAATTTCATTTTGCAACACTGGTGTTTGTTAAGTGATGAAAAATCCCACTTTGTCATTGCTCCATTACTCTTCTCTTTCAAGTTCTGGTGCTTTACTTCACAAAAAAGTGTGTGCATTGCTCACAAATACTTTTGTTATACTTCCTGGGACGGTCCATTCAGGATTGAAAAAACACATTTCCTTCAAACAGAATGTTTAACTCAGAATGATCAAGAAAAACTGAAGTGACCCTTCAAAACCCGAGTAAAGAAAGCTCCAAAAACAGTGGCATGGTTCATTTCAGAAGGCTTTTTTCCTGGTTCTAAAGTACTTACTGGGACACAGTTTGATTCCTCAAATGGTAGGCAGACCTTTACTGTACTGGTCAAGGAAAACTGGCCCCTTGATTCAGTGCATGTGTACTGAGTACAGTTATCATATGGTGCTTTATAACTCTTTCCAACCTGAAAAACAATAAGTAAATCACAACATAGTATGACAATACAAATAGAATAATGCGAAAGGAATACAGTTGATGAACTGGCGGAGGGACTGGGGTGTTCATATCGCTCTGATAGTGCTGAGATGTCTGGAATTCACATCTCCTAGGCTCACCCACTACCAGCCTCCACAAAAGCCATTCTTTGGCTACCAACATGGAAAGAGGCAAAAGCTGGTGGCAGAATTAGTATAGAGGTATGAACAGAAGTGCTAAGAGATGCTATGAAGTACAGAAGGTAGGTCTGTTAATATAGGTAGAATAAAATATAAACAATACTTCTACAGGATTTCAACAGTTTTTTAATAGATGAAACAAAAGCAAATAGTACGAAAGAGGAAAATAATCTTCATAATAGAGATTAATGGATAAGTGCAAAAACTTCCTCATGGTAACCACCTTTTATTTGGAAGGAAAAAAATTGGCACAGGAGAAGCGCTAATTCAACATAAATTTTGAAGGAATGAAAGGATCAAATAGAAAAGATGCAGACCTCAAGAGCTACCAGGAAAGAAATAGCAGGTAAAGACAGTAGCCACTGGGTGAGCCAGTGTCATTAACTGTTCACTGCAATAGCAGGAGATAATAAAAGCAAACAGCTAGCCCGAGGCTCAGCTCAATTCTACAGAACACCATGCTGAGAATCACGGTGTATTACCTGGGTGTGTTACCAAAAAGTGTGGTTACACTACAGCTGCATATGACACTTTCAATTTCTGCCCCAGCAAATTTGTAACAAGTGTTAGTACAGTTATATGGCTTGCTCAAACTATTTAGCCCGGTATCTCCAGGGCAAGGTAATGACACTGTTTCCAGTATCAGCGCAATATAATGTGAAGCCAGCTCACATGTCTCTGCAAAAGCAGTATTACACAGTGTCACCACCCTTACAAATTCTTTCTTTCTGCTGCGTGTCAGGAAGAGGGAGCGATATGATTTCCTTTCCTGACAGAGATGCGTAATTTTCAGCATAGCGATGTCTGCAAGATGTGCACCACAAAGAGAGCTGCCGTATAAACTTTGACATTTGCTTTGGAAATGCAGACATATTTAAATCTCCTAAAGGTCTTTCCAGCCTCAGAATGTATGTCACTGCTTCAAAAAACGTTCAGGTCTTTTGGATAATTCAGCTTGGCATGCAAAGCAAGGGAGTGCTCACCTCGATGGTCACGCTGCCAGATGGAAAATTTGCCACACAAGCCACTTGCTGGCACTGGCTGCAGCACTGACCCTCCTCTTCCACATTGCGGAAACCCTGTGGGAATAAGGTCAGCATTTAGCAACGTCATCTTGTTCATGAAACACCTTTGGATCAAAGACACACTGGAGATGGCAGCAGAAATGAGCCAACCTCCTGGTTTAATTTCTGTTTCCTTTAGGAACCTGTTGGAACCACTTTATGTCTGACAATTAAAGCTGAAAATTTCTTTCCCGTACCGAACAATGACCTCTTGGGCACTTCAGTTACCATGTAGACCCTGTCGTCAGCTACCCTTCTGGGTGCTAACATGTTAGAACAAACAAATTAATTCATCATAAGATTATTTGCAAAATCTACCACCAGTGCTTGATCTGATCTGATTATTCACTAGAACTGTCACTGTCAAGCATGTGAAGATCATGCAGCAGTTACTTCCTTCCCTGTGCTTTAGGTATCCATCAGTCTTTCCAAGATAAAGCTTCAAGATAAAGGATAATGGTTTTATCTATTTTTGGGTTTGGTAAAGGGTCTAGCTTTATCTGAGTGAGAAAGGAAAGAAACCATTCTTTGTTTGCATTCAGTAATAGAGTGAGCACTTTGTGTGCAGACTCTTAGCTCATGAGTAGCAAGCAGTGTCTAGAAACACATAAACAACTGCACAGTTTCTTTATAATTCTAATTTTTGAGCTGACAATAACACCAACAGAATGACAGAAACATTTTTCAGCAGTCTTTAACAAGTTTGCAATCATTCACCTTCAGGGCATCTCTCCAAGGGTAAACTCTTAATTTGCTAGAGCAAAAATGGCCAGCACCCTAAAAAGGACTTTACAAAAATCGAATAGATTATATCCTACTATCCTTCAGTGAGACGGCAGCCATACCACCCCAGCTTTACAGGACATCCTCTCAACAGCCGTTGTTTGTGCTGGAGCATTGCATGCAGTGCTGACCTGCTGGCAGGTGGTTTGGCATTTCACTGGAACACACTGGATGCGGTTGGTTTGTGTCACAAAGTCCTGCTGGTCTGTGCACACACAGTCCTCGCAAGAGCTTTTAGGCACCACTGCCCCAGGCTGAAAATATAAGGAAGAGCAGAGAGAAAACAGGCAACAGCAAGAAGAAACGGTTGTGAAGAAACATATGTCCCCTGGACTATCAAAAGTAAATGATTATGCTCTGTGTTTATTTTTGGCAGAACTTCCTGGAAAGAATGCCTCCAGATCTTTCATTCTGAACCTATCATAAAATGTATCACAAAATGTGCGTGAGGCTGACACACCTAGGTGCGTCGATTATATTGCATGAGTGGTTATGTTATCTCAAAAACTCCATACTTCAGTTTTTCCTCAGTTTGACCTAGTAATCGACCCAGTAATCTTAGAGCACCTAATGAGTTTTAAAATTTGCATTCCATCACAATTCTGAATTCTACACTCTAAAATCTAAAGATACCTGAAGGTCTCATTTAGTAAACAAGCTACTGGTCTCTAGGATTACCTATTTATTAATATTTCCAGTAACACATAAGACTACTGGCAGGGAAAAAATAGGGGCCACTATATTCCTGCTTTTTATGTGAGTGACAATAACATGCTCAGAAAATTCTGATTCAGGCTGCATCAACCTGTGGAAAGAAGTGTGTGGAAGAAGACCTACCTTAAATTCAACTCCTTCAGAAACACATACACCTTTTGGTACTGTAAGAAAAGTAAAATGAAAGTGAGGTGCTAGGAATTATGTAACCAGTTACAGTACTCAGCTCTGAATTCTCAGTGATTTAGAGAAGACAGAAAGTAGAACTGACTTCAGTTGCTAAGCCTTCATGGCCTGCACAAAAGGAAACACATAGCTAGTACATGTTGCTAATTTGCTATTCTTAATCCCAAATGTAGTATCTGCTCAGATGTTATGCACAAAGTGTGGGATAATTCTGTATTCTGGTATTTTCCATATGGCAAAACCAAATTACCTCATACAGTTTTACCCATGCTTGAAATTACTTGAGCTTTTACTTATTGTTAGTCACCTTGCTAGTTACTTTGTAAATGGGAAGTTGGGTGAGGTATGCAATTCCAGAAATACAATTTAGCAGCAGAACTTCTGGATAGGTTCAATGTAATAGAAATTCAGTATTTGATCAATAAATTTGAGATTTCACTGAATACTAGCTACAGATAACTTACAGCACTTACTCCAGCTCCATGAAATGCACCAGGGAAGGAAGGGGAGAGGCTATTTCCTGTGATTTTGACTCATTTAAAAAAACTGAAATAGTTCAAGGAATAAAAACATCTTATGGAAACATGGTACTTACTACAAGAGAAGATAGGACAACAACCATCCTCAGATATAGCTACCACTGGTTGGAAACCTATGTCGCATGCTGTTTTGTTGATAATGCAGGTTTTTATATCACATTCTGCAATAGAGAATGGAGATAAAGTAGTAAGCCAGATGATCCTGTCCAGCTTTTTTACTCACAGACCAAAGCGTGAACATCCGAGGAAGAGATGGTTCTCACACCAAACGTCTTTGGAGGTTGGGACTTTTTAAATTTCACCTGAGGGTCACCATGAGGCAAATGCTGCTACATGATGACATGCTGGCACTTGTATCATCTACATACCACAGACTGTCTCTGTGCAGCATGGATCATCCAGACGTGATTTTATTTTGGGTACAAAGCCCACTTTAGTGCAGTTGATAGGTGGAGATTTAGGACAAGGGCGAGGGAAGCAGGAGATATTCAAGGTCTCTTCATCACAAGTACAGTATTGACAGTCATGCACCCAAGCCTCTCTAGGCTGTGAAAACAAAAGAGATAGTCATTAGAGAACAAGAACTAGAAGCATTAGATTAGTGAATGCTTGCTACAAGACACAGGGCTATTTCATCATGTTGGAAAATTAGAGTTCAGATTACAGAGGCAGAGAAGAAAACATGCTGTCTGCCACTTTCCTTTGTAGGTTTACATGCTACCAAAAGAGAAATGTGGCACTCCTACAAGAAAAGTGATTCCCACAAGCTGCTAATTCTGTTTCCATATTTCTAGTAATTAATCGAGTTCTTGAGTTAACAAAATTTGCTGTTTTTTTCCCTGCTGTCATCACAGTTCACTGATATTTAAGCTTAGAATTAAAAGAAGAACCTCATGCAATTAATTTTACCGTAGGTTGCAGCACCCAGCTATAGTATAAAATTAGCATTTTCCTTTTTCTTACCTGTTTCACTGATCCATCTTGTGCAGTGCAACCTATAAAACAAATTACAGATTCCATTAATGATACTGAACTGAGGAAAACAACAGAAGCAGCAGAACAGGAATGAGAAGGTCTTGAAATCTGTGAAATGGACACTAAGGAGAAAGATTCAGTGTGCAAATTCACAAGTTGTGTAGCCAAAACATCTTAAATATCCCCACCTTTGATCACAAGTTTCACTTTATGCGTAAAAGGAAGAAACTGTCAATCAGAAACATTTCCAGACTAGCTAGAAAGGGTCAGTATGAAGGTCTCTCCCATTTCCTCTGTACCCTGAATACCTCCCTTACATGCGCTTCTGCTCAGGGTCTTATTACCTCACCTCATCCCACCTTTTACATTTTTTCTTACCGCAGACAGAAACGCAAATGCCGTCATGATCATTCATCAGAATTTTCCCATCAGGACAGTAACATCCCTCAACAAACACTGGTGTGTTATTTTGGGAGGGCTGGGTGTCCATGATGACTTCTCTGCACAATTAGAATATAAACAGAAATGAATGAGAGGCAGAAATGTGCACAGGGACAAGCAGACACCTAAAACCCAGAGGAATGTTATCTTAGTGCCTTCCTTGGCACTTTTCAAGTTATGGACCTTTGCCATAGGAAATGACTCACCTGCTGAAGCAAGTGTTTCTTTTTGCTTCCCCGCATGGCTTGTAGACCTGATCCTGAGTGCAGGTGGCCTCTGCATAGTGTCACAAGTTAGAAAGCCCAGAGTTAGAAAGCCCAGGATCACTCACATCCTTCAATGCACAGATGGGCAAACAGCCAGCACAGCCCAAGCTCCTGCCCAGCAAGGGGTCCCTGCAGCAAGAGGGGCCTCATAGATTCAGCGAGTGCTTGCAACAGTACCAGTGGTGCTTACCCAGAATGACTGGGTCCCCTGAGCAGGGCAAAGCAGGCAGAGAGAAGTTGTGCATTGCCATCTAGTGATGAAGTTGTAGCTAACACAAAGGGGAGAAAAGAGAAATGTCCCAACCCACTCTGCCGAGCTGCTCAGGAGAGACTATGGACCTGTTTCACACTTGTTTTGCACCATTTCTGGACTGCAACTTTTTTAAAAAAAATTGTTCCTGCTTTTCTCAGGTCCCGAGCAGCTAAAGAAATATTGAACCCTGATGATGCAGAGGAATAGAAATGGTTGTGTAGGTGAGGAAAGAACAGACCAGAGGCACTTCTCCAGGTCTTTGCCAGGCTTACCACACTGTCCTCTTGCCTGCCTCCTCCAGTCCACGCAGACCCCATGGAGACCGCACAAGGCTGCGTACGTCTGCATGCTCTGGCACTCAGTGCTGGGGTGCTGCTCTGAGCACCCACTGGCCACACACGCCTCGTAGTAGGGCTGTGGGGGGACCATGCTGTGGCACTCAGTCAGATTCCTTTGCAAAGTAAGGAAACAGGGCATTTCACTTCCTTGGGCTACTTGGATTAGAATTCAACTCACAGCTGAAATAATCCCCACCCAGAGAAAGCCTCAAGGAAAAAATACAAAGACAAATTGCTGTGATAGGCAAAATATGCCAAAGAGTTTAATTAAAAGTGAGCTTTACCTCGCTTTTGAAACAAAGCAGTTTTACATTGGACACATGCAAAGAAGAGTCTCGTGACCAGCTCACAGCTGTAACTCTATGTACATTGTAATGTCAACATAATTGGCAATCCTATTTTAAACCACAAAATTATTTGGAAAACAGACGTGATCATTTGCTTGCTATATTCTGACTGTATTCCTTTTCATCCAGAGCATTCATATTCTGAGCTATAGCTAGTTTCTGCTTAGCTTATCCAGAAACAACAGGCAGAGGGCGTGCCAAGCAGCAGACACTATTAAAGGAGGACAGGTGTTGTTGCTGTAGCTGAAAAATACCTGCCACACTTAGGGACATTCATACATCAGTTCACTGCTCAGGTTTTCATGGTATGCTAGAACTCACCTTTCCATTGTGTCCCATAAACAGCTCACCCAAATTATATAGTTAAGCACAAAATTATCTTGTGGACTTTTTATTTGGCCCTTTTAGGGCCAATCTTACCAGATGATTTTACACAGCTCAGAAGGCTTGCAGTGCCGATAATTTTTGATCTCAGCCAATCGTGAGACATCGGAATTACAGTATCTGTTGGTAGAATCTGGGACTTTCCAATCTAATGCCATCTCTTTGAAGGACTCGATTAGCTCCCCATTTCTTTTCATAGCATCATCAGACTTCTGGTTGGTGCATGTACCTGGTTGCAAAATAAAAGCAAAGCGACAGTTCAAGGATGGTTGACGCTGATAAAGCTGCTTTTACGCAAAACAGAAATACCTGGAGGGAAGTTCTCCTTGTGGGAAAGTAACAATACACAGGGTCCTAGGTCAGTTCACAAAACCTTTGTAGGAGAGGGCTAGAGAAAATAGTTTACCAGTTACTCATGAAAACTAGAGATGAGGTGCTGCCTAGTGCATTCATCCTAATGGCTAAAGCAACTGATACGGCTCCGTCTAGCTCAGGACTCTCCATAATGAGTAGGTATGATCAAGAGTAAGAGCTTAGAAAGAGCCTACCTCCAGCAAACATGTACAGAATGAAAGGAAATAAAACGCTGTCTTCTGACAATGTCTTTCCACCAAATAGAGACAAATTTGTTAAAATATGAAACATAAAAACATAAAACATAAAAATCATTGAAGTGAAACATAAAAGTCGTTGAAGTTGCAGGAATTTAGAGATGTTTACAAGGGGACATGAGAAAGAAGGAGAAAAATGTATTGCTTTCTTTACTGTCAGCTGATGAGCACACTCACCACACAGTCCCATGGTATTGTTGTAATATTTTCCAAAAGGGAGCTTTATGTAAAACGCAAGTCGACTGTAGGAGACATAGACTTCTAATTCAGGTATTTCAACTATGACATAAAGGCCAGAACTGGTAATCCTGATATCATTCTTGGAAATGTCCGGAACAACTTTCTTATCATTAAACAAAACCTACAAAGAAGAGAAACAGAAGATCTCTATGGACATTCTTCTATTGAATAAGGTATGCAGTTCATGTAACTCACAAGAGCACAAAGTCAGCTCTCAGGTGCACAAAATGAAGTCTGAAAAAGACAGTCATTTAGGCAGTTTCTGATTATTCCTTTGTGATATGTTGTAATTTATACCTGAATACTTATGTCGGGAAGAAAAAAACAATAACTTTCAATTGCGTGATGATTTCCCAAGCTTTTAGAATATACAGACTTTTGCCGACACAGGAAAAAAAAGAAGAGAGAGCAAAGAAGCAATGTAACTGCATTTCCTACCAATTCTATTTTTCACAAACTTCATCTTTTGTCATAGCAGAGCAGATGGCGTAGAGTAATATAACTATAGCAAAATAATATCGAGAGTTCATTTTAACAAAATACTTTACCAAGTTTGTTTCTTTTCCATGTTCCTTTGCTTGTGTCAGAATAACAAGAGAATTGGAGTGAAAAATGAAAAGGGACATTGAACAAACTGCTCCATCAGTGGCACCACAGAAGTAGTTGTCTATGTGAATCCAGAAGTTGTGAGAGTTGGGCTGAATTATCTTCACGAGGACGTACGTGCAATTTTCTTTGAAATGATAGTATGTTCCATCGAAAGTCATATAATGCTCATTTCCCCACCCACTGCAAATACCTGGAAGATACTTTTCAAGATTAGCTTCTCAGCTTCAAGCTTATTTTATTTCTTTTAATCTTTCAGTGAGATCTGAAAATATTAGTTTGATGAAGAAAAGCTAGCTTAGCAAGAACACTTCTATCTGCTCTTAATAGCCAATGTTTTAGGTGGCAATTCTGCTCCATCCCACCCTACTGAATCAATACAAACATAGTGTAGATGTTGACCACATAAATTCATCTCACTTGAGGCCTAGCTGAACACAACAAAAATTTCAGGAATTCACCTGCCACAATACTTACACTGACACTTAAAGACTTCACAGCAACCAGTGTCATCATAGTGTTTCATGAATGGGAAACCATTGACACAGAGTTTCAGCTGCTGAGAAGGACAAGTGATGCTGGACAGCTTAATATTATTTCCTTCTCCCAGGCAAGTGGCAATCTGGCAGTTTCCAAAGTTCCATGATTCATTAAACTATTGACAGATTGAAAGAGAGATGGAGAGAAACGTAGCAAAGTAATGTAATGGCCACAGACAACAACTGCACTCCATTCAGATTCCTGTCTGGTATGGCATTATTTACTATCTACTCTTTCTCTGCAAACTAGAAAATTTGAAGCATATAGCAAGCAATATCTTGCTTGCGTCTTCTTCTGTTCTACAACATTTTGAGCCTGTGTCAGGAATAAGGTCTTGACTGCTTCTGGTGGCGTGACATTGCTAGATGTGGTTTCCTTCAGCTCAGATAGCTGTGCCTGCCTACAATGCTTGAGCTAAAAAAACATATTTTCTTTCAAGTCTCTCACCTTTCTAGGAGGAACGAGCCCAACACAGTCGCTGACAGGAGCCAATGCGGTAGAAGGAACTAGGCTTGTTTCAGTGGGAGCAGGTGTCGGTGAACAGGCTTCAGAGCTTGGTTCACAGGTCTTGAGGGCCCCAGTTTGACTGACTTTACACTCTGCCCAGATTAATTCAATCTGACACGATGCGTTGCAAATGGAGTAAGCACAATAACCTGATACATTCATTGGCAGAGAAATATTGTCTCCTGCAAGGCCAAAACCCAACAGTTAGAATTGAATTGCCCGTGAAACTGGTAAATGTTTGCTGTGAACTCTCAAGGTCTATGCATCACAGATCAGCCTCATACTCAGCTCTGCATGGAAGTAAGTGTGTTACTTGCATAAGTAAAGAAAAGCAATTGCTTGGTTTCTCACCCATCTGTATCAATTGTCCATTGTCAGTGCAGAAGCAGGGAGTGGCTACTGTTGACAACAGTGGTGCAGATGTTGTAGGTTGCATAGGTTGTTCTGCAGGAAATGAAATCAATTAACATCCAAAGTCTCTGCTACTCTATATTCAAGCTCTATGACATCTACTACATTCTCTACATTTACAAGAAAAGGAACAAAAGCATTATTACACCTCCACCACACTAAAAACATCCTCTATATTTTTACAGCCCCCATACACACACACCGTATGCTACTAGAGTAATACACACATTCCTCCAGGTGTGTGTGTGTCAGGTATTTTTATACAGAATAAAGTAAATCTCCCTTTCACTGTCTCTTATTTTATTCCAAATTAAGGTCTTCTTGAACTTCCTAATCCTGTAGGACATGACCTGACTTTGGAGAAGTGACTTCCAGTGGCACACCATTTTGTCTTGTAAAGTCTAGTTGTGAAGAATCTGTTGGTTTAAATACAGGTGCATCATTTAGACATTTAGTGAGGCCACTCTATACTCTGCCTTGAATAGCCTTTCCGATATATTATGGCATCATATGTTTTATTCCAGGTGTTACCACATGTAATAAATAGGAAACACATGGGCTTGATTGATAGTAATCAAGTCTTTAGTCCTTCCACTCACTTGAATAGGGAAGATACCTTTTAATTTTGCTTGCCTTATTTTGTATAAATTGCTACCGCAGGATAAGATATTTTTCTCAGTCACTAATTTTTATTTATTTATTTATTGTGCTATAATCATGGCACAGCTTTGTCTTTTCATCTCTTTACTTTCTATTTTTTTGTTTATTCATGTCCCCTTCACCCTGCAACTTCGCTTTTGTGAACAGGGTAAACAACCATGTATCTTTATTTTCTTGTTCCAGTGACCCATTTGAGACTAACTTACTCCAGTGTAGAAAACAGTACAGTAAAAACGATAGTGTGAAATAGGTGATGAGGGGAAAAACGAGGATTAGAACTATGAAGTTTTGAGAGTAACAACAGCAGTGTCACTTGGGGAAGGCCCAAAGATATTGTAAAAGCTATGTTGAAAAATGGCTGACTCTCTTTTCTATCTTTACATTGACAGTAACCATGTAAAAAATTATACTTTTAGTCCCCACCATGAGACCCATAAGCTCTGACCTTTCTTCATGAAATTTCAACTGCCTTAAATCCTGTGCTTATCCTAGACATGAAGTAGAAGTAGTCTTTTCTAGAGACAGAAGAATCTTGTTACCATTAGAGATTTGATAAAACTACCACCTGACCTTATATAAATTCCGTACCTTGTGCTGGTGCGGATGGTGTGGTGCAAGGGATGGATGTTTTAATGATCTCTCCGTTAGGGCCACAGACAGCATTACCACACTCGGTCCCATCAGTTTGGCTGTATATAGTTTCATTTAATGCATAGGTCTTCCCATTGTAGCAACAAAGGCAATCTGCGGCAACAAAAGAGTAAGTGCCATGGTAGCAGAGGACCCTGCCTTATAATATAAATATAAATGAGAAGAAAATCAAACTCTGGATTCTGCAGCTCATATACACAAAAGTGAATTGCTTATCTGAAAAACTTTCTCAGTTTCTACCTGAGAAGTTGCATTGGGAGTCTACCTCATTTTTTTTAAAGTGAGTGAGTGAGACAGCCTACTGGCTGGTGAAAACATCAGAACTGGCACTGTCCTCATCCAGCCTAGAGGATGGGGGCATTCCCTTCTTGCAGGGAATATGGCTGGCATTAGTGCTTTGATGACTGATAAGACATTTCCATCCACTAGTGAGGAATATGCAGTGATAAACAATATCATTTAAATATATGAGAAGCGCTGCAAATTCTTTGAGAATGTGTATTCAGAAAACACAAGGATATATCTCTATAACTAACAAAATCAGCAAAACTGAAGAGGTTTTGTTGACTGAAGTCATCCTGCATTATGCGGTTGTTGTTTCTCCAGTATCTGGGAGCAAACCGATGCACTATCTTAAGCAAGTGTGTCCCTGAGGGACATTAGGCTGCTCACAAGCTAGCTGTTTAGGCTCCTTATATAGTTAGAGAACAGAAAATAGCTTCTCTAGAAGATCTGCTTCATTCTAAAAGTGCTCATTAAAACAGGTACCGTGAATGACCTGCTTCAGTCTACTTACTGTCTTCGCTGACTTTCAAGGAAGTGTTAACCTGAAGAAATGTATTTACCTAGGTGAGATGGATTCATTTCAGACCACTCCCCTTCCTCCTTATGATTACCCTTTAGACAGTTCTTCAGGTCAAAGGCTGCTTTTTGCTCATCAAGGTATATCTGTGCTGCTGTGACTCCACCTATTGAACTGGCAGGCTGGAGTCCTATTAGCAATATGCCTGCATCAACATGTGATGTTGGGTCATTCCAGTCTTATTATCAGTCAGTGAAAGGTGGTCAATGTTACCTTTGGAGTCTTCAGTACACAGTTTCTCTTCAGGATTGCTGAAGATAAAGAGAAGACTTGTTTTATTGACTTGAATCAGTATGTCGAAAACCATGTGTATCTGTCTACAGACAGTATCTACTTTTACAAAGAAGCCTGCTCCTTGAGGTTTTAATGATTGTCACTGCCATGATTTCCTGTGAACATAAACCAGACATTGCCTAGCTTTCCAGTCCTATTATACCTCTCTTACCGTCAGCTGACCTACCAGGAAGTGCAGCTGGAGAGGGAGACACACTCCCTGCTCTCCTCATCAAAATATGGCTTGTCAGGACTGCACTCTGGGTAACAGCCTGGAAAGTTAAAGTAAACAAAATATCTTTGGTCTGCTTTACATAGATTCAAGGCAATCACATAAGTACCTCCATCAGATGCAGATTCAATCCCCAAATCAGTGTGATCCAGTATGAACATTTTTCATTTTGCCATGTCTTCCCTCTCCTCTGAAAGTTTTAATTGACTCTGTTTGTCAACAGATAATCTCCACAAATTTAGACTGAATGACCTTGTATCTCTGCCCAGTTTAAAAGTAACAAGCAAATTCTGCTACAAATGGTACTATTGCTGGCGAATTAGCCACAGGTGAAGCATGGTCAATGAGTTTCTAGGGCAAATGAGACCGTCTTCCAAGGTAAGACAGCAACCTTGATGCTTAAGGCATTTAAAATCAGACACATCTTCAACTCACATAAACTGCATCAAAGTCAAGCAAGATTACCTTCTAAACTGTACAGTATGTTTCCACATTTTCCTTGTGGGTTCCTGCAGGTCTTTAGGCAAGGGGCTCCACAGGGTTTATAGAACCACTCGTGTTTGTCAGGTGGATTGTAGTAATCACAGAACACAGCTGAGGCAGAAGAAGAAAAAACCTCCAAGTCTCAGACACTGGGAAGGGTTTATTTTCTAATTCTTGCAAACCAGGGTTGATTAAGTCATAGACATGCTGAGATGTCAGATTTCTGCTCTTCTTTCTCTCCCATGTGCTGGAGCACGTGGAGCATCTCTTTCCTGTGTGCATTTTTAGTGCAATACTTACGGCAAATGGCAGGCGTTCTCCAGTTGATGCAGATGCCCGCTGTGCTACAGCTTCTTGCATAAGCAGCCACTGAGGTACAAAAGCACTCACAGTCTCCCACACTGTCACAGCCACAGAAGTCAGAAATACAAGATTCATAATACGGTATTGGATTCACCTATCAAAATACCAACAGATCTCTTATCACAGATGTACTATGTCCTGCACCATATTTTAATGAGAGAAAGGACTTGGAACTTCTGCTGTCCTCTGGCAGTTTCTTTGGTAGAACTGTCTGTGACAGTTTGGGCTTGTCACGATGGAGCTAAGATATTTTACAAGATATACTTTTCAATTTTCTACTGTCTGATAGACTTGGACTTTAAATCTTATCTTGCTTATTTATGTACTGGCATTTACACTCAAGTGTCTTTCCAAGTGTAATTTTTGCAGGACTAAACTACCTTGCTTTGGGTTAGCACAACTATATAGTGTCTGCGCTTTCTAATTGACAGAGTATAAAACGAAATTCTGTTTCCACTGAATTTCACATCCCTTGTGTTTTAACCTGTGTCAACATGAGGTGACAAAGGAAATTAAGCCAGATTTGCTCTTTAAATGACTTATTAAACTGTGCTGAAGCCTTGCAAAGGCACTCTCATTAAGAATTACCAGCCCTGTGTCTGTCTGAATTAATTTAATGTGTATAAAATAAATAATTAATTAATTTCTGTAGGTAATTTGAATATGCTTTCCCAAGGATACTCATACAAACAGCCCTGTGCTGTTACCTCTAGATTTTACAAACTGATACCTAGCTTTTTACATCTGGTGGCCAACTATTATCCTCTTTGTCCTTGGTTACTCAAAACAGGCACTGCTATTTCCTCAGTACTGTACAACAGGATTTAACTGGCATAGCAGTAAAGAGGTTTTGAGAGAGGTAGCCCTTGTACTCAAGGATGTTGTGTAATAGCCTTTAATAGTAACGATTTGTGCACAAATGTGCTGCATAATAGCAACAAATGCCTGGTGTGAAGGTACTGACAATGAGAGAACAGGATTACCTTGCTGTGGCAGGCTTCAAAGACATAACTCTTGATGATGCTGCAGTGCTTCTGTCCCAGGACAGATTTGAAAGGCTGATCAGCACACAGGTCCGTCATGTTTATATTTGAGCAAGTGCTTGTTATTTTCCAGCTGTTTCCAAACTCCTGGATGCTCATCTCCACTGACTGCCCTCTGGTCGTGAAGTCATTCCTTGAGCGACCATCAAAGTCTCCACAAAGGCCACAGACTTTTCCCTGGGTAATTTGTGCAGCCACAGTAAGTGGTTTTGTTATTTTAAGTGTAGCCCACTCTTTCACAGAAATAAACTACAGAACAAGCCAAGGAAAGATAGCTGCAAATTTCTAAACAGTCATCAAAATGTGTTTTAGAAAAAGCTGTAGTTGAAGTGACAGGATAAGTCTTTTAGCCCACCAGTGCTGCAAAATGTCTGGCTTTACTTCTAGCTCCAAATATTTTGGAGCACTCCATAAAATTGAATGATGAAATAAATCACAAAGCACGGCCCATTTGCTCCCTCTTGCCCACAGGGCTGAACACTTCTCCAAGCCCTGAATTTCAAACTGGGGTTTCAGTTCTGGATGCTTGACTTTGAGTTTGAAGTTGTAACTCAGTCTCACCTACCTGGAAAGATGGTGTCACATGAACAACAACCGTAGTCTTCTGGTCCCACATGAAGTTCATCCCTTGAGTTGTTTCAATCACAATATAACCTCCTCTGAGATCCACCTTATAATTCTTCTTAGCTCCTAGATCAGTGGCTATCTCCTGAATTCTTCCTTCCAAAAGCCTGATTTCACTGCTCTACAAGGAAAAAATATATTGCATGGAAGGAAAACAAATAGAAAACTTAGAGTAACAGCACTGCTATTCTGTTTTTCATCCTTCATCTCATTTTTCTGTAGCCCTTGGACTACATCTTGGCCTATCCCAGGACACCTACAGACAAGACCCAGTGAGTTCAATGGGAAAGGTCTGCCCATGCATGACAAGTCTTACTTCATGGCCACATAAATTGTCCTCATTCTAGATGAAATCTGTTCTGCTGGCACACCAGCTCCCAAGTGCATGGGCAATTGGGCATGCCAGAATGCTCCTTGTCACGCCACTTTGTTTCACCCTACCCTCACCCCCCCCACTCTGGGATAAATCTCTGTGCTCTTTTGTGTTTGCTTTGGGGAAATGCTAAACCTGAGCTGCGAGAAAGAAACTCTTCACTCTGTGGTTGATATCTGCCCTGTGTACAAACCATGGCACAGAAATATGCAACATTCTTCTCTAAAAATGTATTTTCCACCACAATGTCACAGATGCGCGCACACACACACACAATAACGCAGAATCACAGAATCATTAAAGTTGGAAAGGCCACTAAGATCATTTAGTCCAACCACAACTCATCACCACCACACCACTAAACCATGTCACTCAGTATGACATTTACACGTTTCTCCAGGGATGGTGTCTCCACCATCTCCCTGGGCAGCCTGTTCCAATACCTCACCACTCTTTCTGAGAAGAATTTTTTCCTAATATCCAGCCTGAACCTCCCTTGGCTCAATTTAAAGCCATTACCTCTTGTCCTACCAGTAGTTACCTGAGAGTTACACACACACGTATGTGTGTTGACTCACACAACAGAGTACTGTTTACTCCCTGCATCTGCCCCCTCGCCTGCAGAAGTGTCCTGCCCTAGTAACACCAACTATCTACACCCTTCCCAGCTTGTCTTCCTTTGCTTTCCAGCTATAGGTACTTTACAGCAACAAGTGAGTTGGAATATAAGGACAAATTACAATTAACTGCAGCAAAATCAAGACTACAGCTCCTCAGTTAGGACCGATTTTAGACAAACCTCAAAAATCAGTGTGATCTTTAAGGAGCAGATGGAGAGTGACTTCCCACAGGCATTGTTCTGAATTACAATTCGGAAGGTGCCACCATCCATGTTGTTGGGGCAAAAATCCTTAGAAAAGTAGATAACATTGTATTAGGTTTTGTTGTTGTTGTTGTTTTTAATGTAATTAGTCCATTCTTAAACATTTTAAAGAGATCTAAATGAATGTCAACCTGACCTACTATTTTCTCATGAGTTCACCGGAACTCTGGATGTTTTAGAAGAAACCTGTAGCAGCTGAACTGCTCATATTTACTTGACCAGGAATTTCAGAGAAAAAAGCTGAGGTAAAAAAATGATCTTCTCATAGCACTACTCCTGCACAGCCAAGAAGGTTTAAATATGTTTGTTTCTTAATATTAGCAAAACCAACTGTAATTTGGAGATGAGAAAGTGTCTCATTCAGTGCTTCGGTGCTATCTTATTACATGTGATTATTGTATATGAGTTGAGGCCCATATGTTAACATTTACATGCTTCTGACAAAAAATACCTCCTGTCACTCTTGAGTGACCCAGAGAAACATTTAGTTTTCAATGCTACATCAATCCCTTCCTTCTGCAGATGCCGGAACTACACCAGGAAAGGTCAGTCCAGCCCAGGAGTTAATCATTTGGGATCACACACTGCCCTCTTGTGTCATTTCTGGGGGTTAATTGCTCTGTTCTCTATGGACCTTATCACTGTATCTGCTCTGCGTAGAAGGGGAGGGGGGTTAAGCTCAGCTCAGCAGTGTTCACTGTTTTGCATGGGGTAGCCGTTATTATGCAAACTGAACCCTGCAGTGTAAGCTGTGAAAAGCACGTGGATAGGAAAACAAAAAATGTGATACCTGAGCTAGGATATAGTCGCAGTCTCCCAGGAAATCAAACTTCTCCCCATCAAAGCTCATGTAGTGCCCGTTGCCGTACACAGTGCAGGTTCCCTTGCAGGGATTGTCCGTGCAGTTCCACTGCCTTTTGTTACAAGTGCTGGGGGGGTGAAGTGAAAAGGTTCACAATCATTGCATGAAGCATGGTTTTTCCTTAACTACAAACATGGGCAGAATAACTGAAAGATTAATCTTCTGCAGTGCTTCAAAGTAAACTACTGAGACCATGCCATGTAGTGGACTGCTAATTACAGAATTCATGTTTTCTACCAAGACACATTTGAACTTTGTATATCTTGATTCTATTTTTTTCCTTCAAATAGCACTGAAATCATTAAGGCCTGGCAGCAAACAGCGGGGATTTAAGAGCTACATTAAAGATGAAGAACTAGATATTTCAAAAATACCTGAATACTAGTCCATGACCACATGGCCAGTTCTGTTCCTGACTATGGTATGCAAGGCAGCATTACCCCCTGTCCTCCCCTGGCAAACTTCACCTCCAGCTCAGTGGCACCATAAACAGAAAATTTTAGTTCTCATTGCCTTAGCACAGATACTCTGCAATTTTTTTTCCTGTGTGTGCTCTGTTCTCCCATGAAAACAAAGACCTCACTGCAATAAAACCTCTTAATGGCCTCTGGGAGACCAACAACTGCTTATCAGGGTTTGATCTCCCATGTTAAAACTGTTGCTTGTACCAGTGGTGATCAAACCAATGCTTCTGGCTGATATTTTCTGGCTGTTATCTTCTGTTATTTTCTCACTAAATAATGGGTAAGGATTCAAAGAATTTTACCCACCATGATCAGTATTATCTGTGAGAACTATAGCAGCATTATACCAGCAACTGGAAGATCTGAAGCATTTGTTTGTCTTTCTGGAGAACTGTGCACCCAGAAGCACTCCATATTGCTGGAAGATCACTGCAGTTCCTCCCTCCTCTATATTCAGCCCTTTTCTCGGGGAGAGCTGAGTCCCACAGACGTGAACTCAATTCATCCTCATACAATGAGCAGTCACAAACCGGCTTGGGTAAGGGTGAGATTTCTAAAGCTGGCGTTGAAGCAGTTTGTAGAAAACTATGGAAATTCTTTGTCATTTGATACCCATTCCCCTAAGTACAGGCTCATGCAGTGATGCAGAGAGGAAATGTTTCCCTTTTTATTTTTACTAGATGTTTGATGGCTCTAATGATGAAGAGAAAGGCTTCAGAACGCATCCTGCCCCATGGGCGTCCTGTGCACTATTTTTAGCAGCCTTTGTAATAAAACAAGACTGCCTGGAATAACATACCATGTGTTGCAGTCAACTTTGATCGTTTCCCCGGGTTTATAAAAGCGTCCTCCATGGACACATGGGCATTGGTCTTTGGGAATACATCCCCCGTTGCCATCCAATACCAGCCCATCGGGACACATGCAGCCAGAGACACATTCTGTGACATACTGCATAGATGAAGATATGATACAAGGCAATAAATGAATGCACAGAATGTACAGGGAACCAGCAGAGTTGTTATCACTGGATGCCAAACATTTAAATAGTTTTTTAATGTTCCATGTCAGAAAGTTTGTAACGGTCAAGCTACAAGCGTCACAGCTAGGTGCGTAACTATAGCTGCTGTGCTATCAGTGAAGGGGTTGGACTGTGAACAGTGTAATCTATTGCCGTCAGTGTTTGTTAAGGACAATCACACATGCACAATCACGTTGCCCCATGCTCCAGGTAGGAGTTGAAGCCCTTACACAGTGCATATCCTGAGTCTTACAACTCTTCTGACACTCTGATCCAATAGCACCAGGACCCGCCGAGCTGCAGTTGAAGTAGTACATAGGAGCAGGGCAATCTACAGGAGGAACGAAACATTGCAGGAAGGTCATTTAGGGAAAGCAGTAAGGATGCCATCAGCCACTGTGCGACAGTGCAGAGCATTTCAGAGGGCAGCATGTATCTCTCATTTACAGTTTCCATTAACTTTTTCTTCTGTCTGCCAACAGGATGGAGAAGGAGGCAGATAGCCTCTAAGCTTTGGGAAATATCTTCATCTTCTAAAGAATTCAGCTAGTCTGGTGACATTCTTACAAAGACAACTGTTATCAATAACTCGCACATTACAGGGAGAAAGCAAAAAAAAATATGCAGAATACTAAAATGTTACAGAAAGCAAGAGATACACAGAAAAACATTCTAAATACTAGCTGACACCATAATGCTATTATTTAACAAAATCTCACCTTTTACGAGGACAGTTTCTCCAATGCAGTCTAATCTTCCTTGAATGCATTTGCTAAAGAGATTCCATAAAATGAAACACATCAGCTCTTCATACCTTTCTCTCTCACTAGTGAGAAAGCCTCTGCAAAGCTTTGCTAGTAACACAAATAACAAATTCCCATCAAAATGAATATTTGGTACAGCTATCAGGTTCACAGACATGAACTGCCATTCCCAGAAGGAAGATTAAGATCTAAAGATGAAATCCTTTTCCCTCATCTGCCACTAGTTCAGTGTATGCTTTCCCTAAATCAAGTTTTTCCTAAGCATTTATTTTCCACTGTGAGAGGAGATTAATACCTTCTTAAATAAGAGGTCTCTTAAATTGATAAATGAAATTGTATTTTCAAAGTAGTCTAAAATTCTCAAAGAAAAATCTGAGAGTTGGAAGAGAGAGAAAACAGACATCTAAAGATAAAAACACATTGTTTGCATAATTCAGCCCTGCCCTGGTATTTGTTTGCATGTATTTTCTACCCTGAGCTAGTTGAAAATGAGAAAAAGATAGTTGTTTTACACTGGAGATGCAAGATAGTTATATTATCTTTAGTATTTTCAAATATATATATATATTTATATTTAAAAACTGAGATTTTCCTTTTTTTTCCTTTGGGCAATTTTTTTTTTTAAATAGTCTGCGGGGTGGTGTGTAGCGAGCTGTTATTGACTCCTTTTTCATCTCCAAGCCAGAAACTGCCCTCTCAAAGTCCCCATCTTGCTCCACTGTATGCAGATATTTTTTTTACACAGCAATGAACTTTGTATAGAGATAGATCACAAACATTACTCTATATGTTTTAAGGTTCTTGTTTGCTCACAGGAATACAGGACCTTAATCTTCACTGTGGCTGCCCTTCCTGCCAGGGGAACATTTGCTTTGGTACAACCAAGCAGAAATTAATCACTATTTCTTACGGTGAAATGACCCCATTCAGGGATCAGAGCAGGGACTTCCCCACTGAGCCCAAGTATTCAACCTTTGCATCATCAGAACAGCTTACCACAACAGTTTGTCTTCTTGAAAGGAGTTGCCAGGCTGAACAATCTTGCCTTTGTAGTAGCAGGGACAGTCATCTGGAGTCACACATTCCTCCTTGTCATTGAGGTAGGTCCCTTCAGGGCAACCACAGCCCTCCATAGGAGCAATCTGAACTTTACATAGCGGATCAGGTTCATCCAGCGAGTGGCAAGATTGGTTACAGTACTTCACACTATAGTTATAAACCATAGTCTCAGGGCACTCTTCAGAGGGATCTTTTCAAGAGAAATAAAATGGATGTGTGGTCTTCTCTGTGCAATCATCATTCATGCTTTTAATGCAATTTTCTGCAGGTTGATAGCTGTAAATGTACATTTTCCTAACCAGAACACCTTGTCTCCCAGTGGCCTGGGAGAAGCCAGCTCACATAAGCCTGCAAAAAACTAGGTGAGATTGGCTACTGAAATCCTCAACAGGCTGCATCTAAACTGAGTACGGGAATCAGTATAATTTTGTTATTTGTAAAATTTATGATTCTGTCTAATGTCAAGAACTGAAGCCAGTAACTTCTCACTCCTCCATGTAGTTGAAAATGAATTTTCTTTCCCTAACCAATGATTTCTTTGGCTGGAAAAAATGTAAGAACCTAACTTATTTCATAGGGTTAATTTTTGACATAAAAAGGGCTGTGCTAAGGAACTCTGCTAATCATTTGATGTTACCAAAGACAGTGTGTTTGGCTTCCCACAGAGGTCTTGAAGAAAATTCATTTTATCCTCTGAAAAAATGGGAAACCAAAGTTTCTAAGCACCCTGGGAGGACCAAATAGTTAAATACCAAAATCTAAAGAGCTCAACTAAACCTGTAAAACAGTGAAAAGCTGATTAATATTCATGGGCTACTAAGAAATATTACCTTCAAAACTCTGCCATAAAATCTGCAGTAGGGATCTGTAGGGATGACCAAGTTGTGTCAGGAAATATCAAGGCTGTGATTTTCAAGAAAGTCTGTCATCCAGATTCCTCTGAAATTCAATGAGAACTAGGGACCTAGTCCTCTTGAACCTCTTTTTGACTCAAATTCCCAAAGATTTAGACCCACCACTTTGTTTTTCAGACATGCACTGATGTACTAGAAGGTACAGGGGGGTTGCTTATAGGGAATTGCACTAATCATTTGCAGCAATATTATCACCGTATCAGCGATAGGTTCCATGCTTAAACAAAGCTCTGTATGGTTTTCCAGTCCACGACCATTGTACGCTGTCTTAGATTAGTTAGTGTGCTAGGTTTGTGTACACACAGAAAACCACCTTCACCAAAAAAAGCCAGTTGGTTTCCTGCTCTCAGCTGGAGCAGACATGGTATGCCATGTGTAAATTAGGCAGGCCATATTTTCCTACTATACAGGGGAACTGTGAGGATGCAGCAACTGGTATTTACAAATCACAATAGGTCCAATAAGAAAGGTATTAATGAAGTCCTTGAACACAAATTTATATCCTTCCTGACATACTAAAAGATTTGTCTGAATGGGTGTTTCAATTGTTAGTTATTAATAATAATTAATTTTAAAAAGTGTCTGCTTTCTCCTTTTAATTATTCAGAGGGGAAAGATCAAATTTGGTAAAGTGAGGTCTGGTGAGAAAAAGGTTATTTGGTTATAGTACCTATGGTCACAGATTTGTAATCGTAGATTATATGTGCATCACAATTGGAGGCATAAGTGCAGAGCACATGAGCACACCGAAGATAGTTTCAAGGCAGCTTGCACAAGGAGAACAAGAAAAACAGTGCCATGGCTTAGAAGAGACTACTAACCCCAGTAACGAGTAGTTCAACTAACGGTTTGTGCTTCCACTAAAGACCATCACATATACACACTGCCTTCAGTTAGCTAGTAGGGTTTTCCTTTTCATACAGTGCACTGACTGCATTGTAGACACCCCTGTGCCATATAACCTGTCTCAGATGCTGCCTGCAGCCTGGCACAGCTGGACACAGCTGCAGGAGCTGAATGAGCCTTCCCAGCTGCCACAAGGGAGCAGAACACCAGGAGTGACTGTTCTGGCCCATTTACTCTTTCACTCATCAATAGTGCAACCTTCAATCTTATCACAGGCATGCTCCTAAAAGATTATTTCTTCTTAAAAAAAAGCCTAAAATGATTGTGGTGATTAAACCATGAGCACTTTTCCCAAGGTTACTGTACTGTTTGAGCCAATATTGCCTATTTTGTCATGCATCAGGTTTCAGACTAACCCTTGCTTTGGTGTAAAATATGTCAGTAATTCTATATTGACAACAAAGCTCTCAATAGACAGGGACTGTCTAGGATAATATGCTGTAGACTGCACTGGGTTCCTTTATAATTATTTCAGCATAGGCTTGTTAAATTGTTCTTACTGCAATCTTAAATGCTTTCTACAAAGCACCACACCAGTTGCATTGTCTCTATTAAACATTCCAGCTAGCCTCTAAGTCAGGTATTAAATATATCTTAGCTGCACCAAAGCTGCCTAAAACTGATTCTTATTATGTTTCCTGTTCAGATGTTACTAGTCAAGAAACCCATACATTTATTTTCACTGTGAAATAGGCAAATGTCATTTGAACTATCTGATAATTAATGGAAAAATGGAAAATTTCATACTAAAATTAAGAAACTGTGACTCCTAAGTTTTATTCTCAGCTCTGACAGCATTCCCTACCAAATTCTGGCAGTGTCAAGTGAATATATATCTGAGGACTCCTAACCCAGGATTTACTGACAATATATATGCTCAAACATACACTCGTTCTATGAAACTGTTAGTTATTTGTTAGACAGTCCTGAGCTGAAAGTGCTTTTAAACAGTTTCACATTCTCAGAAACCAGCAACATATATTTATTAAAAGTCATTACTGTTTAACCTGAAAAAATGCAATTAATGAGAACAATACCATGTGTATAGCCAATGTCTGAGACAGAACTGTTGAAAATCTTTCAGAATTAATATATACTGGGAGGCCCACAAATTCAAAACTAATCTAACTGCAACTTCTTGTTGTGATTCGATTAATACAACTTACACTCTTCTTTGAGTGCAGAATTCACCTAATGTGATACACAAGGAGCATGCATCCTAAGAGCCTCTTTGTGAAGTGTATATTAACTGATTTTGGCAGGCAGAGGGTTTTTATAGAGTATATACTTATTCTGTTTTTCAAAGATCTATGGCCTTGACTGAGCTCAAAAGCTATGGGCTGCCACAGGCTGCAGCCTCAAGATGTTCCCCCACACCCCTGCTCAAGATGCTTCAGGATGCGTACCACAGATCCCCTGCCTCCAGCCCTTCAGGGTCATGCCTGCCGCCGCACAGTCTCTGGAGTAAGTAGAGAGCACACTGCACAGTGCAACTTCACTCTTCTCAGCATTACAGGTGTCATACATACATTTCTAGGAGACAGAAAATGACATGGGTGTTATTATGCCTGGCTCGCAGAAGAAGCAGAAAAATATTCAGCAATTCAAAAAGTACTCAAGCAACATATTTTCAGAAAAGTACTATTACCAATGCAATTTAATTCACAACATTTCTAAGAGAAAATGTATGTTAATAAAATGCTATGCAAACTGGAGAAATAGGAAATCAATTACAACCATGTAACTGCAATGATGGTATGTTTAACACTCATGAATAGATGAATAATAAGAGTGATGGCACCTATCGTTCATTAAAGCACTAAGAAGCATCTATTCCAGCTTTCCATGAGGGCGCACAATTTAAGACATGTCAAAAAAACAGCATCTGAAAATAAATATGAGAGCTGCTCTAAAACTAATGCCTCCTGTTTTATTATGTTGGCACACCATGTCAGAGGCAGATGTTGGCGGTACGGCAGCAGAGGCTGAACCTTCCTACCAATATTCCGTTCCATTTTGTTACCATGTGACAGATGGCAGCAGAGGGGCAGTCTGACAAAATGGCGTCTGACATGGAAGTGTGGATGGAGCAAAGGTGTGGAATTGAATTCCTCCATGCAGAAAAAATGGCACCCATTGACATTCTCTGATGCTTGCTGAACATCGATTTAGAACAGTGCCTTACCTTGACGTACACTGAAGGGTCTACAACAGAGTGGCAGGCAGCAAACACACTGCTTGTATTGGACAAAAGAGCACACCAGTGTTGGGCAAATTTTTCTGAATGGGAAAAAATATTGTCCACAGTCACTTAAACCACATTGCTATATGAATTAATATTCTTATCAGGTATCACACAGTTCTAGAATGTTCTGAAGTGTTGAAATGATGCTGGAGGGAAATAGTGGGCATAAACATATCAAGGTATTAAACACAGTTGGGTGGGCAGTCATCATCTTGAAAGAAAGGTATAATCTTTCTGAGTCCTAACGCTATTATTGTGGCTGGATTTGCAAAAGCATCTGAAAAAACTCCCCATTTTCATTGTTTTCCATTAAACTTGTCTATTTATGAAATGCAGCCAAGCAATTAGACAAAGCATGTAACAATTAGTGAGCTTTTATAATATGTGGTAATACCTAGGAGACCACGCTCTAAATCCTATACAGACTCAGATCCAGTCAAACTGACAAGGTGGACAGGGCACCTAGTACAGTACAGTGCCTGCTGAAGTCAGTAGCATTGATAACTTATTGCTATTGATTGCAGCACAGCTGTAACAACCTAGATTGGATGATGATCAGGCCCAAATACTGATGACCAATTGTGCTAAGCATTAAGCCTAAATAGTTCTCATTGATGTTATGTGTGCATTTTTCAAGTCAACAGCAAAGGTGTTGGCTCTTTTTCCAGAAGTGTTCTTTTTTTTTTTTTTTTTTTTAAAAAAAAAGCAAATCTGTCACCTTGGAGGCTCACAAAAAGCAATGTGTTCTCTCTAGTAATAGCCTCAAAGGCAGTGGCATTTGATGTTTATGAGATTTCTAAAGCTTTTTCAGTTATTTATCACATAAAAATTATTTAGCACTGATAATCCAAGGATGAAAAGCTTGCTACCTTTATCCACACTGTTTGAACAAGGATCTTCAAAGCTGTCCTCAACATCAAAACAGCTGGCTCTAGTTTTCCAAGAGTTACCAAAAGCAGAAGCTGAGTCTTCCACAGCTCCAGTAGCTGTTCTGAAATCATCAGTCTGGATGTTATTGAAATTGCCGCAAAGACCTTGAGTGGGTGGCAGCAAGGGGGAAAAATTACAACAAGTGGAAAAAGGAATTACTTCAAGATAAATACCCTTAGCTTTATAATGGTGCTTGCCTGAAAGAAGCCCATTTTCCTGATCTCTCCACAAATCAGACAGGACCCTGTCTTTAGCACATAATTATGATTAGTTGTATTACAGTAGCATTTAGTGATAGCACAGAGATTGGACACTGCTTAAATGTGCTTCAGAAAACACTGGCAGGCAGAAAAGTCCCTTCCCCAAAGTTTATAATCACAGGAAATGGCAAAAGCAAAACAAAATGGGTTGGAGGGCTCGGATGTTATCCAATTACACAGATAGGAAACAGAAGCACAAAAAGCTTAAATGATGTTAACAGGAGATTGGTGGCCAAACCAAGAACATAGCCTGCATCTCACAACACTCTGATGATGGCATGATTTTACAGGTAGAGTCCAAAAGATCTGCACACACTAAACATCACAGAGCTTATCTCCAGCAAATTGGAGGCTTTGGCCAATCTTTTGTTCCAGGAAGGTTATAGACTTAATCAGGTGTTCTAACATACCAAGTCAATATAAGATCAAATATTTGTTCACTTAAAGTGATAGACAAGCAGCTACAACACAGTTTAAGAGCAAGCTGAAAGAACGTGATATGTCATACCAGATGTGCGATTTTGATAAGAATGATCGACTGTTATGGAGAGCTGCATTACAGGTTTCATTTGCACTTGAATCCGTACTCCAGCTGAACTCAAGATTTTGATGAAAAATGTAGAGGGTCTGAAGATGGTGATGCCATCTAAAGAGAAGAAAAAGTGAAATGGAAAATGTACCTGCAAATCTTTATGAAGCTGAGAAAACAGGAGCTCCCTTTTATCGGTGCATTCAGTGTAACACGTGAATCCCCAGGGAGTCCCAGACCATGTGCACACCTAAGTCAAAATGACCTGATAATGGACAGGATCGGGTTCTTCAGTGAGGGAAGCAAGAATCTGTCTGTAATGCAGGTTAGTCTGAGAAAGACGTGAAGAAAGACACTTACCTTTGCTTACTGGCAGCTTCACAATGAAATTGTTCATGTAGATATTTCCACAGGAACATATTTTTATAGTCTGTAGGGAAAAAGAAAAAAGCTCATAGTAACACATGCAAATGACATGAGACAGGCAACAGCAACCTGACAAGCTTCCTTAAGCGTTAAGAAGCAATGTCTTCAGAACATGATTACCTCTGGGGCAGATATAACTCAATATCTGGATGCCATACAGTGGCATAGAACAAATCTGTAGACTGTAAGTAAAATGAGAAACTCTTCATAGGCAACAGCCTTGACTAAGTGCTCTTGCATACCTAAGAAGTTAGTTATCTTTTTGAGAATTGCACTCAAGATATTACATGCAGGTTTGGATCCGTCTCACTGGAAATGCACCCAATACTTCACATATTGCATCATGGAAAACCTCAGGAATCAAAACTTTTGTAAAAATACATGGGTCTTGTAGAAATCTCCATCGTTCAAAAAGAAACAAATGAAAAATTTGCAGTTATGGAAAAGACAGGGAAAGCTGATGAGGATAATTTTGAGCCATCTACCTCTAAAGAAAATGAAAAGCCAGAATCCAAAAGAACTGAAAAGCAAATAACTCTTGTAGAACAAAACTAATAAACACATGCACTGCATCATGTGCTGGTATTAGTCTTGCAACAGACCAAAATGAGTCTACAGTATTAGAGAAAACCTGCCTTTGAAACTAAATAAAAGTGACGCATTGTGTGTCACTGGTTGAAGCAAGTTACTTACTGTTTTTCCTAGTGTGACTAATACATTCTTCAAGCAAGTCATTGTCTTTGATGTCCCACACTGGACAATCTCTCCAATCACCACAAATGTGTCATCAGTGTTCTGAAAAGAGGCGAGAAAAGGGATGTGCAGACATCATTAGCATACTATAGGAAGGGAAAAAAGTGTGCCTCAGAAAGGCTAAAATGTAATAATGAAAGACCTGGGCCATTTAATTTCTAACTGCAAACTGCTGTATTTCATTTCCAAACCCAACAATGTTCACTGCCTTTCCCCTGTACTCTTTTTTCTTGCATCAACCTGTGCGAATTGTCTATGTGCAGAGTCCCATAGTAGCCAATCTTTGTGAAGGAATCAGCTCATCCACTTCATTTTGACAGTCATACATGAAGAAAGCTTCAAGATAAATGCTTTAATCTACATTAATAAATCTAATAAGGAAGTGAATTCTTAAAAAAAAAAAAAAAGGTTGCAAAACTGTTTGAAAATGCAAAAGTTTGATGCTTAGCATCACAGTTGACTTGTAGTCCATTACAGATAGAAAAATGTATGTGGTTAAAGACTGAGTATGTGTTGAACTGCATTGCTGGATTGAAGTCATTTGATTAAATGAAGTCATATTAAGCTCCAGCACAGCTTAATGCTTCATGCTACTCTAGAGATTCAGGAGTGAAATGGGAGATTGCTCATACCTTAGCTAAGACATAATGGCAGTTACCATGAAAATTGAACCTCTTATTATCAAACGTTGTTATATGGAATCCTCCATCTATATTGCAACTTCCAGAACAAGGCAGAGAGATACAGCTCCAGTGGCCTCCTTTGCAAGTACTGTACAAAATGCAAAAAGGAATAGTTAGAATAAATATAGCTGTAAAGGAGCAAAGCTTGAGATCTACATCTGGCCAGTTCCTTAGCTGCTTGTTATTCAGCTGTTTATTGAATCCCTGCAGAAGGAAGATTTTATACTGGGCCCTTAGAGAATAAAAGTTGAATATCTGTCAATAGGAGTTAACTGTTCTGGGCTTCACACTACATCCTTCAGAGATACTGAGTTGATCAAGCAAGAAATGTTCTTCAGGGCCTAAATTGCTTACTTAACTTCTTAAAAGAAAGAACCTCTTCAAGCAGGATCTTGCAACATTTTACGCTATTGATGATTCAGCAGGCTGCCGAAGCAACTTTCAGAGGCTGACAGTGAAAGACCTGAATTAATGAACAGTTATAATTCTTAAAGCTGTTCACACAACAGGAAAACAGCCACACCATGTTAGTTTAGGCTTTGTGAAGAGTGAGCATGTGGCTAGATGGGAACCACAGCCCATCAAGGTCAGTTCCTCAAAACTGCAGATTTTGGGGAGTATTTCCTGCATTTGAGGACAGTGTAGGAAATAGTTGATTCAAAGGGATTTGCAGAACATCTGCTCTACCCAACCATGAACCACACAATAATTCTTTGAGATCCAAACTTTGGAACAGCCCTTCAGAGATCTAGAGGTAGCTGAAAAATTACTCATTAGCTTGGAATGATTGCTTGCTCCACTTTAGTGGCCAATGACTCTAAATTGATCAGCAGTCTCATTTTTCTGCCTTCTGGTATCCTGGGCTTAATATTTGCTGGCAATTCCAAGTGAAAGTGATAGCTATGTGAGGGTGAGGGCTGCCTCAAAGTTTTTCTGAAGGCTGTTGCAATTCAGATCCCAGCTTTTGCATTAGTGCCATGATTACTTGAGATGTTAGGAACAGCAAAAAGGAGAAAAAGAACAGAGTGCAACTCATCAATGTTCTGCAATAAATGCCTCTGCCTTGTTAGCACAATCATGTTCACAACAGTACCAGTTTTGGCAAGGAGTGGAGTAAGTCCCTCCAGATGAGTAGACTTTGCCTTGAAACATACAGGGGCAGCTGTCTCTGGGGACGCATTTTTTGCCACCGAGATCATCAAGGATAGTTCCTGTTCAGACACATTGGCTAGTTAATATTCCTTAGTAAGTCTGGGAAACACCATGAAGGAAGATCAAAATAAGGAAAAAAAAACTTGGATAATTCAGCAATTCTTTAAATGAGTGGGACATGAGTTAACAAAAACAACACACCAGGCACCCTCAGGTGTTAATTGATGAGAAATATTTCTTACTGGACCTCAAATGAAAGCAATACAAAACCCAAACAATATTTCTGCGTGTTACTGGAATCCTACATGATGAGCAGGATTATCAAGTGCCAGGCTGCAAGGGTATGAGCCAGTTTCCATCCTTTTCTGACAGTGAATCTAACAAATCAGACCTCAACTTCTTCGTGTGCAACCTTGCCCAGGCATGTACCTGCCAATGCATTTATTTTACATATGATGATCTACAACAAGATCTATTCTCCACTAGGCTACACATACACCTAGACTTGTAACTGAAAGGCACTTCACCAGACTTCCTCACCTACATTATCTAGAGAACCCCTCTCCATTTTCCACATCTCTACCCTTTTTTTCTGTCCACTCTTTAGAAAAATACCCTTTCTATCCCCTTCTCCAGCATCAGGATCTCAAATCTTTAGGGATCTGGTTCTTCCAAGAAGGAATTTGTTAATTTATACTAGAAGAAACAGTTTAGTCACTGATTTTAGCATAAAAACACAAAGGAAAAAGAAAAAAAACCCACCAACTGAAAGGAAATACCCTCCTTTGTCCCTTGATGTGTGACGAATTGGAAGAAGGAAACTGCCTTACCAGGGGGACAGAAACAACCATCCGTACATGGGGCTTTGCATATCTTGCTCCTTTCTGGGTCAGCGCATGTGTCAGCACAGGAGTTTCCACATTCCATGTACTCCATGTTGTTTGGGCATTCCTGATCTGCAGGAGGAAATGAAAATGTGGTATGTTAATGACGAGTTTATAAATGCTCTAAAATCACTGCATCATTGCCTGACTCCTTCTTCCTCCTTTCCGCCATATCTTGGTCACAAAACTATCCAGATGTGTTGTGTTTTGTTAACTTCTAAAGGAACTTCATGTGATCACTTTTATTTCATATTTGGAGAAAACAATACTGCTGGGAAATGTTAGTTATTTCACATTATTTTATTAGCTTAAGGTTGACTGATGACTAACAGCAAAGAACACTAGGAGCTGTAATAACTTCTTTTTATGTCAAACATTGCTCATTCTGGCATTAATCTTCCATCCCAATCCACAACAGCTGTCTGGAACAACTGTCTGTTGCCTTCTCCCCAGATTTACAGTGATTTCCTGCTAAGTAGCTGCAACTACTGAGTATGAAAGCAAAGGACCAGCTAAGAACAAATATGTTAGACTTCTATGTTACCTCTTCAGACTAGACATCAAAATTTAAAACAAGGTTAGTTATGAATTAAATGTGCGTAGTAAAATCCAAAAAAGAACTGGAAAAAACAGCCTTAAGGAGAAGAGAGAAGATATTAAGATATAGTTTCTGATTAAGGAGCAAAACCAAGTTAAGTTCGTAGAAGCTTTTCCATTAACAATGTTTCTGTCAAAGTACTTCTACAGATTGATTCAGTGTAGTTAAAAGAGCTCCCATCTTTGCTCTGCTGGGATCAGGATTCATGCATATATGTCTAACCTGAAAGAAATCTCCAGAGCAGTAGCTACTTACAGCAAAGCTCTTTGGTTCTCCATTCCCCAGGGTCTCCCTTGCTGAGGACGCAGTCTCGAGAGTATTGGTTTAAAGTGCTGCATATGCAGCTGGAAACCAAATCAGAATGAGAAGAATTAACCACACAGTTGCACATATCCTCGGTGCAGGTAGCTACATAATCATCAAAAGCAACCACTTTGGGGCAGTTTCCAAAACGGGACAGAAGTTTCTTGCACAATTTTTTCTGAGAAAAAAAAAAAAAAAAGGAGGAGGAAAATAAAAGCAATAATTGACAGTTTACCAACTTTCAGGCTGATGGATGTGAATCCTAATTTCTGATGACACAAGTCCATGGTCACATGGATCTCCAGAGGTCATCCAGTCTAACTTTCTGTTATGAGGTTCATTTTCTTGGACTGGATGTGGTCATAAAATTGCATAATTTTCTAGTATATGTTTCTTCAACATTGTAGTAGGATAGTCCTTCAAGTATAAGACAACATTTTGCTCAGATTCATGGTGGACTCCTGAAAGATTCTGTTTAGCGTGTGTTCTCTAAATAGCTCTTGTTTCAACATAGTCACTCTGGGACTGTAGTTCAGGAGGATTTATACTTCTTAGCCACACATACTTACATACTTATTGCATCTGTTGTCTTCCCTCCCAGGATGTCTTCCAGTGTGGTCATCTGGTCTCACATCAGGACACTTTTCTGATGGATCCTCAACTTTGTGAAAATTCCCAAACTGCCTTGGGTGCATTGTATACCCTGCAAAATCCCCATATTCATCTGAATATCTGCCCGCAGTCCTTCAGATCAGTTATTTCACTATCAGTATGTACTTCACCTTTACCAAATCTTTACCAAATGGCCCAATTTAACCATAGCATTCATAATACAGAGGATGGTCTGGTGTAGCTTCCATTGGGCTAGAATGAGGAATCTGGCACACTTGTATCAAGAACTGCTGGCAACCTTGGCAATAACAACCACGAGGCTTTCCTTTCTATCCTTTCTATCACATCTCATCACTTTCAAAGACTTTGGTTTGTTATGGGTACATTTGATCTTACAAAATTTTGTATTTGTATGTGTAACGGTCATACAGTTTAGTTTGCATTCTACTACCGTAACCTAAAACACAGCTTTAGCTGCATTTGTAATCATCCAGTAACTTGCTACTTTTTACAGGCTAGAGAAGATGGGAAGACAGGCACACATTATATGTATTACACTGATTATAGGGGTATATTTTCCTAAAGCATTACCAGATACTTGATCCTAGATCTGAGAAGTCTTTCTGACAAACAAAGTTTGGAACCTAAATATTTTTATGGAGAGTGTCCATAAACTGCAATTCTCCGGTTAAAAAATAATTTTAGAGAAATTTCTGACACAGGCCTATTCTCTTGTATTGGCTCAGTCCCTTAACCAGGTGCAGGCCTGAGAGAATGGCGTTCACAGAAGCATCAATTCCAGGTGCCTTACCATTAACTTTTCTGGAAACAGCAGCCCTTCTTAAGCTCTGAGCTCTTGGAATCATGGATCTCAATTCACTTTAAACAACGTATTTCATGAAGAGCTGCTCCTTGCAGAAACAGGATTTTTCTTCCTGATAACTTTTTTCCTCAAGAGAAAAAGTCTGAAGGTCTGGAGAAATTTGGACCTTTACATGCATGATAACTTTTTTTTTTTTTTTAAACCCACGGAGGAAGACAGGTTTGGAGCAGAGAGGAGGGAGCTGGAAGGCCGCCTAGTCCCCAGGTTTGCGAACCTGTTCTCTTTGTAACCAGAGGCATAAAAGAAGAGCTTGGTTCTCTTAGAGCAATGCTTCTCAATAGAAAACTTTCTTCAGAAGATTTTGAGCCAGCTTTAGCTTTTACTGATTGTGTTTGTCAAGTAAAGGGCAGAAACATGACTATGACACATCCAAAAATCTTAATATCAAATGTCAAAATGATCACCGAATCTATCACTACAATTTGTATTTTTAATCAAATCTCAGGATTCTTTCTGAATGAGTAAGTGACATTATTTTTCTGGTGACCTAAGAAGCCCAGATATTACATGAAGGGATGATGTTAAAATGTTGCCTTCAGTCCTGCAGCAAATACTCCAGGATGCAGGTTTCTTTCCACTCACACCCTGCTGCAGGACTGCAGCCTCAGCTGTTCGCCGTGCTGGCCTCCTTCCAACTCAGTGCAGTATCTGAAGGTGTCAGTGGATGGCACCATGGAAAGATGCTCAGTGAAATCTGCCTGAGTAAGCCATGGCACTTTCATTTCATTACACAGCCCAAAATAATCACACTCAATACCCAACTGTAAAATGATGAAAGCAGAAGGACAGAAGTGCAATCATGCCTCGTTTGAGAATACAAATTTCTTCCAGTTTGGTACAATCAGAGAGAAACCTAGCAACACTACTGCATGACAACTGGGCAATTAAATTGGGTTAGAGAGGTTTGAGAGACTCTTGCAAATTTGCAAGCAGCACAGGATCCCAAATCATCCCACAAACTTTTAAATTGCTCCGTCTATGGAAATGTTCAGGTATTTCAGGATGTCTGTCAGGAAATCTGAAACCTCACGCAGAAGAAACATGCCACATTTTATGTCATGTATTAACACACTAATGTTCTACATGGAACATGCTGTGCTCATGGCCTACCGTCCAAAATCAAATCATTCTTCTTATTGCCATCATAGTTCCCACACAGACCACATGTTTTCTCTTTATATGTTTCTTCCAGGTCCAGCTAAGAAAGAAAAGCAAAGAGGAAACTCAGAGTTTAAAGCTTTCCACCCCATCAGCAGCATGTTACTGAGTGGCTTACTATAGAAAAGCACAGTGGTAGAAATGCTCATTACCTGTTTGTAGCAGTTGCCTTTTCTGTTACAAACCTGCCATAAAACCTACCGACAGACAGGCTGAATTTAAAAGGGCAGATGATTCTCCAACAACTGGCATTCCTACCTATTAAACAGCTAACTGAAGTATGCTGAATACTGGACTACTCCTTGGTCCAGTGTCTCCCAGAATAGAGTACTGGATAGATAACTGTACCCTGATGCTGAATGCTGCAAAGATTCCATTCTTGTCAGTTTTTAGCAGTATCTATTTTTTTTTCTTGTTCACAGGCTAAATGGAAAATTTCATAGCATTTCTATGAATGGATCTGCCCGGCATAACTTATTCTGCCCACACACAGAGGCAATAAGGAATCAAGTTAACAGATTATGGCATTGCTAGACAGAACTATTGCAATTTATCACTCCTACATGCTTGGAGGGTGATACTGGCATCACTCGTGTCCACCTATAAATGGCAGTGCTTTTCCTACAGGTGTGTCACCCTACACTGTGTCCATGCCACAGGTGGTGCCTATAATATTTCAGGTTTAAAATCGTACAGGGGGAGAGAGGAAGCAAATACTTCATTAGATTAGATTTTGAATTACTACTTGATTGCTTCCTGATATATCCTTTTTTTTCCTCTCTGTTCACTTTCTACCCTCTTTCTGTCTGTCTGGACTGCAAAATATGACATACAACTTCTATTAATTGAATCTCACTCCTGACTGTGGAAGATAAATGCTCACATTGAAAGGTGTAAATACACCACCACTACAGAGAGTATTTTGGGGTGAATGTATAAAGGGAAATAGGCCCATGGCAATGCCTTGGAATGAGAAATGCCAAGGTCTTCCTCAAATGACCACACATTGGATTTCCACAAGGTGTGCATTGGGAAAGAGCAGGGGTCACTAGCTGTGCACTGTGCAGGAAGCAGATGGCTACGGAGATGCTTTCTCCAGCGTTAACAGTGGCACCTTTTCTCTTGTAAAATTGCCCGGGGAGGACTGGGCATTGCAACTCCGCTCCCTTGTCTCATGAAACCATCATCTAGTGTGGTATGTCCCCATGAACATATGGGTACTGTGATTCCTCCCTACCACCACTGCTTCTCAGTTTCTTATATCAACATGGTGCCTGCATTTAGCTTTGCTTTTCATCATAGTTGAGGTTCACCAAGAGAAAAACAACTAACTGGCTGTTCATACTAGGAGAGTGTCAGCCCAGTTCCACTTGAGCATCAGACCCAGCTTGGAGGTGACTTGGAAGTAAGCACAGGTGTCCTCAATCAGGATGCTCTTCAAGCTGAAGGGCATGGAGATCCTGGAAATTGGAGGGAACAAAATACTGCATTGGAAAAAAATATTATAATAATTATTTAAAAAAAATCAAATCTCAGAGAAGAAAAAAGAGCGAGAGTCAAAAGGAGGCATATAAGCCATGGACGTCAGCCTTCATCCACACTAATGCATTAAATTTTAGTATGATCACCTTGTTCACTGTAACATTCTAATAACCTTAACTCACAACACAATGTATTTTGGTCATGAGCATGTCAATGCTATGTTAGCCACTCTATTGATACCAAAGTAGCTCTGCTGCTTTACATGAATTCAGGACCTAACTCAAAGTGTTATGAGGAGCAAGATCACAAGACTGGGATATTTCTCCCCTTGTAAGGATACCACAGGTTCTCACAATCCTTCCAGGCATTTGGATATCACAGGAGTAGTCTGGTCTGTTTTGCTACCAATGTGCTGGCATGACTCAGACCTGTGTTACTTTTTAGTCTTACCAAGCCAATTATTGCCCGCTTTCCCAAAGCCTGAAAAATAGATCAGAAGATGACTGGATGATGTGAGATTCCTTGACCCTTTGATTTAGGAGATACATCTGGGTGATGTTATTCTGTATTTGGTTGATTCTAGGTGGATATCAATAGAAAACAGAACATAATGCTTGTGATTTTCTCTCCAGCAAGATTGTGAGGGTTCTTCCCATTGCCAAAGCCTGCCTCAGCCCTTCATACCTATATGGTGAGAGTAGGACACTGTACTTCTCCTGAGGGCTGCCCTATACCCAACTACACCCCCTGCACCCAACTTTCATTACTATTGCATATGACTGTTAACTCATGGAATATTTTTAACCTTCTGTTCACAGGTTCCTTTCTGCTTTATTTCAGATTGAAATTAAATATACGAATTTTGATTTCTGGAAATTCTGTCCATTGTGTAGAAGACTCCAATGCAAGCTGTGATCTGCAAAGGAGTGCCATTTCTAGACTGATCTGTCTGGAAACCGTAAACTTTTTCTGAAAGGATGATCTCTTCCTGAATAGCAACAAACAATGATAAGGTTAGTATCACAGAAATAATGTTTTGAGAAAAACATTTATGAAGTGTTGATTTTATCTTCCCCTTTCTCAACTCCATCAAAGAAACATTAAGGAAATCTATACCTTAGGCTTTGTTACATACATATTGCCTTTTCTAACATGTTGCTATTGAATGCTGGGAGCTGTAGTTCACATATATCTTGCCATTCTTCACCGCTATGGGCTGGGCTTTCCACAATGCCTTGTTCAATGTGCTGTTAACAAACAGCTGTTTCCACCTCTGCATGGCAGGACACCTTTCTAGACGGACCACCCCTTGCTAATACCTAGCAATAAAACTGCAACACAAGAGAGCAGCAGTAGCATCTTTACTTACTGGTTTCCATTCACTGTGATGCCTGTCTCTTTCACCTCCAAAACCACTCCATCAATAGTGAAAGTGAAGTAGATCAGGTGACTGTTTTTGTCACTGCGTCTGATTTTGATGTTGAAGTCTTGGTAACTGTCATTGCAGTGAGAAGCAAATACATACGTGCAGGTTCCAGGAAAAGTGAACTTAACATGGTCAAATGTATGAAAGTGGAAATTGCCCCAGGTGGTACATTCACTCCTACCAACAGTAGAGACCTGGACTAAAGAAAAATTCAGAGCAGGGAGGTTAATGACTCAACTTGCATGAACTGCTTTCATTTTTTGTTGAAAAATGTTAAAGGAGAGATTTCTGAATGCAAAAATGTAAACTCTTTGAAGAAACCAGCTTGTGGGAAGAAGACTCATCTCACTTTCTTTAGAAGTCCATGTCAGAGAAAGACAAACCCAGGCTCCTTTCATGCTAACAGTGAGAAGCAGAAGAGACTCAGCTTCCCTATTTCTAACTAGGAGAAAGATGAAACCTGTTCCAAGACTGCCTGTTTCTCTCTTTTACCTGTAGAGGCTGCTGGGGGATGCCAACTTAGAGGGAGACACAAGTCTAGACACATGTAGATATCTAAAGTGAAGTGAGGGCAATCCTGTCCTGGCTACCTAAATCTCATTTCTGCTATGGAAATCCTGCCCCTTAACACAGTCAAGAATTTGGTCCGAAGTCTTGAACAGAGTCCCTTCCAGGACACGTCACAAGTCACCTGGCTTTTCAGCAAAATGGCAGCCCACAGCCTCATGAGTCGAGGTTGTCACCAGCTTCAGCAGTCAGCTCAGAGCTACTTATTTTTCATCTCAAACAAACTTATGTCTTGGAGCTGAGTTGTACCTTGGTCAATGGTGTTGATATGAGGGATGCTCCAAAAGTAATGACTCCTGTTTTATTATGTTTGTCCACAATGTCAGAGGCAGTTGGTGGTGGTACGGCAGTAGAGGTTGAACCTTCCCACCAATATTCCGTTCCATTTTGTCACCATGTGACAGATGGCAGCAGAGGGGCAGTCTGACAAAATGGCGTCTGACATGGGAGTGTGGATGAAGCAAAGGGTGGAACTGAATTCCTCCATGCGGAAAAAATGGCACCCATTGACATTCATTGATGCTTGCTGAATGTTTATGGAGACCAAACAGTGGATATGAGCACAGTGACATGGTGGTGGTGCATTTCAGCAGTGGTCACCTCCTCTGGTGCAGATTTTTATGAGCGCAGCATGCAGGCTCTTGTTCGTCGCTGGTAAAAATGCATAGCTAATGGTGGTGACTATGCTGAAAAAGAGTATTGTGTAGCTGAGATTTTGCTCTATCAACTGTTATTATTATGCTCTTTTTATCTGTTGTAGTTTCCATGGGAATAATTAGGAGGCATTACTTTCAGAGCAACCTATAAGTACAGATAAAACACCACTTCATAAAGCAGTTTTCATACCACTGAGATGCATAAAGCCAATATGAATCAAAAAAAGTGCAAATAGAATTAAATGAGATATGCTTGCTACATTATATGTTTGGTATCTCTTCTGGGCCTATCTGAATAGCAAGAAAAATGGTCAAATTTCTTTGCGTTGTTGCTGCAGCATATTTAGGAACGTCAACATAGCAACTTCCTTCAAGATCAAATTGGAATCTGTCATTAGTATATTCAGTGAACTCTAAAAACGTTATGAGATGTTCATATCAAAGAAACAGCATCTTGATGTCAGAAACATGCAACACAACTCAAGTGCCAAAAAGTTCTTACACAAACAGCTTTTTAAGGGGATTGTAATTTGCTACAGGCGTTGCAGCACTGAAGTGGAATAGAGTAATTTAGCACTTTTTTACACAATCATGAGGTAAAATGAGAAAATTTCAGTCCTTCTTGGAACTGGAATTGCTAGAATGACTAAGACAGCAGTAATAGTCACATCAGTTGTTTGTGTATTAAGTGATCAGGAAAAGTGTAAGACATTCAAAGCCAAACCAGGAGGTAACAGTGCAATAGAGCACAAAAATGTGGTTGCTCCTAATGGAGTCATTCATTCAAGCCTAGCAGGCATTATATAAAAAATGTATGCAAAACATGTGGAAAAGAGTATCACTTTTTTTATGGTGCAGACTACCTGGAGAGATTCTGCTTTTTAAGATTAGTCACTTAGGACATAAAGCAGCTGATAAACTGCCCAGTGTTGGAAAAAAAAAGAATAACAAAACAACAATAAATGACTTAAATGGTTTAAATTATGGATGAGAAGGCGAAATGTTAAAAAGTACCTGGCATGTCTACAGCTGTTCTATGAATATGTTACACATTTTCATTTAACAACTCTAGTCATCACCTACAGAGACCAATATGTGAACAAATAATCTTAGAATTAGATTTTTTTCTTACCTATCTGAACTGGTTCTTTGCCCTTGCAAAAACTCCAAATTAGGCAGAAGATCCAAAATGACCTCCCCTTTTTTAATTCCATCTTGCCATGAAGTGGTAACTTGAAAATCCTTCCAGGGAAGTGTTTTTTTCTTGGCTTATATGCAGATTTTTATAGTCCAGGAATTTGGCGTGAGAACAAAGCATTGATGGCAGGGTACCTGAAAGGTGGAGCTTCATTCATTTTTCAGTCAGTTGTTCATGTTTAGCACCCAACAACCCTCGTCTTTTAGAAGAGACAAGTATCCATTTCTCTCCTTTATGTGAGGATGGAGAGCTGTCCTTTTCTTATCTCCTTTCTTTAAAATATGTTTGTTTGTTTTCCCTCTCAGTGTTGCTTTTTCTTTGGCAATAATAGCTTTTCTTTTTCATAGCATTGGATTAGTTACAAGCAATCCTAGCCATCTTTTACAGTTTTTCTCTGGTTTACACACCAGCACAGTCTCTCAGTTCAAGGAAAAATGTTTGTTGCCTCTGCTGCCTTGATGGCTGTTTCTAAACATTAGAACTAAAGATATTGTAAGGTCAGACATTATGTGCAGTTGTAAAGAGTCATAACCATATAAAACCCAGAAGGCTCGGTCATGATATCTAAATCAAAATCTCCCCTCTTTGTTTTGAAACCGTTTCCCTTTGTCCTATCACCACAGACCCTGCTAAAGAGTCTGTCCCCTTCTTTCTTATAGCCCCTTTTTAGATACTGAAAGGCTGCTATCAGGTCCCCCTTGATAGATGAGAAGGGGACATACTCTTCAGCAGGGTCTGTGGTGATAGGACATGAGGAAATGGTTTCAAACTAAAAGAGGGGAGTTTTAGACTAGATACAAGAAGAAAACTTTTATTACGGTAAGGATGGTGAAGCACTGGAAGAGATTGCCCAGAGATGTCGTGGAAGCCCCGTCCCTGGAGACACTCAAGGTCGCGCTGGATCAGGCTCTGAGCACCCTGATCTAGCTGTAGGTGTCCCTGCTCATTGCAGGGGAGTTGGACCAGGTGACCTTTAAAGGTTCCTTCCAATTCAAACGATTCTGCGATTCTGTGATCTGATCTGTTACTCGCTCTGTTGGTGCATTCTGACCTTCACCTTACCCATGCTGTGGGGGAAACACCTCCGACAAACAGGAAGCCTCTCACTCAGCCAAAAAAAAAAAAGCAAAAAAGCAAAACAGACATTCCCACAAGTTCAACTGCTCCATATCCCTTTGGAATACAATAATGCCAGAATGATGCCCAGCAGTCAGTGAGCAGGAATGTGGCTTGAAGTGGACTTAGGTTTCACCCTTGTTGCAAGCCTTCAGGCCAGGGCAGCCAATGGAGTCACTGGGGAAGGCAGGTGCCCTTTTATCTGGTTGGCAGATAGTGAGGCTGCCTCGAGGACTGTTTAGCTCACTGCTTCACCAAGCTTTCTGGTGCATACAAAGTTAAACATCCTAAAACTGCCCCTAATTCTTTCAGCTGTTCCCCTTATGTGTTTCTGAGCCACTTTCTAAGCGGCTTACAGACGTGCAGGCACACACATCCGCCAGATGAAGATTTGCGGCTGCTGTTGCTCTTAAGAAAGTCCTGCACTAGCAGGTGAGAGCATTGTGCAGTACATGAAACATGAGTTCACGTTACCCCTTTCCCACTGTCTGTGCCCCATTAATTCCATTGTCAGTCGCACCTGAGGCAGGGCACTACTAGAAGGTAAAGTCTGTTCTTGAACCCCTGCCATTTTGGCTGCTGTACAAACTGACAGACTTTACAGCACCAGAGATGGAAGCCATAGATTTCTGCTCCTTTTCCTTCTAACCACAATGCATCCTTCCCACGGTTAGGACATAGAACTGCAGAATACCTAGCAAATAGCGTAAATCGTGAGAATATGACATTGTAGTTATGAGGATGATCTGAAATAACAACACTCAGAGTCAGCAGACTCCCTTGGTGACTTTCAAATTGAGTTTTGATTGATGAAGATTGATGGATTGAAAATCCTCCTTGATTTTCCCAAATCAAGGCTTGTTTCAAAATCCAAGTGCAGAACTCTGCTGAGGTATAGTTTTTTTTTTTAAAAATCTTCCTTTCCAATTCCAACCTAGGCAATCAAGGCATCTATTTCATTCACATTGATACAGAGAGAAGAAAAAAGAACAAGAACCCAGAGATCTGATTCTTGACTTTAGAACAAAACCCATTATCCCTGAGGGGTAGCACAAAAGCAGCAGGAGCCACATATGAAACACTTGCCAAAGATACCCTTCATACTGGAGTGGCCCTTACATGACAACAATATGGTAAAACTGACCACTGCAACTCCCAGCCCTTTGTCTCCTACATGTGGCTCAGGGGCATGCCAGAGTGGGCAGGAGGGATGAGCTAAAGCGTGATTTTTCTCTTCAAGTCCCAGTTAGCACATATGGGCCTGGGAGGAATGTTAGCTGCATGTGTTAAAACTGTGACCAAGGGACAAACAGAATAAAACAAACAATTCATTGAACTACCATCCACTTCTGCTCCATTCAGCAGAGAAATAACATCAGCCACCTGGGATCCTCTCCTGAGAAAAGCAAGGAGATTCAGGAGACCCGGTCTTCTTGCTATCTATCATTTCTTACCTCTGCTGTCTGCTCTGTCAAGTTAGCCATTCCTCTGCCATTTCTTGGCGAGCAGAGATCCTGCCGATGGCTAACCAGGGCTGCTGCTTCCAGCTTCTCTGTAGAGAATGTGGGCTACATTCCTTGGAAATCACTGGATGCTCCAGTCCCCTGCAGTGACTTCAGAGATACTGATAGGTGAAGGATATTTGCATTCAAATGAAATTTTTGTAGGCAAGTGTGACAACACTGACGGTTTCAGAAGGAATACATGGTAGCTTTTTGGAAGGAAATATAGACCTGAATATGTTGATCTGTTACCACTGAATCATTGCTATGGCAGCCACGCAAGGTGTAACTAATCCCCCTCGAGTGAAACACTGGGAAAAAAATTTCTTTCTTTTATTGGGCCCTCCAGCTCAAGAGGCCTTCGCTCAGGTGCAGCTGTACTATCAAGAAGAACAATTCCTCTTGGCCCCTTTACAGCCCATTTCACGGATCATTTGCCACTAAAGGGTATGTGATTTTAGTAAATACAATTGGTAAATATTAACTCAGTTTCTTTATCGCCACTGACTCACTGGAGATAAACTGTCATGAAGGTAATGTAATGCATCAGTGACTCACACCCCATATTTTTTGATACAAGATTGGCAAAGGGGGAATCAAACTGGGGGCATCTTGGGGATTAGCACTGTTCATACCCAGGAGCCAGACTGAAGCCTAGCAGTTCCATTTGAATTGCAACCTTCTGTCAAAGAGTGATCCCATACTTACTGTAAACCATCAAAGCTACCATGACCTTTGTAAAGCACGATCCTGAGTGAATCCAAGTGCTGGCAGGCTTCTGCCTGGAAATCCTCTAATATTCCAGACCATTTCAGGCAAAAGTAACAGTACTATTTCTTACAATGCATATCCACAGTGAAACTGTTTTTTACCGGTGCTGCCTAGATGATAGCTAGAGAAATGCTGTTTATTTCATTAAGAAGTTAGCTAGGAAAACAATTAATAAAGAATTTGTGTCAAGCTCTTGTGCTGACATGATAACATCCAAAATGAATTTGGCAAAATATTTTGTATAACTGATGGTTACAATACTGTTTTGCACGATCTTAATCACCAGAGGAATTCAACACAGAGTATGTTTTTATCCTTGGTATAATCTCATAAAATTTAGGGAATTTACATCAAAGATTTATTTGGTTCATCAAGTTTGTATCCACCACACAGTTTGAAGTGGTTGGCAGCATAAGGTGATCTGTAACAGGCAGATCTAATTGTCTATTAAAGTATGTGAAGAATGCCTTTGTTATTTTAATTTTGATAGGAGATAATTAGATGTTTTCTTACATTTTTGCCCTAGAACAAAAAAGGGCTCCTTAATCTCTCATCTTGTTATAGGGTTTCTTGACCTTTCCTGAACTAATCAAGGGCATCAGTTACTCCTACTTGCAAGGAATCTGTTTTTCTTTTTTTTTTCAAGAAGATGTAGATCTTTTAAAATCCACATACAAGGAGTAATGACACGGTTGATTGGTATTTGTGCACACAGGTCTCATTGACCTATTGGCACTTCCTCACTTAAGAAAGACTCCCTGCACAGAAAGCCATCTCATCAGAAGGCTGGCCCATTGAGCTTTCTCTACCTGATCTTTCTTTAAACAACCTTTCTGATGAGAAATATGGAGTAGCAGAGTAAAGGAACCCCAGACCCTATCTGGGGGAGGATATGAAAATTCTTCTTTAAGAATTACAGCTTCATGGGTTTCAGGCTAGAGCAGATACTACACTACCACCTCCTTTCTTTCTGAAGTAATTTCTTCCTTCATGGATGCCAAAACAATTCAGAAAAGGCCACTTCATACTTAATACTGAAGCCAGTATAACCCTGAAATTACATGAAATTACACACACAGTTACCATCTCCACCATGACTGAAAGTTACTAAAAGTCAAAAGGAAGGCAAGATTTGACTTACTACATTCCTTCTCAAGGACCTCAGGCTCTCTGTCTTTTTAAGAGGGAGCAGGAGTATACAGCTCCCACAGATGCTGCAAACAAAGTGCAAGGAGTGCTCAGCTGCACTAGTCCAAAGAGAGGCTATTGAAATGTCACTACTATGTCGGGTCACAGGCACTGTGCAAAGTTGTGTTCCTCAATAACAGTTCCTGTTGCCTTTTGTTACTGCTTAAAAGAAAGCTGCAAGGAGCAACCTCAACCCCCGCTCTGCCAGTCTTTCCTTCTACTTGATTTCTGCCAAATAGGCTGTTTGGATGCATGTTGCTTCATTTACACATGAAGAAAGAGCTTTCTTCTCCACCTTCTTCCCCACATGCTTGCAAATCTTGTGAGAATATGAAGATCTGTGATGATTCTTTTGTCATTAAGTCAGACCGAGATTAACTGCCTGGGGATGGTCTGGTTTTGTTGCTTCTATGAGCAAAGACTAGCATCTCTGTGACTGACTCTTATGACTAGTCCTTGTTTTTAGCCTTGAAAGCAAATGAGAAGGTTATATCTACCAAATATACCATGTAATATCACCAGAAATAAATATCCAGGCTGATTCTTAGAAGCTACTCTTTGTCTACTAGAATTTTATATAAATGTGAGTACATGAAGTACACAAAGAAGTTTCAGAATGTTTTAAAGGCTTTAGACCCTTCTTTAGTGTAAGCATCAATCTTCTCACCAGCATGAAAACAGAATCTTCCAGAAATCATTTGTGCTGAAGTGGAATTGCTTATTACTGGAAGATCCATGATCTCCTGAAACTAAGGAAGCTTGATAGCAGCTGGGATAACCCAATTCTTTGTCAAACGTAGAGAGCAAGCTAGCCAAAAGCAAAGCAAAACGTGACATACAGTGTTTCCTGTCTTCATATTAGTCTGCAACAGAAACGTTTCAATATGGATGCTGTTGAACTGAAGAACTATCAAATTACATTATGAGTTCTATTATTTTTGGTGCATTTTCTCAAAGTTTAAGTCTTGGCATAAGTAAAAAATACAAGTAGTGTTTTCCACTGTTCTAGAGACAAGTTTGTGAAAGGAATTCAAGCATTTTTACATATGAATGCTGAAAAACTGGAACGCTAAAGGAAGTCCAGTTTAAAACACATCACATTTTAAAAGAGTGATGCTGGAAAAAAAGTATCATGCTTTTTTATATTAGTGATGGGAATATGGCTTATATAACTTGGTTGGAAGATAATCTGTGAGGCTGCCAGTTAAGAGCACAGAGGTTTACAGTAGCCTTAAAAGATTGAGTTAATATAGGAAATTTGGTTTAGGAAGAGGGCTGCTTAATTAGAAGTACTTGCTTTCTGTTAAAATACCCCGGCCCCCAAAGCTGCTGCCAGAAGATGAAATATAAGAAATTGTATATCAAAGCTCCAGTTCTTTAACTATATTTCAGCTTTTGTGGGACCTAAAGTTCACAACAATTTCCCTACCTATGATTTTAGAGTTTGTCAGTCTATTGCTGCCTCCTCTCTTTTCACAGTATCTGAGTTTGCTTTGCTACACAAGTTCAAACAGTGTATAACAAGCACTGTAACTACATGATTATTTACTCAGGGCTTTGCCTTTGCTAATGTCCTTCGATTGGGGCTTATGTGCAGAGTTCCATGTGCTTAGTTCAGTGAAGTTTGGTTTAGCAAAGTACAGTCCAACAGTAAATATACGGAAAATTCTATCTTGCCCTTCCTCTCCCATAGCATAAAATGATAATGTCCTAATATAAAATTACATCATTAAACAAGATATCAATGAGATCAGCAATCTCTACCTTGTGTTCTTTTGCTGAGGGTTGTTCTTGTTTTGCACAGGGGTTTTTCCCTCTACTTCTGAATCCCATTCACCTCATCTCAGCACAGTGATTTTTCCATATTGCTAACAAGCATTTGCCTTTCTGGCCCTGGAGTTCTTGAAACAGTTGTCCAGCAATAAGCAACTGTGTTAACTTCAACAGAAAATCTTCTGAGAACTCCTTTTTAACTGCAGATTTAAGTTCTCCCTGTGTTACTGGTAGAGTCATATGAACAGCACTGAGTTTCCAGTGCATCTCCTGATAATTGGGAAGAAACTCCAAAATTAAAGCTACCTTGGAGAAGACAACAACTGGGAATAAAACCCATGTACTTTCACAGACAAGGTGCATGCTGCAATCACCTGGCTTCCAGGGAAGCATGTCAACTATTGTAAGGAAGACTCGGGGTGCATCTCAAGGAATGCCTTATGTGCAACCTACCTCCCTGCCCCCACCCAGTCCACAATGCAACTGGGCGATGAAATTTTTTTTTTAGCTTATCAGAGTGGCCAAGTGTGTCACACATGAGGTGCACTGGAGTGCAGGGGAGGCTCAAGCACTGCAATGAATCTTCAGGGAAATATTCAAACCCCATGCTTAAATGAATTGTTTTTCTCTGCCTTAGGGATAGTGTGCCAACGTAAGGCCAAACCAAGCAGCTCTTACAGAGCAAGAGCAAAGACTCTCACTTTCAGTGTCTTCAAAGTTGTGTGGCTATAAGTCCCATTTGCCTCCCAAGAATGCTTCCTCCAGCTATTCAAGGCAAAAGCAAAATTGCTAAGCAACTGGAGCTGAAGAAAAATAGCAAAAAAAAATCAAAATGAAGCTCTTTGCCACCAACTAAAATGGAAAGCTAGACAGAAAGTATAGAAGGAGAAGACAGGGCTCAGGTAGGGAGACATGCCAGTGTTTCAGCCAATCTGCCACCCCACTGAATTCTGCTAGAGCTCTTGCTACCGTCTCCTTCTTGCTAAATCTTGGAAAACTGTGAAATTCCCAGAGGACAGAGAAATTCTTGGAGGACAGCTCATTCTCTTCCAGTACTAATGTTTTTTTGTGAAGTTGTCAGTGTCCCTTTATGTTTTGCCTGGGAAGCTGGGGATCAGAAAATTCTACTGTCTCCACCACAGTCCTTTAAAGGGCTGACATAGCTTTGTGAGAGATTTCTTCAGTTAGTCTCTTGGGTTTTCCAAATAAGACTGAGATTGAGACCTGCAGATGCAACAGTTTTTGCTTAAGAAACAAAATGCTCCATGGGTCAGGAAGGGCCGGACTCCATTTGCTTTCCAAATGGGCAGTGGGAAGGAGCAAAAGTGCTGCTCACTGCCACTACTACTCTCTTGGGACGGATGCACAATTAAATCTTCTTTCCTTCCTTTCTCTCTGAGAGGCTATTTGTGGATTTCTCTGCTAGAAAAAGTTCAAACTGTTCCAGGTTCGATTTTGCCATCCAGTTTCAATACAGGTGCAAACTGCAAACTTCTGAGGTGATTAAGTTTGCAGAAAGGGGAGGAGGTTTGACATGTACAGTTTGACCTGGAACTGCAAAGCATTTGTAAGTAAGAATTCTCTGACAATGCCTGCTTGGAAACCTGCTTACAGGCAGCACTGACCCAGCAGCAAAACTGAAGGGGCTGCTATATTCCAAAGCACTGTATGGAGCACCAAGCTGTGCAGGTATGTCAACTCCTGTCAGAAGAATTTATTTCAACGCTTGCTAAAAGCATACAAGCATCTATGGGGAAATACTAGCATCCACTATCCTCAAAGGTAAAAGTTTTTACCTGGCAAGATACAAACTCCCTTTTGTAGGTGGCAGGCTTTTTTTTTTTTTTTTTTTTTTTTTTTTTTTTTGTCTCTGAATTCTACATTCTTAGCCTTACACTGCCCTGTAGTGGCAAAGCCAAAATCTGCAGTGCTACTAGCTACAAAATCTTTTAACTTCTGTATTTAGAAGTAGTTTTCCCATCACTAGGAGGGACATAAATAACCCATGCAGTGGCATCAAAATGCCACTACTGACTTGGAATAGTTTATCTTTCTCATAGGCAACAAGACAAAACTGTTCATGCCATGAATCTTCTTGTCTCCAGTGGCTATTGGCTGACACCAGGCAAACTTAACGGCAAAAAATGAGGATCTCAAAGACAGCTAAGCATCAACAGATTTTAAAACAAGTGATCCTTAAAAACAACTCAAAGAAATGTATGGCTGTATTGTCATCACAGAAGCTGTTAGATAACAAAGAAACCACCAGAGAAAGTGAACTGGTAAATGCAGCAGGAGAAGAGTCTCAGTCACATCTCACAAGGAACCTAGAGATAGAAATCCTTAGTATTCCATGCTGAAGTAGAAAACAGGCTTCAATAGTGCTGGATCTTGCTCTGTAAGGTGAGTAAACATCCTTCTTCTTAGATCAGCTCCCACCACTCTCTTAAATAGTATTTTGAAGATGCAAAATGCCCAGTGTTTCATTTTCTGTACATCCCCCTGGCTTCTGCCTTTCAAGCTGTAACACATTTGGCAGGGCTAGTAGCAGCACAGAATGGGGTCAGCAATTCTAGTACTTCAGGTAGAAAAATGCTTGCATTCAGGTTGGTGGCGTAAAGCAGTTACTTTTAGCTCTCAGAAGAGTACGACAATTACTGTTCATTAACAGAGGCAAAAATAACACCAAATACAATTTTTGCACACAGCAGAAGGTGTGCGTTACTCTAATCATACTTCAGGCTTCAGGTGTCTTCAAGGGAGCCATCCCTCCCTTAGATAATACCCTTCAGCTCCCTTTGCAATGAGATACGATAAACAGTCACTTCAGAATGCAGTTCAGCTAATCTCCATTGGTATGAGATGAAAGAATGTTGAAAATGGCTATTTTGCTCCATTTCCTCTAGGGAGAGCCTAGGACAACCAGCTCAGATATGGACATCTTTTTTGTGAAGGTTGAAATTCGAAGATATCCTACTATAGCACTAGTTATACTTCCCTCGAAGTTCAAACAATGTGAATTAACTCCATATTCTCATCGCTGGAGGACTACTTTCTTTGTTAAAACGTATCTGTGGTGAACTGAGACTGTTCTAACACACAGCCCTGCTAAAATGGGACCTGGTGCCAAACTACAGTGAAAGTTTCTTAGAGTCATCTGAATCATTTTATGATGCATTATTCATCTTCAGGTTCAGCAGGGAGATCAGCTTTTCCTCCACCTTATATATTGGCTCCTCCAGACAGGATCTTCTAATATTTCAGTTTTTAGGGAGCTCTCCTTCTCTTTTAAAACTCATGCTCATCTAGATAGCACATAAATAAGCACAAAATCCATGTTTTTTGAAATGTGCTTTTAATCATTCAGAGAAAATAAGCTGATTATAACATGATCCAGAAGGGTATGCAACTTGGAAGAAAGTTCACTGTACTTTTGTACACAAATAAATAGAGCACTGTTAAAAATAATCAGAGAACATACAGGATACAGGAACTGGGAAAAGTTAACTGGGAAAAGTTAAGTTCAAAAGTAGTAAAGGAAGATGAGTGGTGCATAGCTCCTTTACTTGAATGCTGTTAGTTTTTTTCTGCTTCATTTTGATGTTAAGCTGATGGCCCTCTTCACATCATTTGAAGCACTCTCATCATTTTCTTCTGTGCTCTGAGACTCACTGGAGTTCGAGATGTCGCACTGAGTGTCCTGACAGCTGCAGCTTTCCACATATACATACTTATGCGTAATTGAGTCCCCAGAGGGACATGTCAGTTCCACTTCCTTCAAGCTAGTTTCTACTTCCTTGCAGCAGGAACAGCTGTGCTCCATAGAACTGGCCTCAACAGAGTATCTGTTAAGATTGACAAAGGCAACATCATTTCATGCTAGAAGCCAGCGCAGAAAGGAGAGAGTGAAGTTAGGTACAGAACTCCTATGAGGAGTTTGGTACCATAAGCAAAAGAGCCGTATCTGGGGATAATGAGTAGTGCTAAGCTCGTCTGACAAAACAGCAGTTATAACAATATGCTTTTAAAATTCAGTGCATTTGGATGAGATTTCCTTGTTAAAAAATTATACTCCATATGTCCTACTGAAGAAACACAATTTGTTGTAGGAGTTCAGCTTCCTTATATTCCTCTCATCACCCCAGTACTGAAGGATGTTAAACACATCAGATGAAACAACTAAGGAAAGATGCAACTCTGAGCTGAGTAAGAAAACTGCATACACTTTCAGCTACGATGGCATCACATCAGTTGGCTGCAAGAGCTATAACTGTATCACATGAAGCAAAGCATGTATTCCAAAACAGGCAGTGTTAACAGGAAGACTAACTAGCAACTCCTGTTGCTGTCTCATAATAAAGAAGTTTTTTGCAGCCTTGTGTCCATCAGCTTCCCCAATACCGATGCTAACCTGAAGAATCTGTCAGTATCAGCCCATGAACAGTGTCATCTTTTTCTTATGCTTGCATGCAGAGGCAGCCACAGCAGGACTCTAAGACTATGAGGTATTTCAAATCACTAGTAAAACCCTTTGGCTAATTGGTGTTCAGTCTTAGACTAAAGACCAGTTTCTTTCATGTAAGGTGCAATATGGTATATTCAGCGATAGGCAGCAAGTGACAATTCCTTTGGGGAGTTAGAATTATATCCTTCTAATGTGTTTTACTAGCTTAATACTGGGTGTCACACTAGCCACTTCTTCATAGCTGCTTTCTTGTCGGTTTTCTTATTTCAGGGAGTAACATATAATGAAACTACTCTACTAATGCTACCCCTATGGCATTTGTTTTCTCATTTCGTTTCTATATCACAATTGAGCATGTTTGAAACTTCCTTTTAAAGATATATGTGTATTTCATTTTATATGCTAATGTGTATGTTCATATGATAATTCTTGAGAAGCATTTTTTCAGATTATGAACATCAGGATTGGCTGCTCTCTGGTCTCATTCACGTTACGAGAAGTAATCCCTGTTCTCTTGTGATGACTTCTATGAATCAGCTATTCAGTCAGAGATATAATGATTTTGTGTCCGTGAGTTTGGGAGCTTATAGTTTCAAATCTTCTGCCATTCTGTAGTCCACATATTCATTGTTCCTTTTATATAAACAATGCCAGCACCAGAATACAAATCTCATTGTCCGATCAGTTTACTTACAGTGAGAAAGTTCCACATGTTCCTTCACATTCAGTCATGACAACTCTCTCCAAAGAACGGCAGTTCTTATAGACGATGAAGTCTTCTCTTTCACGGACAGAGCACGGTGTGGGACTATCCAGAGGCGCACCTAAAGAGAAAGATTAGAAAATACTTTCAATGAGTTGGCTCCATGAATTCCCTGCAGTTCAGCACACTTGGTTTCACTGCTGTACTGAAGGAACTGTCTTTAGAAGTCTTTCCACTTCAGTTTAAACCTTCCCAGACAGATTGGGCACTGAATGCTTGGAGTAACAAACATAAATACAGGAGTATCTATTTAAATACAACATATCAGCCTCTGTAAAATAAAATGGGCTGATTTAAGAAGAAAATTCATTTTCTGTACTGTTGTTAATTCAAGTATACTGACATACTTACAGGTTCTGCAACAACCATTAGGTAAGAATGTAACAGTTCCCTAAAAGAAAAAAGAAGACACAAAAAATGATATTATTTTCTTTCCTTGTATTAAATAGGCTTTTAGGCCAATAAGAGAGGATAGCAACTCTTCAATGACTAGAAATTACTAGCTAAAATTCTAGCATTTATCTGAATAAACAGACATAATAGTCTACATTAGACTTGAAATCTATCAATTTACAGAGGGTCATGGAAATAAAGATGAAGTTTTGAAGGAAGTCTACAGTTACAATAATGCATTTTTCACTCCAAAACGATTCCAAAAAACATTTTTTCAGAGACTTCTATATTTGTACGATGCATGATGTTACTGCAGCCTACTGACTGAACAGCTTGTATTTCTATGACATACAAGAAAACATGGTTCTTTTTCAGACAGGACCCCTCACAAAGTAATCAGCAAGTACTTTTATTTCAATTCTGACCATTTTTTTGGCTACTGAAAGAGAGCTGCCAGCTAAAAACCTTAAACTTTCAATCAGATACCTTATTTCATACACTCTGTAGATCTGCACGTAGACAAAGCAGAAACTTGTGCCCTTGAGAAACTTTAGAGAATGATCATCAAAATATAATGTAACTTGCTGCTAGCTATGTAATTTATATATTAAGAAGAGGGTGAGTTCTCCATATTTACTTACAGGTTTGCAGCTCTCCTCATTGAATGCAGGACAGGTAATCTCAGATGTGGAAGAGATAAGCTGGTTGTGGAGACTTGTACAGCTATAAATGGTGCAGTTGTTATAAGGATCATTTATAAACTCTCCAGGCTGCAAGTGAAATACAAAATGTAATAAGAAAAGCTGAAGGAAACTCAGACAGAATTTTTCCTATCCTCTGAAAATGACTTTCATGTTGTTTCCTAGTCATATATTTTTAGGTTAACAGCATTTTTGGATACAGATTTTTGTGTGCATTGCAGTATGCCATGAGTGGAGAGAATCTTCAGTTTTACATGGAATTTCCCCTGAAAAAGAAAAATTCCTCTAAAGTGTTTAGAGTACATTAGCAATATTAACAATGTCATTCATGCCAATGGATTTTGCCTAAGGAAAACTAAATAGGGGCAATAAAATTGTTTCACATGCAGGCTTTTCTAACATTCTTGAGCACAAGGAAACTAAATAATAGAGAAAACCACAAGGTTCTAAACATCAAAAAAACAACCCTGAAAACAAACAAACAACAACAACCACCAATCAAAAAACAACAACAACAACACCCTTCCCATGGTATTACTGGCTTGTCATTCCAGGAAAAGCCTTCCAGAAAATTTGATTTCATTAATATTTCTTTCAGGCCAGAAGATTGTAGATAGTCTTTGCTTTAGGTGTGCTGCTGACATTTCAGATGCAAAGTTACACTAAGCCTTATCTCTGCCAAGAGGGTGTTCTCTCTCTGAAAAGAAGTTTACAAATTTGATAGAAATGTAATATGTAGAGCATACTTACACTCAATGTGAGGTTGGAACCATATGATGTATGTATAACACATTTTGTCTGCACGCATTTTCCACAACATTCACCTTGCACTGGCTGCCGTTCGTATCCCTAGATATTAAAAATAAATAAAAGTGACAGCACTGATAGATGCACTGTAGAGAAATAAATGAAAACATACTAACCCATTAACTGATTATGCTTTGAAGCATACTCTATAATTGTGCCTTTCTGTGCCAGACTCCACTAAACACAAGTAAAAAAAGCAGGCTACAGATGGACTTAATTAAAGAACTATAATAAGTATGCAAAAAAACTAAATATCATTCCATTAAGTGCTCTACACAAAGTTCTTAGTTAATCCTCCCAAAGGGAACTGAATACTGTCAGTTATATTATCAGGCTACACACAAAAGATTGCTCAAGGGCAGTCAGCGTCCACACTGCAGTTGGATTCTCACTTTCTGCTCCCTATCCTTCACTTACACAACTCATTGATCGCCCTGTTATTACGTACATGGATTTTTTTTTTTAGCTTGTTTGTTTTAAATTTGTCACTTACCAGTTCACAATATGTGTCACAAGGAATGTGTTCACAGGAGATAATGTTCAGTTGAGTACTGATATTAACTTCGTTAGAGCAGAAGCAATCCTGACACTTATCAACAAAGACTGAGGAATTAGGCTATAAATTTAAAGAAACAAAGGTTCATATATTAATAAGATATGACACATGACAGATATTTCATAATTCCCAAAAAATCTCTGAACCAAACGACGTAATAGGGATCCATCATAAACACTACTGGATAGTTATTTAGCTCACTGTTTATGGAGACAAAATCATTAATATTGAATTAAATTTAACGTATGTCTTTATAGCAATGATAAACTCAGATATTAAAAGCAAAGGACACACAAATATATGCAATAAAATAATTACTAGACATTAAAGAACTTATTAGGAATCTAAGTCTGTTCAGAATAGTCCTTCTTTACAAATCTTTTCATTTCTGAAAGCAGGGTCTTAAAACTGAAATGAAGTGATGACAGTAAACATGGACTGACTTTTTAAAATGCTTAAATACTTCCCACTAAACACTTTACTCCAAAGCCAAATCTCTACATTTGGAAACATCTCTTCAAACACAGCAACCTTTTCGGAAAAGATTTAAACATTGTTGAGCTGATAAATCCCTGACAGAAATCTGAAAATTTCTAAGTATTGCTTCTACTGGATAAACTTCCATATAGCATTTGGTTAAAGTATGCTGAATGGTCTTTTAATCATTTTCAAAAGACTATTGAAATAGGAACTTACCAAGAACTCAGCATTCTGATATACACAAACCTTCTTGGGAACTGTTAACAAGAAAAGAGATGGGCAGTTACATCAAGCAAAAAAAGTCCTTACTCCTTTCTAGTTACACTCATTTCTTCCACAATGAACCACAGTGTTCACGTTCAAATACACAGGTTATCTCACATTTCTGGTAGCGGATATGGCATATGTAAAGTACAAGAACAAATACTGCATGTGCAAAAAGGGAGAAGATTTGGCCCAACATGCATAGTCCAGTTCATAGCCAAGAATGTCTATGTAATAGGTACAAGTTCCCTGTTTCAATTACCAAGAATAAAGTGGATTTTATAAAGCTTCTTCTCTTGAGCACATTAGCAAGGACATTTTGATAGTTTAAGCTGAGACCAGGATCTCAGTCAATTCTGTAGCTGTTTTTATAGGCACTTATGACCAGGAAACCTGCACTTGAGCTACTTAAGCTCTATCTTATTTCAAAATTGTAATATCATGGTATTAATAAACAAAGTTAATAGTAACCAATTCATGGAATCTGACTGGATTTATTACCGCTTTCATTAGGGCATTCCACACAGTCTCTCTAAGCCTAATACTAAACTACGAAATATATAATGCTAGTCATTTAAATACATTTCCAAAGGACTTACCACACTGGTACACAGGACAGCACTGATCACTGGGAATGTAAGAATAAACTTCAAATCCCAGTGTACACTTGGGGGGTTCAGTTGTGCACAAACTTGTATTGCATTCTGAAGAAAAGAAATAAAATAACCCAAGAAGTACATTAAATTAGAGGTAGAAAAAGTATCTCTCAGACTCCCACCTGAGCATTTAAACAATATTCCATTGTTAGGGAATATTCCAGACCCTCCCTGAAGAAATAAATTACAGAAAGAGCACACATTTTTCCTAGTGAATCCAGGCACTTGGATGGGGTTCTACACTCATTTACAAAACTTTTTCTAGTTATAAAGTGTAAGAAAAGTATCACAACCCTGTGCAAAGAAATAATGTATAATTGCTATAGTACTCTTTCTCTCCAAGACTGTAGGCAACTGCTGCAAAATGAAAACAATACAGCCACAGAGAATTCCATGATCTATCTGCATTTTACTTGACTAAAATTTGATTTGATTCTGATCTCAAGAACTGTGGATTCAGTTATGTTGAACCACAGAATAGTAAATTCCATTATGCTGAGTTATTGCAATATTAAAATGCATCTTCCTTAACTCTGGGCAAACTGATTTTAAAAAACATGATATTATTTCGTGACTCCCTATCACAGATATCTGGTGCTAAACCAGTTCAATTCTCTTTTCCTTTCTATTTCTAAATGGTAGAGAAAGGCTAGAAACAATGGTATTAACTCACTGCAAGTGACAATGGGGCAGCAGAGATCTTCAGAATTGACTTCATTGACCTCATAGAAGCCTTTTCCAGAACAACTCTTCTTATTTTGTTCAGGACATTTGTGAGGCTCACATACAATGCCATTTCCACCTTCTAGGCAAACACAGTCCTGACAGTCTGCTGTAAACTTTTCCCCAAACTGTCAGTAAAGAAAATAAAGTGAGTAATTGCAGAGTTATCAATTAGAAAGAACAGAAGTAAAAGTGGGACTGAAAAGCTGGGGAAGCACAAAACAAAACTGCACCAGCAGAGGCTACTTTCTTCACCCCATGCCCAACCTCACATTGGAATACAAAAAGCAAATGGTAGTGTACCTCTCTTGGTATCATATCCAATCCAACACAGCCTGTGAAAATATCAGAATAAATTTCCATTAGCACTCATATAACAGTAGACATTTCTGCTATATTTTGTATCAATCCTGCATACAGTCAAATCTGTTTTATATATCAAAAGGAAACAGCAAAGAGCAAACAAATACGCATCCAGTTGAAGTAGTAAAACTCACCACAGGTTTTTACACAGACATCCACGCCAGCGTCATGCAGCATTGTACCGTTAGGACAGAAACAGCCTTCCACTTGTTTAACTGAAGTTTCGTTTTGTTGACTGCATGAGACAAAATGTTCAGAGGAATATCATTACTGTCATAAGTATGCAGAGGAATGTTAAGCTGAATAATAAGGTTAACTGAAAATACGAGCGCAAATAATCTGCACATTTGAGATTTACAGATTGACAGTGTTCATGTTTGGTTTGCCAAAAAACATAAAAAGTACAGGCACCCAGATTTAGGATTAAGAGAACAGTGTTACAAATTTGATAGGCAATGACAGGAGGTTGTTTGATTTCTCTCATGCTTTAGATATGACTGAACAGTTGTATGAGATGCAACTAACAGTGAAGGAATTCTTTACCTTGACTTGCAGGTTGTCTCTTTAATAGGACCACATGCTCTATACTCTTTATGTTCGGGACATTCATAAGCTGGAATGGGAGAACAAAAAAGAGGAAGAGCTTGGTAAGAATATCATACAAAAGCCTCATGCCTTTATGCCAAGAAATTAAACACTAACTACTCATTTTCCTATGTATGTTTTACAATCTTGAGAACGACAGAGGTTAAATAGATATCAGACTCATGCAATTTAGCCACAAAGATACAGCAGTGTAGTTTACATTTAAGGAGATAAAGCCAGGAATCTATATCTTGATTACAACTTTTTCATAATTTGGGTCTCTTTTGCATAAGTTCTCAAAGCAGAATGTATTCCTACCCTCCCATCCCATTCTGATTACCCTAAATAAACGAGTGATCTGCTGATGCCTGCAAAATACACAGTTGACTGTGTGGGGAAAAAAAAGTATCTACTAATACTACTAATCAGATGTTTCTACTAATAATCAGGTGTTTCTGATACAGTAAACTGATGTATATTTTTGCAGGCTCATTTATAATTTCTGTTGTTAAAAATGTTATCGGAAAATAAGTTGAAGAAAACAGCTGGTGTGACTCATTGGTGTCTCAATTGCTCAGAAAGACATTAGGACATTAACATAGAATCATAGAATGGTTTGGGTTGGAGGGACTCTTAATAATCATCTAGTCCCATTCTTTCACTAAATCAGGTTGCTCTGTTCAACCCAACTTTGAACACTTCCAATCCACAACATCTCTTGGAAAATTCAAGACGCCTCTACAACTTCTCTTGGAAGCCTGATCTACTGCCTCACCATTCTCATCATGAAATATTTCTTCCTTGTCTACAATCTAAAGCCACCCTCTTTTAGTTTAAAACTATTGTTCCTTGTCCTGTTACTACAGGCCTTGGTAAAAAGTCCTCCTCCATCTTTCTTATTCACTGCCTTTATTTATTGAGAGGCTGCAATAAGGCCTCCCCACTGCCTTCTCCTTGTGACTGAACAACCCCAACTGTCTTAAACTCTCCACATAGGAGAGGTGCTCCAGCTCTCTAATCATTTTTGTAGCTCTCCTCTGGACCCGCTCTACCAGGCCCATCTCTTTCTCGTACAGGAGACCCCAATTGGATGCATTACTCCTGGTGCAGTACTCCATTCATCACCCAGTCTGTACTGATAACTGGCAGTTGTTCTGACCCAGGTGCAGGACGGTGCACTTGGCCTCATTGAACTTCATTAGGCTCCCATGGCCTCACACCTCAAACCTGTTAAGGTCCATCTAGTTTGCATCCCTTCCTTCTGGCATATCAGCTGTACCACCCAGCTTGGAATCATCTACAAACTTACTTAGGGTGCACTCAATCCCATTACCTGTCATTGATTAGCATGGACACTGGAAGGACACCACTCATTACTGATTTCCACTTGGACATTCAGCCATTACTGTAACTCTTCAGATACAGCCATCCAGCCAATTTTTTATCCACCCAACAAACCCATATCCCTCCAATTTACTGGCAAGAATGTTGTGCAGGACTGTACCAAAAGTCTTACAAAAGTCCAGGCAGAAGACATCAGCAACTCTTCCCTTTTCCTCTGATGCAGTCATTCCATAGGTTAGTAAGGCACAATCTGCCCTTGGTCCTGGTCAAGTTAGCTGTCTCTAGTCACCTCCGTGCCTTCCATATGTTTTGACATAATTTCCAGGATGATCTGTTCCATAATCTTACCAGGTAGTGAAGTGAGGCTGACTGGTCAGCAGTTTCCAAAGTCCTCCTTATTACCCTTTTTAAAAGTGAGTGTGATATTCCCTTTTCTCTGTTCCCTGGGAAATTTGCCTGACTGCTGTAACTTATCAACTCTGATCGAGCATGATGAAGTTTAGCAACTATATCAGCCAATTCCCTCTGGTATACACCTCATCAGATCTCACGGACTTGTGTATGTTCAGGTTCATCAGATGGTCTCAAACCTGCTCTTCTATTATGATGGGAAGGACTTTGCTACCCTAGTCCCTGCCTTGAGGTTCAGGGACTTGAGAGATTTGGGAAGTGTGATTACCAGTGAAAAGCGCAGAAAATAAAATTGCCAAGTATCTCAACCTTCTCCATGTTGGTTGTCACTAGTTCTCCTGTCTTATTTACAGTAGGATAAATTTTCTTTATTCTTGCTTTTCTGACCAACATACCTGTAGAAGCCCATCTTAATATTATTCACATTCCTTGCCGAATTCAGCACCAATTATCCCTTAGCTTTCCTGATCCCATCCCTACATATCTAGGCACTGTCCCCGTGTTCTTACCAGGGCACGTGACACTGGTTCCACTGCCTATGCATTTCCTACTTGTACATCAGTTTGATCAGAAGACAGACAACTCAACAGATGCCACCTGCTGTTAGCAACCCCTGGTTGCTGGAGGTCCCTAGGGGCTGGTTCTTTGCAGCTCCCTGCAGTTTGAACTGGCAGCAGGGGCAGCCAGTACTGCCACACTCCCACTTGCCCTTCTCATGAAAGCTGCTGCCTGCCAGCCAGCCCTTCCACACACACAGCCCAAGGGTGTCAGGGGCTCAAAAAGCTCCTCCGATGCCCGCAGGCACTTTGCAAGCCTCACACTCCTCTCAGCATGCAGCGCATGCTGCTGCTCCTAGCACCAGCTTCTCGTGGTTTGAACTGAAATAGCTGAAATAGTTCAATGTAAGCTTCCCTAACAGTTCATGATAAATGGAGAAATACTTACAGCAAACACCATTGGTATGACTTCTCCAGTCAATGCAGACATTTTGATCAGCACAGACAGCAGCATAGATCTGCAGACTTGAGCATTCCAGGTTTAAGTCGGGAAGCGTACAACTATCAAAAATGCAGGCTGCGTAGTACTTATCAGGCTTAACAACTTCATGGCACTTCTTGAACACACTAGAAGCAGAAACATACATCATTATTAGTTACTGAATAATCCACAAATTCTCCACTGTGCTTAGCATGTTATAGTGTGGCAACAGTGACATTTAAGGAGATGTGAACAAGGACTATTACTGAGAGATTTCTACTAAGAGCATTTGACTAGACTGTAACCTTCTAACATATTTTAAAATATTCTCCTCTCATCTATGAAACACCCAGGCACCAATACTTTCTGTCCAGGAGCTACATGAATATTATCAAGTATAGCCATTAAATACTTTTCAAACTAGATTTTATTTGAATTATTTTTTAATTCTGAAACCAGGTTCCAAAACTGAAGATATCTTTTTTCAGTTGATCTCTCTTTGCTGCTACATGAGTGCGAGAAAACGTCAGAGCATAGGACAGTGGAGAGCAGATAACACAGAAGAATGTGAGAACATCAAGAAAAGCTAACGCAGCAGCCAGAGGGTTGGGAGTAAACTACGTCAGCAAAGAATGACATCTAGAAAAAGCAAAACAAACAGAAGAAACCCACAGAGCTACAAGAGACGGAAGAATAGTTAGAAACATTTGTATTGAGAACTGAACCTCAAAATTGTCACTGAACTTGAAAATCAAATGCTTATAAACACCAGAGGAATGCCTACCTTCCCCAGAGAAGCTCACACATAGAAGATTCTTTGCAAGGCTGCACCGTGGTTGTACTAGGTGCTTTTGTAGGAATTAGGCCTGGAGAGCACTGTGGTTTGGAGGGATCAACAACTTGCCAATGATCTGCCATGATTTCACAGCTTTCTGCAATGTCTCCATTTGGCAACCTGCAGTCATCTGCTGTGTTGTTATTGCAAATGCCTAAAATTGGTAAGAGGAGAGAGAATTCACAGATTCATTATCAAATGCCATTCATCTTTGTAGCAGGGCTGTCATTTACCTGTTTGTAGTTTTCTAAGAGTACAAAAATCATAAGAATAAGCCTTACCACACTGTCCCTGAGTGTTGTTGCCAAACAGGCTGTAGGGCATTCTGATAGAAAAGGACAAGCCATTGAAGGTCACATTCATTTTAAGTTCAGGAATTTCCACTACATGATTTATGCCTGACTCATAGATGCTCAAGCCAAATTTTTTATAAGGCAAAGCCACAGCTTGTTTGTTTACAGTCACCTAATAAATAAAAGAAAACAAAAAAGAGACATTACATTTTACTTTAGAAAACAAACAATTGCTCATTACTTTGCATTGGAGATACAAATGTAAAGGCTTTTAGTTTTACAACAAGCATCCCTCTACTTCCTTATATGTTACTGAAAAGTCAAACTTGCCTTCTCCAAGCCAAAAAGGCCTATCAGCCATTAATAAATTAGAATACAGTTCAGAGTTCAAACCAGCTAACACTCTACAGATTTACTAGGATGAATATGGCATTGAGTACTGCCTAATGCAGTCCAGGATACTATTAACCTTTTTCATGTCAAAGGTGCATTTACTGAAACTTAATTTGTAATATTCCTACACAGTAGTGTTCAAACCAAACTCCAGAAAAACCTATAAATAAACACTTCTCACCCAATTTTGAACCCCCAAAGTTGAGACGTGATATTTATCAATTAAACACATAAAAGTCTCTTCTCTGAAAAATTAAAAAAGTAACACCAATCAAAGCTAGTAAAGATTGTTTTTTAAAATGCTTAAGCCCCGTTCTTTAACTGCAGCATCTTCCCATTCAACATTTATTCTTTTCCTTTCTTATATAAATATAAATTGTAAATGAATTTATTTTATATCCTTAACTCTCAGCAATTCATCCCTGTTTATGCATATAGGAGAGATAACATACTGCAAAGATTTGCAGTAAAAAAGGGAAGGACTTGTTGATTTTTTTCCCAGTATTCAGATTCAGAAAAGTAGTCCTTCAACGCAGTCTCAATTTATAATCCAAAATGGATTAAAATCTAAAACACAGATTCCATTTTTAAGTTTCTCCTAATGTTGTGAACATAGTTATTAGGTTGATAATTTATTAATATTTCAATCAAAAAACCAAAGGTAACTTTCTTCAGTACCTCTACTTGTACAGTATTTGGTGTCACTGTTGCTAAGCGCACTTCCTGAGTCTCGTGTCTCACAATGAGTGCTCGTGGACAGGAAACTACATCCCGCGTGTCACAATGGTAGTTATCAATGTAGACACCAAAGTTGTCAACTGTTTTATTAATCTCTTCCACAAGAACATATGTGCAATTCCCTTGATAGCTGTAGTACAGTCCATCAAAAGTCAAATAATGTGGGTCTCCCCAGCCAGTGCAGTAGCCTACAAAAGCATAAAGCCAGGTTAGCTTCTTACAGTAACAAGCAGACTCTGATCAGACTACAAAAAAGATCTGTACATGTGGGATTTATGTCACCTAACTTTAAGCATTTAAATATTTGAAGTAAATCTGTCAAGCATGAGCACCTTTCTAGAACACATCTATAAGAGAAAAAAACCCAGGGACTTTCCAGGCACAGTTTATCTGACTTATTTCTGAAAGACAACAAGAGAATAGGATTAATCATGCCCTAGAAGTACCTTTACAGATTGCCTAAACAAGTAACTTATATGTGGATTTCTAGCCTATAGATGTCTGCATCTGGACATTTAAATCCTACCATACAAGAACAATTTGTTCTACTAACAAAACTGTTATGTAGAAATGATGGAAATCTAAGTAAAAGCCCCAGTCAGCTAGAAAGAAACAACGTAGTGCTCTAAACAGACCAACACTGGAAGTATGAGGGGAACATCTTGCACAATATTTGTCCACTGACTGATAAACATTCCACTAAATATATACTTACAATCACACTCCCAATGCCAGCAGCATAGATCATCATCAATGACTTGCACAGGAGCAAGCCCATTGGCACAGGTGGGTTTAGGAGGTGGCTCACAGATGACTGGAATGATCACAACTGTATTGTTTTCTACACATACTGCCTTGGTGCAGTTACACAGCCACCATGACTGACCTGGCTGTATTTGGAAAGAGAAGAAAAAACAAGAGAGAGAAAGAGAGAAGCCTTATGAAGCAGTCAGACTGAGAATGGTAACATTTATGCCTGAATACCTTCTAGAGTGTTTTAAAACATCATATGTTCATTGGCAATTTTCTTCCCAGCAAAAGCTGGAAACTGAGAAGGAAGAGCAGCATTCAGCACCATCAACGGCTGCAAACTAGTTCTATTCAAAGCTGCTGAGTGAAAGGCGTAATTACAACAGTTAAGCCAGAAACCAAAAAGGGGAATTGCTTTCTTCAGTTTCACTTGTCTAAAAGTTAGATGTCTTATCTAATTTCATCACCAATACTCCCCCCTAGATCAACAGTGAAAGACAGGATATGATCAATCCTGTTCCATAGATGCCTAGAACAGATGAACAGCTGAACACCAGCTATTTGAGGTCTAACGTATCAGGTCGTTTTATGAATGCATTGCGATTATATTCTATCTTGCTTCAGTTTCTCAACCATTCATTATTTTTATCCCTGCAAAACTAGAGGCTTCCAAAAACCTTAGAATTGGAGTGAAAATTCAGGAAACGTAGTGATCTGTTTCACAGTTAGCTCCTGAAATCAGACTATGACTAAGAATGACTCCTCCAAACATAGATTAGTTCAGATGTGTTTTGTTGGGTTGCACTGTAAACATAACAAACATTTCACCACACACTGGACTTATTCAAAAGCACAAATAAGAAAAGACAGTTCAAAGCCTCTTAGGCCTAGCTCTCCTTCTCAGAGAAGCTATTTGATGAAAAAGAGAAAGACAGAGCTGCAATCTAACTCCTTAAAGAAAGATTTTTTAAAATGATGCTTGAAGAACTAATACAAGTATAAAAACTATAAAATAAAAATTAACTGGAAGTCATGCTGATACCCATAAAAACAAGAACAAATGACATGAAAAGATAAAAAGTTTCCATGCAGATTAACACATAAAATCTAAATATGTACATAAACATCTTCCAAAGCACAATGATAAAAACAAAAAAAGATAAATACACTAACCGCATAAGTTTCATCTGGTGAAATAGTACAATTAGAGCCAGAACTGGGAGTCGAACTTAAAGTACTGAGAGTAGTAACACTGGAATACGTAGAGCTTCCTGAAACGGGGGCTGTAGTTGATGTTGGAGTTGTTCCAGAAGTACTAGCTGAACCAGAGGAAACAATTGTAGAGGTGGTAATGGTGGTTGCAGAGACAATGGTAGAAGAACTAGAGGATGTTCCAAAAGTGGTTGTAAAAGACTGGGTAGGAGTTGTGCCAGCAGTAGTAACAACCGATGGGACCGTTGATACAGAAGGTGGAGAAATACTGCCAGAAGGAGTCAGCAAAGGGGAGGATGTGCCTGAAGTTCCGGTGTTGACAGCAGTAGAAATTGAAGACGTAGAAGAACCAAGACTCGAAGTGGTCGACCCCTCAGTGCTAACTGAACTCGAAAAAACAGGACTGGTGAATGGAGAAGAACCTGAGAAAACATAGTGTAAAATAATTACCACACCCAACCCTGATTCAATCCGCAAAGCCTCAGTCGAGCCGCTCACAGGCCTGAACTTCTCCC